>SSNQ01034717.1:867387-880028 GCA_006942095.1 Nothobranchius kuhntae
TGTGTGTGTGTGTGTGTGTGTGTGTGTGTGTGTGTGTGTGTGTGTGTGTGTGTCCTCCGCACATGCCCTAGCTCAGTGGTTCCTAACCTGGGGGTCCCGACCCCCACAAGGGGGCGCCAAAGCCTCTCAGTGGGTCCCTAGGACCTCTCCACTTTAAGGGGTTAAAACTTCATTTATTACTTGTTTATAGCCTACATTGTGCTCACATTTTTTTTCATGAGGAAAAGTTTACTGATATTAAGACAGGAAATAATTAGTACAGAAAAAGTAACACTTTTAAGAACATTTTGCTCAGCTCACTGTTTTATTTTCAAGTGTCAAAAGTTCATTAAAGATAGGACTGGTTGATTAATCACAGCGTTTACAGTAAATGATCTAGTATAAACAGTAATATACACATTTAAGTACATTTTGCTCAGTGTATTTTTTATGTGTCAAACGTTTATTGAAAGGAATGATTGATTTATCAGAGTATACAAGAAACAATGTGTTCAGAAAAGTAATACAAACTGTCAAGCACATTATGCTCTGTTTGGTTTTGTTAATGACTTTGTTCTGTACTGGAGCCTACTATTACTGTTATCTATTGAATCAAAGCATATTAAAATGTGCTTGAATAATAATTTTATCATTTCTTAATACTGTTTGTACTGGAAGAGAGAATGGGAGGGGGTCGCCAAAAATTTTACTGGTAAAAAAAAGGGTCCCTTGGGAAAAAGGTTGGGAACCACTGCCCTAGCTCAGGGGTCGGCAATCCGTGGCTCTGGAGCCGCATGCGGCTCTTCCATCCAACTGATGCGGCTCTCTGTGCTTGTAAAATAATGAATGGATATTTAAATAAAATGCTTTATATTTTACTGCATAAATTTTACATCTGTAAGCTAATTCTAAATGTAAAGATTGTCTGCGTAAACCTGAACAGGTCCAACCCGGTCCACTGTGTGACCGGGTTGACGCGTCACGCTTTTGCGTAATCATAGGCGCTTTCTGAGCTGAAGACATTGTGAGATTCTGGGACTCTCCTCAGACGCCACATTGGAGACAGGAACAAGCACAATTCAGCCAAAGTTTCATCATCAGGAACATTTTCCAAGTGACAAGTCTCTCTGAGAGACCGGGTTTGGAAAACTCTCGCTTCAGTGGAAGGAATCTTCCCGCATGCGCTCTGGTTCTGCAACGCGTTCCAAGCCCCTCTCCGTATCTTCAGCTCGCTGTGCACCTTATGTACACGCTGACTGAGCAGTGTCCAGCTCAGATGTTCAGAAGGAACAGCTACATCTGCGATTTGCAAAACGAATACAGTGTCAGTTCGTCTGCATGCGTCGGGGTAATTCTTTCTATTCTTTCTCCGTCAAAATAAATGGCCAAATACGGGAACTGTCCGGTCAGCACAAGCCCTGCTTTTAACTGTTCTGTTTTCTTGTGAAAATTGTTACAAATTAAACTTGATTAACACCAGAGCCAGACGCACTGCGCCGCTATATCCGTAGCTGTAAATGAGGGAAAAACAAATTGATCGGATCCTTTTCTGACCTTCCCCACCTACAAAGTTTAATTACAACAATCAAACGTGACAGAGCCTGGATTTGTATTCTGAACAGTCTAAACACGTTTTAAAAAGAAACATATGACAAAAGTGGCACCTGCTCAGTAAAACCATCAACAGGGTGAAAAATATCAAAATATTGTAGGCAGAGACGGGCTACAACTTCCGGATCCATTTTATATAAATCGTTTTATGGATTATCTTCTTATGAAAGACAGCTTTGACGTACACAAGCGGCCGGTACTGGCTGCTGTCACCTGTTGTGAGCAGCGCTCTGCTGTCTGAGGGTAGGCCCCGCCCACAACGCCACGGCTGCTGCGGTGTTTTCTTTACTGTGGGAAACGGGTAATAATGGCTCTTGATGGGAACAGGTTGCCGACCCCTGGTTTAGCGTGACGTCTGATAAGTATATATATATATATATATATATATATATATATATATATATATATATATATATATATATATATATATATATATATATATATATATATATAGCCATGCCCTGATGTGGGGCTGGGGGGTGCGGCTAAATAAGTTTGGGAACCACTGGTCTAAGTTGAGAGACTGAAAATCACGGAACAGTTTTCAGGCGAGGCCGAGGCTCAGCTGAGGCCTTTCCACGGAACTAGCTCTGCGGTCACGTGGGCCTGATGCTCATTAATTATTCAGAATTTTTGGCTTTTAATACACTTAAACAGAAGAGTGACAAAAAATTCACCCCCCTCAGAGTTATCATGAGTGTAAACTAGATCTATTAAACCTAAAACATGTTTTGGAACCAGGCTGTAAACATGTTTATTTCTGCTGTGAAATTGGTATTTGCAACATGGGAGTCAATGAAGATTTGCTCGCTTCTGATACCAGCCCCCAGTGGATGAGGGTGGAACTGCAATTTTTGTCACCCATGTTGGCTTCATTTTCAGACCCTAATTATGGGGGCTTGATCTGCTCACACAAGAGAGAGGATCAGAGGACGCACCTCCAAACATGCATTATCATTTTCATAATTTCATTATTCTTTTTCCTGGAAGTGCTACGTCAGACCGAGTGTTGCGATGCTGGGAGATCCGGTCTTGGGGAGGGGCGGGGGAGAGTGACGGTGGCTGCAGCGTAACCTGTCTCTTATTTAGGGACATGGAGAAGTTAAAAATAAAGAGAAATAGAAGATAGAAGTTCTTGTTCCATTTTATTCTTTTGTTTCATGATGATAAACTGATGTTAAATTCAACTTAAAGAGAAGCTGGGAGGAAGCTTTGGTTCTTTTTAAGTTACAGGAGGTCTTGTTTCCTATCAGCTCCTCCAGGGACAGCATGGACATGAGGGTTACATGGTGAGGGTCACACAGAAGACAGGTTAGTGCAGTCACACAGCCGAGCTGGAGGGGGACAGGTGTTGTCCTTTATATTGCATGCTAGTATGTTTTGTGCATTACAGCCAGCATCCAAACAACAGCAGCCCCCCCCCCCCCCCATCCAAAAATCAACATTCATAAAACTACACAACCACCCGCAGTTTTAAGCGTATTTTCACACAAAGACTAAAGTAACTTTGCGTCCGTTCGAAAATAAGCACTTTCGTGGCATCAGAATGTGTCTTTAAAATTCACAAACATCATATGAGAAATACATGACACATATTAAATGGAATTAGAAAATAGCTTGTATGGCCCCATGACTTGCACCCATTTTTCTTACTTCCAGGGAACCATGTCTGGAAGTAGATGGGCGTGACTTGGGCTCCCTAAGGTTTTAGAGGCTGGTGTAGCTTAAGCAGGGGATTTGTACCATTGTGATTTGGGGTTCCCTGGTAGTTTTAGATGTTTCCCTGCTTGTACAATGCTGATTGGATTAAAATGAGTAGTTAGCAGATCCTGCAAAACCCAATGAAGGCTGAGGATTTATTAGAATCAGGTGTTTCTGAGCAGGAACACATCAAAAACATCACTTGTTTGTTAACACAAAAAGGTATGAGGCACTATTTCTTCCAGAATGGGACGGGGAGTGCGGCGGGTGTGATAGCCGTTCAGATTTAAAAATCTCCTCCCCTTAATGACGTCATGCTACAAATCATAGCTTTATTAATTTGTATAGAACAATTCGTCAACTAGGCTCCTTTAACCAAACTTCAGGGAAATATTAACCACCACATATTTAGTCATATACTGTAAGAGGACATTAGTTAAATGTTTCTGCGTTTCAAGTGGGTCAGAATTTCTAGGCTGAAAATGTGCAGGGACTCTCCAGGTCTCTGCAGGTGACATTTTTCAGTCTCCGGTGAATTTGGGGTAGAGGAGTAATTGAGCCACAAGATGACTCTACTACTGGAGACTGTGGCGGCCATGAAAATGTGCCCTCACAGACCAATAAAAATGTCCTCTCCTTCTTGCTGTAATTGGACCAGGGACAGTGGGGTTGGGCTGTGGCCTGAGGAGACCACCTTTGGAAATGCTCTGCTCAATACGCACCTATTAGATTGATGAAACAGGGGACGCACTGGAAGAGAAATGTGTCATAAAAAACAAGAGTGATGCTGATGAGAACAAAAAGACAAAAAAGAAAATGCCGCTGCAATGGGAATGCAAAAATATTTTATCAGTCATTTCTTCCAGAAAGTGACACCTGACAGTTTTAACTGTTTAAAGAGACTGAAGATTTTACGATTTCCTCATGAGCAGTCATCTTGTAAAATAACAGAAAATGTGATGGAAGAAGCTAAACGTTATCGAGAATGAGGAAAACTAATTTTATGTCAATAAAAGAAAAAAAAACAAGCCTGAATCATTTGAAATAAGCATTATTTACGGCTGTTATTGATGCCAGGATTTGCATTAGATGAGACAAATAATGACTCTTTTTTTGTAAGTTATAATTGTTTGATGGTTGATACAAAACACTTATATGAAATTCCTCTCTTACATAAAGCAATTTCTTCAGTTTTATTTTTGACAGTTTCAGAACCTTCCTAGAGGTGTTTCAGGGCACTGTCGTCCCTTGCTCAAGCTGCTATAGACTGAGAAGCTCCGATGTCTGGGAGGAGGTAAGAGCCACTGCTCCTCCAGCAGCAGCTCTCTTTCACATCAGAGGTGGTACTAATTTCTCATTTGTGACAGTGGGGTCATTGTGGAGTTTCAAGTGTTAAGTGTTTATTGAGGCAGTAGAGACCCACATGGCAGCAGAAAATGATGCAAAAGGTGATTTTTGCATAATATTTCCACTCTACTATTGTACAATAAAGAATCTTTACACATTGTTGATACACTGTATAGTTAAAACATACAAATAATTGCTTGAAACTATTAACTTTCTTTAAATCTCATCTCATTGAGAGAGATGTTTTCTTGTTTTTGCAAAAATTACTTTAAGGTGATTTAATTACAGAGCAAGTCCCATCAAAATCAACTTATTTTAGCTGATAACTAGTATAAATGAGTGTCTAATAGTGTTGTAGACATGTGAAGTTATTATTTTTGCATTTTGATGCGTTTTCTTTGAAAACTCGAAATTCTCTCTACAAACGTCAGTCTAGCGCCATCTTCAGCTCAAAAGTATAGAACACGTTTATTTTGAGTCGGTTTTAGCCAATTGCTAACAAGAACAATGCTACGTATTTAAGAAAAGTACTACGTAGCAGCTCTGTGGCTGTAGGTTATATAAGCACCGCGGTCTCAACCAGCCTTGTAAAAGTCGGGGCTCGTCAGTGAGTTGTGCTGTAGTTAGCATTAGCATTGTGTCAGAGTCCCAACAAAACTTCTAGTATTAAAATTATTAATTCGAGTAACTTGCCTGTCAGATTTTGTAGTTTAGTATTTTTTACATCAGACTCTTTCACCAACTTGATGGAGGTTGAACCAGTTATGCTGGTTTGAAGAGCATTTCACAAATTAGTCCCAGCTGTTCCAGTAATTAGCAGGATCCCGCCGACTGCCGCTTCCCCAAAACGGAGATTTTGGGCCCAGTCTGAGGTGAATACGCTAAATAATTACTTTTAACAGCTTCTAAAGATCGTTCTCTAACTGTAATTTTGCAGCTATATTTGCTATATTTATAATTACAAAGTAAGAGAGACGTGGACGTGGTTCACGTAATTTAGACAATCAGTCCACACTGCTGCAGGCTCGAAGCGACTGTTGTGTGTGTTATAATGTCACAGACTGGTTCGGGTTGAGTTTTTGTACCAGTTAGTAATATCAGCGCTGATGCAGAGCAGGAGGGACACTGACGAGCAGCTCCTCCTTCTGCTAAAAAGCTGACCCGGTTCTGAACTGGTGCAGAGTCCGGTTCTCATTAGAACATGTCTGATTCTGGACACTGAGTTAGCTCTGAGAGCAGTCAGATCACTCACCAGCCATGTTATAAAGCACATATATTAGACAGTTTGTTTTGTACTCGATCTAAGTTACTAAACTCCCACAATAAGGTGATGTTATTATATTTTTCATGCTAAATCTGCCCAAGACGGATGTAGTTCTCCAGCCTGCACTGGTCCAGGCTAGAGCCTTGCAGGTGAATTATTTAACCAAGTGTCTTTCTTTACCTTCTAGTTTTTAACATTGTCATTATTTTAGCTTATTGTTACACACGTGTGTTGCTGCTCTTAAAAACAACTATAAATATGTTTGCTGTTTCTTTATATTTCACATAGCCTCCCAGCAGCAGTGTGTCTGACACTGGGACCATGATGGGAATTCCACCCAGAGCAGCTTCTACACTCCTGAACAGACCCAGGTGTGGTGGAGAGCTTCTGAGCAGCTTCCATATGAATGACAGGACAAGCTCTATGAACTGATCCAGGTAAAAACATTCTAAATAATAATATTGTACTCTGTTTTCTGTTTTTTTCCTTAAGTCTCAGCCTGGCAGGTCATCACTGAAGAGAGGTATCTTCCCAGACTCACACCAACATCCCATTTTACCACAGGGCCTCCTGATCTAACAGAAAAACCTGTAGCTCCATCCTTGCTCTGCTTTCCACATGTTTCTCATCATCTCTGGAAGCTACCTCCCACAACACTGTGATGTTATACAGTATATACATTTTTTTCAGGCTAAATGAACCCAAGTAATCTGCTGTCAGACTGTGCAGTAAAGGTGAGTTGTTTTTAATCATCATGTAATCTTTATTACAGCCTTTGAGTTTTAACATTAACTATGTTTTCGTTTCATAGCTTATTGCTGCACGTGTGTTGCAGCTGCAAGCTTGGAGCTAGATTACATCATGACATCATGAAGAAGACTACTGATTCTGGTCCTGTGACACTTGGTGGTGACGTGTGAGCTGATTCAACTGGTAAACAACATGTAAATTAAATATTTTGGTTTTTGCTATTAAAAGTAAATTAACTAATAACTTACCTTATTGCAGGACACTCAACAAAATATGGACGCTACACCATGAGGCAGGCACACGTTAATACTCTATAAGAGCGCATAAGGTGAGCAACACCACCTATTATTGTTATTACTGCACACTGTCCTGGATTTGTTTTCTTTCTGCATCTCATTAGCCTGGCTGATCACCTGATAACTCATGTCATCTGGTTATGACAGCATGAGGATGTCCTTACACACCTGTAACCTATCAGCTCATCTGGTAGAATAGAGAGAGAAGAGACAACACCACATCTCCTGTTCCTGGAAAGCCTTCAGCCATCCTTCGATGACTGAGAACCTCCATCAGCTCCGTCTCCTGTCTGCCTACAATTATTATAATAAATATTGTGTTTGACAAGTTTTTTGTGCTGCCAAATATCTCACTTTGAGTTCAGTTTTTATATTTTAATGGATATTTAGAAATTACATTAATTGAATTATCACATTGTTTTATGTTTAACTAGCTCTATTGTGATGCATTAAACTAGCACCTAACTGTTAAAAGCACATTTTAATTTCAAGCATGTTTAAGTATTTTTGGACATGAACAAAAACAGGAAATATATCAATTGAGATTTATTTAATTAATATAACAAATAACTGTTTAGAGGAGGAAAGAGCCATTCAAAGGCACATTCTTCTGGAAGCTCCTGATCCTGACCACACCACCAGAGGAGACCAGCTGCAGACACCAGAGGATCGCCTACGACCAAGAGAGCAGCTGTTATCAATAAATAAATAATGAAATCAAGGCAGTTTTGGTGGGCTGTTTGGGATTGTGTAACATAAATGAACATATTACAGACTAATTTTCTCATGGGGTATTTTCATATCTTTCTCTGCAGCAGACTGTAACTTAAGCCCAGGGCTCCTGGAGAGCTGAGCTGTTATTCAGCACGTTTCAGTGGTTTTCCTGTTTTAACAGGTTAGATTAGCTGTTAAGCAGCTCAGCTATTTGTTGCTGATTAAAACCAGGTGTGTTGAAGCAGATAAATCTCTAAAACATGCTGAATACTAGCTCTCTAGGGCCGTGGAGCCAAACCCTGCAGCTAATCTAATGCCATGGCTAACGGCTACTTACCATTCAGAGCTGGTTCTGTTGGGTCGGTTCCGGTAGTTTCAGGCAGCTCACAAGCTCAAAACAATATGGCTCAGGTCTGCTTGTCTCCTCCAAATAGACTTGGTCCCTTTCTTCTCAAGTGTCTGGGTAAGGAGAGGGAGAAACGTCCTCCACTTCTAATGACTGCTCAGAGTGAAGGGAGCTAGCTTCGTCTCATTACCCATCCATCTTCGTCACTGCCGTGGCTCCGCCCTCTCGGTCCACCAGGCAACACCTACTAATGCTGCAGTTTTTAAAATTGATATGTGGGTGGAGAAGGACTCTGAGGCATGCTTGACCTGCCCTTTAAAGTCAGACCTTGGCTCAGCTGTCTTGTGGCTGTGAAAGATGCATGACAAACATTCAGGATTCTGCGACATCTGAAAATCTTTTAAAAGTTTATGTTTTCTGGCAAGATGTGAGTGGTAAAAATGTAAAAAGCAGATATCCAGGGGGCTTTCTTCTCCACAATCACCCTTCCTCTCAAATGTCATTCTTCCAGAAATGGATGACATCACATTTTCTATTCTCGTGCTTTTGAATTTTAAGGTCAAGATAATCACAAGTACCTTTTTTAAAATCCTGGAAATGAACATTCTGGATATCTGAAGTTGTTTTATTGTTTTCTTAAACTTGTATTTCGTTTATTTTATTTTTTCTGTGTCACATCAAGGTTTTTATTTACCGTTAAAAGTTTCCCCGGTGTCTGCTGTCTTGCTCAGAAGTGTCACTTGATAAAAACCTTGATCTGCTGTTACAAAAGAAAAATAAAAAATATGTTTTGAAGATTTAAAAAAACAACAACAGAAGAGTGCAGGTTTCGTTTCAGATATTTAATGTAGTTGTTACTGAAATTTTTTGGGGGTTTGACCTGTTTAAGGTAGTTATGTTGACTTCTTCATGGCAATCCAAAATGTATGTTTTTACATTTTCGTAACATCGCTGCTGGTCATCATGCCTCATCATGAACACTAGATAATTAGTTCATTAGAATGAAAAAGGTTTTACTACTTAGAAATTTACTTGAGATATGTCTATAATAGTTTTTTTTATTTTCAAGTTT
The DNA here is from genome assembly GCA_006942095.1 of Nothobranchius kuhntae. NCBI lineage: Eukaryota > Metazoa > Chordata > Actinopteri > Cyprinodontiformes > Nothobranchiidae > Nothobranchius > Nothobranchius kuhntae. The sequence continues at coordinate 876,468 of SSNQ01034717.1, forward strand.
AGCATTTTTAACTAAATAATTTTATAGATCACATTTAGACAAATATGTAAAAACACAACAAACAACCTTAGTTTCTAAAGGTGAGTCTATCTCTAATAGTAATGAGATTTTTTACTCAGATTTTTCTGTCAATTTCCAATAGAATATTTACTAAGAAATCACAATGTAGCCATAAAAACACTACTTGGTATATATGTTGTGTGTGTGTGTGTGTGTGTGTGTGTGTGTGTGTGTGTGTGTGTGTGTGTGTCTGCTGTGTCTTCTCAATCCCCAGTGAGTCATGGTGGATGGCTGCTTATACTGAGCCAAGATCCTCTGGAGGATTTTTCCAGTTAAAAGAGTTTTCCTCTCCACTGTCGCAATATGCTTGCTTAGATTGCTATAAAAACGCAGACGGTAGTCAGCAGAGATGGGAAATTATGGCATCAACAAGTCATCTCCATGCCATGTTTTTCCTTCAGCTCAGCAACTAAACCAGTTGATTTCAATCAGCACAGTGAATGAACCGGGTTCAGTTGCTGAGCAGAACAAAATCACGTCATGGAGTTGACTTGTTGATGCCACAGATCCCATCTCTGCTAGTCAGTGACTCGATGCAATCTGCTGGGTTCCTTATATAGGAAACCTTTTACTGATTGGCTTAATGAACTGACCTGCATAGGAATGTCTACTTTGCGAAGTGCCTCAAGACAACTCTTGTCATCATTTGAAGCTATATAAATAAACTGAATCGAATTGAAACAAAATCGAGGGGGGGATTATTGTTTCAAAACACATTTAAAGCCTTTAAAATTGACCCTTTATGTTTGTCTGGTGAATCTATGTTACCCCAAATTGAGAATCACTTCCATGCTTTCTAACACACCACCAATTATGGCAGGAACAGCTGTTACAGTAGATCATGAAACAGTAACCTCAAGACTTGCTTCCCAGCACCAAAATTCCCCACTATGGTCTCCATCTTCAGAGTCAGAGTCAGTTTTATTGTCAATTCTACCACATGTGCAAGACATACAGAGAAATGAAATTGAGTTTCAGTACACACAATTCAGAGATCAGACATACATGGGCAAGACACATGACAAGAATTGGTTTGTGGTCCTTCGCAACACGAGTCGTGCTACCTTCTTGCTTTCTTCATTTCTCTGATGGTTTGTTCCAGACAGGTTTAAGGAGGGAGGGAGTAAAGGCTAAATGCTGACCTAGAGAGATAAGGTGTGAAAAAAATAACAACTACTAAAACTTACAGGAGTTGAACAAGAGCTGACTGGGATGCAAAAAAAGAAGAAACAACTAAAAGAAAAGCAGACTCACAGTTCAGATGAGTGAATCCAAAAAAACTGTTCGATAAAAGCAACCTGAACAGGATGCCTAATTAAAATAAAAATATTAAAAAGGACATTACAGCTAATTAATCAAACAACAGGAAACCACCAGCTTCACACCAGCATGGACACCAGAAAACACAAACTTTTAATATAACCTGTTTAGTCAGGATCTATTTGTGTCACATATCAGGGTGTGAGGGTGGTCTTTAGCTTTAGCTGGCAGGTGCACTTATTCTAACATGCATGAGAAATATTAGATGACAATATAACACTAAAGTCCACCAGGTCTAGTGCTTTATTTTAAAGTGATTCATACACCTAATCAAACCAAGTTCACGTAATAATAATAATAATAATAATAATAATAATAATAATAACTATAGTAACAATAATAATAATAATTAGTAAAACTGTCCTTCAAATATCTCTTAAAGCTCATTTATAACTGTGCAAATTTGGTGAATTCTCCCCTCTGATTTCTTGTGACTACTTTTTATTTATTTAATTGTGCATTTCTCAGAAATGCCAGACCAAAATGCTCAGAAGAACAAGCTGAACCAAATGCATGAAAGACTAAAATAGTTGCAAACTGTGACACAACAGGGGGGTTTCTTCCTTGCTCGTATATAAAGTTGTAGATGTTCATCCAATGAAAACTTTCTGGAAGTTTAATTTTAATCTGTTCCGTGGCATTTCACTAGCAGGAAAAGGAGGTAGACTTCAATAGTTAATGTCTAAACCTTAAGTAAAGACCTGTTGAGAAGCAACATGTCTTTAAACCAAAGAGTGTTCATTCAGGAATGTAATTTGTTATGTAACATGAATTTGTTTGTTACCCTCAGGAGGTGTCCTCTGTGGCAGCCATTTCGAAGCAGCTAAAGAGGAAGCCCGCCTCTAATGCTGCCTTTATATAGGAAATGCCTGAGTGGACCGATGTGATTGGCCGACCTGAATTGGGGGGGGGGGTCGGAGAGTATATAGGTGGACTGCTGGGTGTGGCAAAGGGTCGTTTTTCCTCTCTGAAAGTGACAGAGACTGCTAAGAGAGTTGGATGGGTGGCCATTTTGAATACAACTGGGATTTTCTGATTTTTGTTTGGACCAGAGGAAATAAAATTGGTTTTCCTTGTTTATCGACCAAGTCATCATGTTTCTTTTGTCCTCACTACACTTCACTGTGTAACAAGACCTAACCGTATTTTTTCAGCAATTGTCTCTATACCCTTGCAAGGGTGATGGAGGGGGCATGGGAGTTTGCCCAACCAATCCACATGTGCTTTGTGGATTTGGAGAAGGCTTATGACCGTGTCCCCAGGGGCACCCTGTGGGGGACGCTCCAGGAGTATGGGGTGGGTGGCTTTCTGTTAAGGGCCATTCAGTCCCTTTACCAGAGGAGCGTGAGTTTGGTCCGCATAGCCGGTAGTAAGTCGGACCTGTTCCCAGTGAGGGTTGGACTCCGCCAGGGCTGCCCTTGGTCACCGGTTCTGTTCATCACTTTTATGGACAGAATTTCTAGACGCAGCCGTGGTGTGGAGTGTGTCGAGTTTGGTGGCAGGAGAATCTCGTCTCTGCTTTTTGCGGATGATGTGGTCCTCCTAGCTTCATCCAGCTCTGACCTTCAGCTCTTGCTGGGTAGGTTCGCGGCCGAATGTGAAGCGGCTGGGATGAGGATCAGCACCTCCAAATCTGAGACCATGGTTCTCGACCGGAAAAGGGTGGCTTGCCACCTCCGGGTCGGGGGAGAGGTCCTACCTCAAGTGGAGGAGTTTAAGTATCTCGGGGTCTTGTTCACGAGTGAGGGTAGGAGGGATCGGGAGATCGACAGGCGGATTGGTTCGGCGTCTGCAGTGATGCGGACGCTGAGCCGATCTGTCGTGGGGAAGAGGGAGCTGAGCCAGAAAGCCAGGCTCTCGATTTACCGGTCGATCTACGTCCCAATCCTCACCTATGGTCATGAGCTTTGGGTAATGACCGAAAGAACGAGATCGCGGATACAAGCGGCCGAAATGAGTTTCCTCCGTAGGGTGGCCGGGCTCAGCCTTAGAGATAGGGTGAGGAGCTCGGACATTCGGGAGGGACTCGGAGTAGAACCGCTGCTCCTCCGGATCGAAAGGAGCCAGTTGAGGTGGTTTGGGCATCTGGTCAGGATGCCTCCTGGACGCCTCCCCGGGGAGGTGTTTCGGGCATGTCCTGCCGGCAGAAGGCCCCCGGGTCGACCCAGGACACGTTGGAGA
>SSNQ01034717.1:880038-906289 GCA_006942095.1 Nothobranchius kuhntae
GGGGGGGGGGGTCGGAGAGTATATAGGTGGACTGCTGGGTGTGGCAAAGGGTCGTTTTTCCTCTCTGAAAGTGACAGAGACTGCTAAGAGAGTTGGATGGGTGGCCATTTTGAATACAACTGGGATTTTCTGATTTTTGTTTGGACCAGAGGAAATAAAATTGGTTTTCCTTGTTTATCGACCAAGTCATCATGTTTCTTTTGTCCTCACTACACTTCACTGTGTAACAAGACCTAACCATATTTTTTCAGCAATTGTCTTCAAAACCTTGGTATAAATATTGCATTAATATTAGTCTCTGCAACACATTTGAGGGGTTTTTCCCTTTTGTAACTGCAGATCCCAATGCAGCGTAAAACTGACGTGATGAGATATCCACTGATGCGGCAAGGAACCAGCTCATTTAACTGCCCCTAAACCTTAACGTTTCGCTATTTATAACCTTCCCCTCTCCCTCATCCTAACCTTAATCCTCTTGCTACCTAAAACGTTACTCTCACTGTGATCAAACGTTTGTTTCCCATGCATTCTGACTCTGAATTTTCGTATTTGCCACCCAAGGGGAACGTTAGAACATACCATCTGGCAAGGGGGAGGTTACTAATACCCTCTACTTTTAACCTCCACCGTGGTAGTTGAAACCTCCCCCTCGCGTTGGCTCTGTCCAAACTCGACCAATGACGAGGCGGCTCCTGCCATTCGCTTCATAGAGCCGGCTTTTAGAGTGATCAACACATCACTAACGTGTTCGCTAGCAAGATGGTTAAGGTTAGGATAGGGGTGAGGAGAAGGTTAAATAAGAGGATATGGTTAAGGTGAGGTACAATGAGCTTGTTTGGTGCCCTGGCTGTGGGCATCCCATCACGTCAGTGTAACGCTGCATTGGGATGCAACAGTAGCGGACATCCCATCACGTCAGTTTTATGCTGCATTGGGATCTGCAGTCAAATAAGGGAAAAACCCCCTTTCACACATAAGTAACGAAAAAGGGCACTTTTAGCGTCAGGGGTCTGACGTGGAGGGTGGCTGACCAAGCGTTTGTTTTTGACGCGCTGGGAGTGAGAATGTGTTGGTTGACTAGTAAAAGCTAACAGTTAGCATTAGCAGCTCCACCACACAGCAAATGCAAACATTGGTAGAGTCATGTTGCAGTTAGCCAATCAGGCGAGGTGTCCAAATATCAGGAAATAAGACTCCAAATTCTGCCATCTGAAGCTACTTTCTTCTCCGGCTGACTTGCACCTCCTGAAGCAGGTGCATCAGAGCTTTTTTATATCCAGTACAACTTAGAAGAATCCCTATTTCACACTGGCAGCAACATTGGTGCAGAACAGCAGTGGAACGTTTTGCAAATGAGCTTCAATGCAGAACGGCTTCCTCGCTGTGCTCCTCGCTGGATGCACGAGATCACAAGATCCCTAGAGACTTCCACGTTCATAGTTTGTTAAACTCAAAAAAAGAAAATCACGTTTGATAATTATGTGATATATGATGTTGTTCCTCTCCACAGCCAGGATTATTGTTTATAGCTCTTTTCACCTTTAGGGTGACCTTACATTAGACTCGTCCATTTTATGTTACCCCCTCCTCACCTTCATAGCTGAGCCCACAGTAGGGGTGTAACAGATATGAAAAACACACTGCTGCACTTCTTGAACGATGCTGGGAGTGCATAAGTCTTTAGGTCACACGTAAGCTACATAAATAAGAAATTGCATCGCTGCAGTACTTTTGTTTTGGAAGTTACCGGGAATTTTACACTGAAACCGTGTGTGATTTCCTAGCCCTATGTTAATCCTTGCTCGCGGCAAAATTAGAACCCAGTCATTGTCATGACTCGAGGGAGGTTTTTAACCCAAGACATGCAGAATCAACACGACTTCAAGGGGTGAGCAAAAGAAAATTTCTTTTATTTTTAAAACAGGAACAAAAGGTGTACTGGAAAGCCCAGTGAGGATGTGCCGTTCGACTTTAGTCCATGTAATAGTCCAATATGTGCGGGAAAGGTGGGTTGCCAAGGTGAGTGCTGGTGGAGCTTCAGCAGGCTGAGGCGGGTGAGGCAGCAGAGATGCACAGGCAGGAGTTGTAGAGGAGGATGGGACGTGGTTCAGGAAAACCGGGGTTTGAGCGGCGAGAGAATTGTGCAGAGTGATGTTTCCTGAACAGAGAAAACAACAGGGTTCAGAGGAGAATCCAAAAGCTTAATCCAGAAAAAACAGTCCAAGATTCAGAGCCAAATAATCCAATATCAAATTCAAACTAGCGAAACGAGCAAGCAAAGTCAAGAGGCTGGGGCTACCTAACAGGTGCAATCATCCAGCGTAGTGTGTTGTCTCCATCCTCCCTTTATACCCGACCTCCAGATTGGACATTCGGCGCACCTGCAGCTCCCTCCCCTCCTCACCTGTGGAAGATTGCCTCAGAGATTGTTAGTGTGGAGAGAGTGTTCACCTCAGCTCAGGAACATGACAATCCTATCTGTAGTGGCACTGTGCAGCATACCACATCTGTGACACACCTGAAAATTGCTGCGTCGTGGCTGATTTGAAACAGCTGGGCAGGAGGTGGCGGAGCAGGCACCGGACACATGGGGCTGGAAACCACGGGCTTGACCAGGGATACATGGAACTCGGGGTGGACCTTCAGCGATTGCGGGAGAACCAGGCGAACGGTCACTGGGTTCGGAACAGCCGCCAACTTGAACGGACCAAGGTACCTTGGGGTGAACTTCCTAGACGTCGCCTTGAGGAGTATGTCCTTGGATGACAACCAGACCATCTGCCCCGGGGAGTAGGTTGGCGCTGGGTGATGATGCCGGTCTGCCAGCCGCTGGTTCTTCTCAGAGGTACATAGGAGGACAGACTTTGTGGCCGCCCACATACGGCGGGCCCGGCGAAGAAACTGAGGCATGGAAGTGGTGGGACCTGTTTGGAGCGGGAACAAGGAGGGCTGATATCCAATAGAGACTTCAAACGGAGACTAACCTGTGGCAGTGGAGACGTGGCTATTGTGGGCGTACTCCACCCAAGCGAGGTGGCCACTCCAGGCAGAGGGGTTTGTGGCACACACACAGCGTAGCATGGCGCCCAGCTCCTGATTCATGCGCTCGCACTGGCCATTGGTTTGGGGGTGGAATCCCGAGGTTAAGGCGACCCGGGCCCCCAGGACGGTGGTGAACTCCTTCCAAACGTTGGACACGAACTGGGGGCTGCGATCTGAGAGGATCTCAGTTGGTGATCTCAGTTGGTTAGTGCCAAGGTTCGTCCCACCCCGGGGTGTATGGAGAACTTCCTAGAGTGAGCCCAGTGTATGACTTTTCCTCGCAGACTCTGAGGAACAAACAGTTTATTGGATGGTCCGTTACCTGGGCCGGGATCGACCTTGAGAGCCTCCAGAACCTGGTCCCTGACTGCCCAGGTGACCCCTGCCACTATGCAGGAAGGAGGCAGAATGGTTTCAGGCGTGGATTCATCCTCTGAGGCATACTGGCGGGAGAGAGCGTCGGGCTTAGTGTTCTTAGATCCTGGGCGATAAGACAATACAAAATTAAAACGAGAGCAGAACAAGGACCAATGGTATTGCCGAGGGTTAAGTCTCTTAGCTTCCTTGAGGTAAGTCAGATTCTTGTGATCTGTCCAAATCACAAACAAATGTTCAGCCCCCTCCAACCAGTGCCTCCACTCCTCAAGAGACAGTTTAATGGCCAGTAATTCCTGGTCTCCCACATCATACCTGCTTTCGGTAGGTGTTAAGCGCCGGGAAAAAAGGCACAGGGATGGAGCTTGTGATCTGCCAGGGATACCTGTGAGAGGACCGCTCCCACCCCAGTGTCCGAGGCGTCCACCTCCAAGGTGAACTGCTGCATAGTGTCAGGCCTGCAGAGTACCGGGGCCTCAGAGAACCTCTTCTTGAGTGTCCGGAAGGCTGCCTCGGCCTCTGGAGACATAACAGAATGTTTAGAAGTGGAGGTGAGACGTTAGTGGAGCAGCGGTTTGACTATAGTTTCTAATGAACCGTCTATAAAAGTTGGCAAAGCCCAGAAATCGCTGCAGCTGCTTTCTGGTGGTAGGAATGGGCCACTCTGTCACAGCTTGCACCTTGTCTGGGTCTGCCTTCAATCACCCGCTCTCCAACACAAAACCTAGAAATTTCACAACAGGTACATGAAATTCACACTTTTCTGCTGTAACAAAAAGTCTGTTCTCCAAAAGCCGTTGTAAAACAGCTCGAACATGTCTCTGGTGCTGAGTGATGGGCCTGGAAAAAATCAAAATGTCATCCAGATAGACAGTCACAAAGTCAGTCAAATAATCACCCAGAACAGAGTTCACCAGTCTCTGGAACACCGCTGGAGCATTGGTGAGACCAAAAGGCATCACCAGGTATTCGAAGTGCCCCAAAGGTGTTTTGAAAGCCATCTTCCACTCATCCCCTTGGCGGATCCTAACCAAGTGATAGGCGTTATGGAGATCCAACCATGTGAAGATTGTGGCATCTTGGACTGGTTCGAAAGTGGAAGACAGTAGGGGTAGGGGTACTTGTCCTTGACAGTTATCTGATTCAGACCCCGGTAGTCAATGCAAGGGCGGAGAGACCCATCCTTCTTGGCGACGAAAAAGAAACCCACCCCCAGGGGTGAGGTAGATGGTCTAATGATCCCGTTTGCCAAAGCCTCAGTTATGTAGGTCTGCATGCTGTCACGTTCAGGTTTTGAGAGGCTGTAAAGACAACTGGATGGCAACGGAGCTCCCGGTAACAGGTCTATTTCACAATCAAAAGGGCGATGAGGAGGTAGCGTGGCAGCCCGGTCCCTGCTGAACACCTGTTGAAGGTCGTGATAAACAGGGGGTACCTGGGAAAGATCGGGGGGCTCAGTAGGCGCCAAGCCGGAGTCCCTAGACACGGTAGGTGCTGAGTTGAGGCATGTGAGATGACACTCCGGACTCCAGGATTCAACTCTGCTGGCTCGCCAGTCCAGAAGCGGGTTGTGTTTATTGAGCCAAGAATGTCCAAGCACCACAGGGTTCTGCGGGGATGGGAATACAAACAGTGAGAGTGTCTCTGTGTGGTTACCTGAAACCTGGAGCTGGAGTGACAGGGTCCTGTGGGTGATGGTAGACAGTACTCTGCCGTCCAGTGAGGTAACCAACACTAGTTCAGGGAGAAGTTCAGTGGAGATACCCCATTCACAGACCAGTGGGGAATCCACCAGAGACTGCTCGCAACCCGAGTCTATTAGGGCAGTAGTCAGGTGGCGTTGATTATTCCAAGTTACAGTACACTCGATGAGGAACTGGGAGGTTTTATTTCCAGTGTTACTACCCACCAGGACTCCCAGTTCTACTGGTGGACTCGACCTTTTAGCAACGCCGGGCATGTCTGAACGAAATGTCCTGGAAGTCCATAGTACAGACAGAGACCCTTGCTGATGCGCTGTTGTCGTTCCTTGGGGGTTAGATGGGCTCTTCCCAACTGCATAGGCTCCTCCGATGACTCCGCAGGAGAAGGTCTAGAGGTAGGATGGCGAGGTGTTGGAGACAGTGGAAACTCCACCGCTGACGTCCTCTGAAGCTCACGATATCTCTTATCGATTGAGATGGATAGAGAGATTAATCCATCCAGGGTGGATGGTTCGGGACACAGAGCCAGCTGATTCTTTATTCTGTCACTCAGGGCCTCAATAAAAGCTGCCCTGACCGTCATGACCGCCAAAGTCCTGAACTCCAGAGATAACTCTGCCACCGTTCTCCTTCCCTGAGATAGATGCAAAATCTCCTTCCTTATGTCAGTTGTGGTCTCAGAACTGCAGAAAGTCTGTTTAAAATCCTCCAAAAAGTCAGCATAGGGACCAGACAAAAATTCAGCATTTTTGCTCTTTGCTTCTGCCCACCTAAGAGCCTTTCCCCTCAAAAGTCCAACAATAAACGAGATCCTAGAAGAGTCAGTCATAAAAGCATGTGGTGAGCGCTCGAACGCCAGGCGGCACTGTAGTAAAAACCCATAACAATCCTCAAACTCACCGGAGAACGTAGGACATGGCAGAGGTGGAGCTGGACAGAAGTGGGTGACTTCCGTAGGTCCGATCATCTCCGGTCCGAGCGGACTCACTGTTCGTAATGTAGGTTCCGGGCTTGAAGCGGAAGTAGCGACTGGAGCTGATGCTGGGGCCGGCGCTGGAGCTGGAGCTGGAAAACGCTCGTGAAGCTGTTGGACCATAGCCTCCAAATGCTGGTGATGCTGGTATGCGATCGTCAGCTGCTCCATGAGCACCGGAAGAGTCTGCTCCTGCTGGGACATCCTGTTAGCCAGATCGGCGAGGGCTGATTGCGCTGGGTTAACGTTATGGCCAGATGATTCTGTCACGACTCGAGGGAGGTGTTTAACCCAAAACATGCAGAATCAACACGAATTCAATGGGTGAGTAAAAGAAAAGTTCTTTTATTTTTAAAACAGGAACAAAAGGTGTACTGGAAAGTCCAGTGAGGATGTGCCGTTCGACTTTAGTCCATGTAATAGTCCAATATGTGCGGGAAAGGTGGGTTGCCAAGGTGAGTGCTGGTGGAGCTTCAGCAGGCTGAGGCGGGTGAGGCAGCGGAGATGAACAGGAAGGAGTTGTAGAGGAGGATGGGACGTGGTTCAAGAAAACCAGGGTTTGAGCGGCGAGAGAATTGTGCAGAGTGATATTTCCTGAACAGAGTAACAAACAGGGTTCAGAGGAGAATCCAAAAGCTTAATCCAGAAAAAACAGTCCAAGGTTCAGAGCCAAATAATCCAATATCAAATTCAAACGAGCGAAACGAGCAAGCAAAGTCAAGAGGCTGGGGCTACCTAACAGGTGCAATCATCCGGCGTAGTGTGTTGTCTCCATTCTCCCTTTATACCCGACGTCCAGATTGGACATTCGGCGCACCCGCAGCTCCCTCCGCTCCTCACCTGTGGAAGATTGCCTCAGAGATTGTTAGTTTGGAGAGAGTGTTCACCTCAGCTCAGGAACATGACAATCCTATCTGTAGTGGCACTGTGCAGTGTACCACATCTGTGACACACCTGAAAATTGCTGCGTCGTGGCTGATTTGAAACACCCCCACAGACTGGGATTCTCTTTGAAGCAGCGATGTTCCTCCGCCGTTCCGCGCCACTGATGCTTCCAGTGTGAAATAGGGGTAAGGCATTCATTCCTGCTAGAGGCCCCAGAAATTGTATTAAATAAACAAGTGAACCACATCTTTCACTTTTTGTTTGCACCCATTGCTTTAAAAATATGGCTATTTTTTTTTAAATCTTTGCACCACTTCCACCCTCCTCTTCTCCATCGCCCTCATGTACAGGTTTACTTTTTGCACTGGCTTTCTCCTTGTCTGGTGGGGTTGTGTGCAAACGTGTTGCAGTTACCTGTGACCGGATCTGTTGAATGAAAGCTGTTAATAATGATTTGGCAATAATATTATTGATCTTTAAGCATTTTTCACAGAACGACCATCAAGGACATGGAATGTAGCCCTTGTTAATAGTGTTGGATAATTGAAAGACTCATCTGTCAATCAATTTAATAATACAATGATGGATAGAGTTTGGAAATGACCATTTTTGGATGTCATAATTGACCACAACCTATGTCGGAAACCACAAATTAAAAAGGTTACTGTAAAATTAAGAAGTATAGGAATACTACCCAAAGATACACATCTCCATAAAAGCAGTGTTGCATACATTGTACTGTTCACGTATTCTGCCATACCTCAATTATTTTATGGAGGTGTGGAGAAATACTTAGAAAACCACCGCACAGTCGTTATTTAATCTTAAAAAAAAGCAATAAGAATAATACATAATGTAGGATTCTATGAGCATACCAGTAATCTATTTTTAAAATCTAATCTGCTTAAGGTCAATGATATTGTTAAATTTAACTCTGTGAAAATAATGTATAAAGCGAAAAATGTACTTCTTCCACTAAACCTACAAAAACATTTTAGGGAGAGAGAAGGAAGAAGAAGAAGAAGAAGAAGAAGAAGAAGAAGAAGAAGAAGAAGAAGAAGAAGAAGAAGAAGAAGAAGAAGAAGAAGAAGAAGAAGAAGAAGAAGAAGAAGAAGAAGAAGAAGAAAATATCATATCTATAACGACTCTCAAGATAAAAATCACGAGGCGCTTCACAAAACAAAAAATGTAAAAATCTAAAATAGACTTTAAAAAATGATTAAAACTATATTTAAAGTGAGCAAAAATTTGACAATTCTGATCAAAATGTAAAGAAAGAGTGAGTGAATTGGAAAGAGGGAAATCAGTGGATCCTGAGGAAAGTGTAATATGTAGGGGGAGCAGAACAAGGAGAGGGTGATGAGGGTCACACAAAAGCCAGCCTGAACAAGGGAGTTTTCAGCTGCTTTTCAAAGACCACTAAGTCCACTGATCTCAGACTCAGGGGGAGAGAGGTTCAGAGTCTGGGGGCCACAGCAGCAAATGATCTGTCACCTTTGGTCTTTAGCCTGGTGTGCTGCACAACCAGTAGGCTTTGATCACTGGACCTCAGGGACCTGCTGGGGGTGTAGGGACTAAGAAGATCACCAATGTAAGATGGTGCTTGTCCATGTAAGGCCCTATAGACCAGAACCAGGATCTTGAAATTAACCCTAAAGTTGACTGGCAACCAGTGAAGCTGGAGGAGAAGTGGGGTGATGTGGGTGTGTTTGGAAGACTTGGTCAGAAGCCAGTAGTCTAAGCGTGAGGAGATGAAGGTGTGGATAACTGTCTCAAGTTCAGAGCGGGACAGAATGGGACTCAGCTTAGTGATGTTCCTGAGAGGGAAGAAGGAAGAGTGAACAAGAGAACTGACATGAGAATCCAGGGTGAGAGCTGGGTCAAAGGTCATGCCAAGATTCCTGACGGAAGGTTTGGTGTCAGAAGCAAGCTGACCAAGAGAGTCTCTGACTTTGGGAACCAGCTTGTCTGGGGCACAAATGAGGATCTCAGTCTTATCTTCATTCAGCTGAAGAAAGCTCCCAGCTGTCCAGGTTTTGATAGAGTCTAAGCAGGTGTGTAACAGCTGCAGCTTAGACATCTCATGGGGCTTAAAGGAGATGTACAGTTGGATGTAATCTGCATAAAGATGGTAGGAGATTCCTTTGAAGGAGCTCAGGATGTGCTGAAGAGGAAGCAGATAGAGGAGGAAGATCAGAGGCCCCAGCACAGAACCTTGTGAGACACCATGGGTAAGAGAGGTGGTGGAGGACCTAAACTTGGAGACGACCACATAAAAGGAACGCTCAGAAAGATAAGAGGAGAACCACTCCAGAGCAGTTATTGATAGGCCTACCCAGTCTCTCAGCCTCTCCAGTAGCAGGTGATGGTCAACAGTGTCAAAGGCTGCAGTCAGGTCCAGCAGGACCAGAACAGAACAGTCCCCTGCATCACTGTGAGTAAGAAGGTCATTAGAGACCCTAAGAAGAGCTGTTTCAGTAGAATGAGCTCTACGGAAACCTGAGTGGAAGCTATCATAGATGTTATGTTCATCAAGAGCAGCTGTGAGTTGTTTAGCCATAACCTTTTCCAAGATCTTGGAGATGAACGGAAGTTTAGAGATCGGTCTGAAGCTGCTATGGAGAGAGGGGCCAAGACTCAGTTTTTTAAGAAGCGGGTGCATAGTGGCAGGGGTCACCTGGGCAGTCAGGGACCGAGCATGACCAGAAACCAGAGATAATGGAGAGCACGCTGGGACCGATGGACTGAAAAGCACTTTTAAACAAAGATGAGGGTAAGATGTCGAGGGGGCATGCAGAGGTCTTCAAAGAGTTAACTAGTTTGGTTAACTCAGGCACAGAAACAGGAGCTAAGCTATCTAGGATGATGGGCCTGGTTGGAGCCGGGAAAGGCAGAGATAAGGCTGAAGGAGAGATGCTAGATCTAACTTTATTGACTTTGTCCACAAAGAAAGACGGAAAGTTCTCACAGTCTGTAACAGAGTGGATGGAGGCTGTAGGACAGGCAGGAGAGACAATGCTGCCGGTGTTAAACAGCACCTTGGGGTTTCCTTTGCTCTGGGACACCAGGTTGGAGAAATAGGAAACCCTTGCATCTCTGACTGCAGAGTTAAAGGATGTCAGAAGATCCTTTAGGTGCAGCAGATGGACGTGGAGATGGGTTTTCTTCCACAAGCGCTCAATTTTTCTGCACTGGCGCTTCAGGCTGCGAAGGCTGTCATTAAACCAGGGAGTAGGGTTCACTGCAGGAACTGATCTGGTTCTGACAGGACAGATATTGTCCAGAATGGAGAGGCAGTGCTCGTTAAGCTGATAAGTTAAGGAATCTGGGTTGTTATCAGAAGAACAGGGTGGATGAAAAGCAGCAGAAAAATTGCTAACTGTGCTCTCATTAAGAAAACGAGAACTAACAAGACGGCAAGCAGGAGGTGGAGATGCAGAAACTGACAATTTAAAGAAAATGCAATGGTGATCTGAAATATAAACGTCCTCAGGACAAACACTGTCAGCATTTAGACCCAGGGTAAAAACAAGGTCCAGAGTGTGCCCCCTGGTGTGTGTGGGGCCAGAAACATGCTGGGTAATGCTGAAGGTGTCCATAAGGCTGGAGATATTCATGGCAAAGTGGTCTGAGGGATCATCAACATGGATGTTATAATCACCAACAATCACCAGTCTGGACAGCTGCACAGTGGAGGATAGAAAGTCACTAAACTCCTGAAGGAAAGAACTGTTTGGACCAGGTGGACGATAGACCACAGCACAGTAGAACGGGTCTTTACGCCCGACTTTAATCAGCTGCAGATCAAAGGAAGCAAAGTGACCAGAGGTTGTAGAGCCGCATGGAAGATGGTCTCTGAAAACAACATCGAGGCCTCCACCACGACCAGAACCCTGGGATTGGCTAAGAAAAGAATAACCACTCGGGCAAAATTCAATCAGACCAGAATAATCAGATGTTTGCTGCCAAACTTCAGTCAGAAACAGCAAATCTAGGTTTTTAGAGAGAATTAGATCATATGCTCAGAGGCCAAAATAACATGAGATAATCATGTGTACGTACCACACAAAAAAGTATGACCATTTCCGTCCGAGGAGTGGTTTGGTGGAATAGCATAGAAGAAAACATAAAAAAATGTAAAACTGTTGTACAATTCAAATAATTATATAGAAGAAAACTTTTGGAAAACTAATTTGCTAATGAATTATGATAGACATTAAGACTTGGTAAAGCAATTAAAGTCAATAGGATCTAATTTTGAATTTTGATTTTGGATTTCATTTAAGATGTAAAAGTATAAGTGTTTATATGATTTCTTGCTAATGTGAAAATTCTAATTTTGCTTATTGATTTTGTTTATGATGTATGTTTAGAGATGTTTATTTGGATTTTGGAAATGGAAAGATGTTGAGGGATAGGGCAATGAAAAGCTTCTTGAACTTCTCCCTATTCCCCTTTAAGGGCCAAAGAAGAATCTCTAAATCCTCAAAATAAGAAATTTTTTTTATTTTGTTTTTGTTTTTAATTTGTTTGAATGGTCTGAAATGAATAAATCAAATGTATGAACACATTAATAATGACTAAATAAATCAGGTGTGCCAGCTGTAACACGTGGAACAGGAATCATTCTCTAGATGTGCTTGTTGCTGATCCCCAATCTGTCTGAATGTTTAAAATGCTGCGTTAGGAATCTGGCAAACAAAAAGGTTTCATCATTGTTATCTCGCAAATCCTCCACAAATCCAGCTGCATTGCCAGGTAACGAACCACTAAAACCTCTCTGACTTAATTAATATCACAGCTGTCAAGTTTCAATTGGAGGATTCACTAGAGCTCAAAATAAAAAGGAAAAATGAAGAAACAACCATTTTTAAGGAAAACAGTGCCCACTTATTGGCAGAGGTACTTAAGAGACCTTAAGTTGGTCAATGATCCATGGCAGATGAAATCTGCATCAAAGCTAAAACTGATCTGATTGGTGTTTCCAACATAATTCAGCGTCCTTGTTGAACTTTATCAATACTTTAATGTATTCATTTGAGCGTAGTTCTAAGAAAAGGCCATCTCAAGTACACAGATCATTGATAGTAGGTGATTTTATCTTCTGGGTTAAATTTGTAAAAGAACAGCCTGAGATAAAAGGGACAAGAACAGGAGATAAAGAACAGAGCAAAACTTTGTGAAGATTAAAAAAAACACTCCATTTTAAACATTCATCTGGCTTCTCTTTGCCAAATTCTGGCATTCCTGCCAATTCTTTGGCGATAATCCAGCTGTGTGCCTCTCAGGGTGACAGTGAATGGAGGAGCATAACCTCTGGCTGAACCGGAGGAAGGGCAGAGCCTACAAGCGGATCTTCCTTACACCAGCTTTACGTCAACAGGAGAGGAGTCTTTCATAAATGGATTATTCCCCTCAGTCACCTTTGACCTTTCTGGCTGCCTTCAACAGCAGCCTGTCCATCACTTCTAGGGAGCGGAAAGAGATAAGAGTGGAGGTGATTCGTATGCCTGTAGTGGCAGATTAGGCCTTCTGTTGCTTTGCTGCAGAGATGGAGGAAATATAAGGGAATCGCAGCAGGGTTGCCAGTATAGGGTGTCGATTGTAAAGTAATACTTTAAAAATCTAACGTTTACATTTAGTCAGACTGTTTCTCATAACACTGAAAACTAGGCTTATAATTCAATTTAAACTAGCTTTTTCACCACATTGCTTTTGTTTGTTTTTTTATCTACGTATATTTAAACCTGAAAATAAGAGGGTACAATTTTTGTGTTTATATTAAAAGCCTAATCATATAAAGTCACAACAAAATGCAATGTGATATCAGTATGAATGTGGCGGTCTATCCGGTCAAATCTAGATTAATGCATTAAAGGAATACTTTGCAACTTTTTCATATTTTTAAATCATTTTCTTGAGTCAGTTTGTGCTCAAATTACCCCTTACAGGCTTAATGAAATGTCACTCAGACCCCCACCGCCCTCTGTCACCATAAAACAGCATTTGCAACTTCAGAGTGCCAGTTCGGCAGCTGTTACACTTAAAAAAATTGAGCTGGCATACCTGGCACTGCAGTTTGCTTTCAGCACATTTCCTGCATGTTTCAGATCATGAACACACCTGATTTGCTTAATTAAGGGATGAATCACTCCTGTAGACACCAATGAAGGCTGGAGAGACCTTGCAGCTGTTAAATTAAGGTGTTAAAAAGACAAACGCACAGTGAGGAGATATGTTTCCCTTTTTCTTTGACCACAGATAATTAATAACAGACACTGGAGGGTGCTAAAATCAAGCAAAACTTCTAAGTGTACCTTTAAACTGAATTAGCCTAGCAAGACTGTAGAGGTCTAAATTATGTACATGACCTATGTTTGATTTTTTTAAATGTGCGTGGATCAGTTTTCCTGTTTTAGAACTGTTTATGTACCCCAACATTTTTTTTACCTGGTGATTAATTAGCCAGATATTTGTTTCTATAGATAAAGGCCAAGCAGAACTTCCTAACATTAAATATTTAGCTTTAAAATGATAAATGGCCTGTATTTGATATAGCACCTTCTAGAGTCCTGGAACCTCCCAAAGCGCTTTACAACACAACCAGTCAAACACCCATTCATGCACACACTGGTGGGGATGATCTACGATGTAGCCACAGCTGCCCTGGGGCACACTGACAGAGGTGAGACTGCCAAGCGCTGGCGCCACCAGTCCCTCCGACTAGCAGGCAACGTGGGTTGAGTCTCTTGCCCAAGGACACAACAACAGCGACAGACTGAGCGGGGCTGGAACCTGCAACCTTCCGATTACGGGGCAAGCACTTAACTCCTGTGCCACCGTCGCCCACAACGACAAAACTCTATTGACAAGTAATTCTATGCTGATTTTTTAAAGACAAGTTAAAGGGACTTTTCGGACTTTTGAATTTTTATGCTCGCAATTGCCCCCTCAGGCCAAAAGCGTAACAGCAGCTTCAATAGTAGGCTCGTGCACGAGTCGTGCATGCTGTACGTGCACACTCCTTAACTAAAAGAACAGCTGAGACAGAGCACAGAGCTCTGAGAGTGTCCCGTGTGTGTGTGTGTGGCCCGGAGGACAGAAGAACACAGCAAATTAATTAAATAATGTGCCTCTGTCTCTGCAGCTGCACTTTCTCGTCAGCCGGCTGAACGTGCAGTGTGTGTGTGTGGACCGGAGGACAGAGGACAGCAGAACACGCAGCTAATTAATTAAATAATTTGGTTCTGTACCTTTCTCTTCAGCACAGCCGACAAAGGTTTATGATGGGTCAGTCCTCCTGCATGCTCAGATCATTCTCTTCCCTTGCTTGAAAAATTGTTCCAAAATGAAAGTTGAACCCACATCTTTTTTATCCGTGAATTCAATGCCTTTCGGCGAGTCTCAAATAAAAATGTGGGCGTCTTATTATTGTAAAAACATACACAATTAATGTAAAAAAGAAACTACGAATAAACTATGTACACTCCCGTAATCGAACCCAGGTCCTCAGCATGAGAGTCAGAAAATCTTACTAGGTGAGCTAAAATGCCAGTACCATTCGCTGTATCTGTAACATTTATATGATGACAGCTGAAACAACGTCAATCCAAAAAGCGGTTCGGAGCGAAAATGGCTATTTTGTTGCTAATTTGCAGGAAATATCTAGAAGAAATTTCTACAGTACGTAGCTAAGGGTCCTCAGAAATGTAGCTAGGTTTGTCACTAGGCGTTAGGAACAGCGACAAAGTCGCTGAGTTGGCACTACCTCTCTCTCTGCTGCTAAAGCTACGGATAGCAAATGCTACGGGCTACACCTGAGTGTGAACGCGCATGAAGCAGCCTGCTAGACCCGAGCAACTCTCTTTTTCTGTGATTTTACAGAAAAACAGAAAATCACAGTAAAAATGCCAGGGCTCATTCTACAGGACCAGGGCATTGCAGGAGAATGTATGAAGAATAAATTTATTATTTCTATACATGTTTTGGCTGTCAAACTTCCTTATAGTCCATTTAAAGCTATATATGCTAAAATCAGGCTGCCATTTTTTTTTTTATATAATTCATTTTTAACTGGTGTCCCATATGTCAGAGACTGTAGCTGCTACTGTGTGTGCTCATGACTCTCTAGATTGGTGTGATACCAAGGAACCAAAGTGACCTCGTTCTTCTGCCACAACACACAAGGCTTTTAACTTTTTCTCCCTGCTGACAATTATAATCTGTCAAAAGTGCCGGTGAGGTTGCATGAAAAGCCAGTGAATGCCAAACACCCAGCTCTCCACCCACAAAGGACTAAATTTAGAGCTGAAAACAAACTGAAAAGGGACCTTCCAGGTCCTCATTGAAAGGTACAAGGGATGACACAGACATATTTGAGAGCATCATTAGCACACACATCTGCTGGGTGACTCACAGGATCGAGATGACAACTGCACTTTAATGTGAGGAGTGAGTATAGCCTTGGAGGAGCACACGGGGACATCTTTCTATATCTTTTATTCAATTCAAATTTGATTTATCACCAAACCAGACAAAATATATGATCTCAGGATATTTGTAATAGCTATAGAGTAGGGTAAAAAATACCTCCCCTGACTAAGAAATAAAAAACATCATGTACTCTAATAGGGCTAGTTTACTGAATTCAAGGATTTTTTTATTTTTATTTCATTTTTTTTGTTGCTCTAAAAATTTCCCACTTTTAAGGCCCATGCCCATGGCTGGTCATGACTGACAGCTGATGCTTTGGATGACGGGGAGCCAGTGAGCTGTAACAACTCACTCCAGCAAAACACAATCTCCTACAAGTCTCAAAGGAAAGCTCTGCGACGGAGGCATCCAATTCTGCCTTCCTTTCAGCTATCATCCATGAGGCATACAGGAATGAAAGAAGCAGGACTGAGGGGAGGAGAAAGCCAAAGAAATTGAGATGTATAGTGGAACGATGGCGGGGCACGAGAAGATAGCAGGCAGGGGTGAATACGTGAGGTATTGTAAGCGAGAGGCGGAAAGAAGAAGAGATGAAGGCAATAAAAAAAAGAAAAGGAGGATTTTTCTTCTCTTCAATTCTCTTTATTCTCATCCTGTTCCCCTCTGGCATTACAGCGCTTATTTACTGCGGCCTTTCCTCTCCCAGTGGAACGGGGAGGGAAATGGGCTCTTAACTGGGCTTCCATACATCACCTGCTGACACTGATGCTCAGAGTTTTGGAATGCCTGCATCTGATGTTTCTTTTTAAAATCAATTATTTACAGAGTGTCCTGGAGTTCTTGCAGTTCATCTCAGCTAATTTGTCATGGAGCATGTTCTGTTTCTACTTCTGAAGGGCTGGAGTGTTGTGTCTTTCAGCAGAAAGAACTCATTTTCATTGCGTAGGACTTTGGTCCATCATCAGTACATTTGTTTCTACTTGATTAAGGCTGAGGTCTGGTCTTTGACAGGATCTGTAAAAACCTTCACTTTTGCTGTCTTTTGGTCTAGTTAGTTGTAAATGCTCTGCTGTTTGGAATCATTTTCCTATTCCACGATCCGTTTTGATCCAAGCTTCAGCTATTAGACTGATGGCCTCATAATTGAATCTAGAACAGTTTGAAATCCAGAAGGGTTCTTGGTCAACTCAATGACTACAAATCATCCACCCCCCACCACCATGCTGCTCATATGCTGAGCTTTGTTTGCTCCAAACATTGAGCGGTGCATGATGGGTAAACATCTCACAAATGGCCTCATCTGTCCAAAGATCATAAATGGAATGCTACCATCTTTTTCTTTAGATAGAAAGGTGTTCTCCAACAATCCTTTGAAACAAGCCAAACTTTTTCAGTATTTTTCTAATATTCCTGTTATGAACTTTAACCTTTTGACTTTATTTGTATGTTCTCCTAGCATTGCACAGGCTGACCTTAGAAAAAAAAAGTGTGCAGGGATGTCCACTAAACAGAAGACTGGAAGTTGTCTTCAAGTTGAGGTTCACTGGAAGTAATGGATAACCTTTGAATGTACAAAACCTATGCTTTTTTAAAATAATATTGGTCATTGTGAGTCTCACTTCCATCCTGAACCACTATTTCCTGTGTTAGTTGTCAAAAGGAAATATTCAGCGAAACGATTGGGTCAGATAAAGCCACGCAGGTCTACACCATCCTGAAAAAATTGCATTCATGGACTCACCCATCTGTTGTTATTTTAGTGTCCAGAAAACAGCCGAGATCGTCTCAACAAGTAGACGCTAACTGTTAGCATTAGTAACTTCACCACATGATGACAACAACCCTAACCCATCAGACATAAGATGTTTGCATATCATGACAATTAACAACACACACACACACACACACACACACACACACACACACACACACACACACACACACATTCTTCAAACTAACTTCTACTTCTTGATCTAGGGGCGCCAGAGCTTGTTTTTTCATAGAAAATGATTCATACTAGAGACCAAGGCACATTTTTTAAATAACGAGTGTACGACTCCTTTAAAATAAACAATTGTATTTTTTCTTTAGAACATTGAACTCCTAATTGCTTGCCAGATAGATGAGCAGCAACAGTTGTTCCTCTGAGGTTAATATTTCTACATCTTTGGCAACACAAAAAGAGATAATCAGACTGATGAAGACCAGATAATCAAGAGCTGTTATTTACTTGTCTGCTACTCTTCCTCTTCTATCTAATGGACTCAGTTTTGTAGACAAACGTTTCCATCTTTGGTTTTGTTTATCTTTTGCATGGTTCTGTACCTTGACGTGCTTCATTGTGAATTGAATTCATTAGACTGAATTCACCTCAAAACAAATAAAACGGAAATGAAAACTGTTCTCAGACCTCTGATACCCATTGAAGAAAATAAGCCATTACCCGGCAGGAACATGAATATTAGCAGCCTTATCTTGTTTCAACTTTACCGAAAATGAACTCATGGGCGGAAAATTGCATTAGATTATTTATAAAAGTTAGAATCCAATCATGTTGTGTCACATGGTAATCATCGTGGACCATTAGGGAAGCTCACCCCAGCATGCTTCTCCTTTTATGTCTCATCATTTCTTTATTGTGCACGCTGAGGAGACTCATGAAGAAGTTTTTTCATTTTGAAAAGATGCTCAGTGCACCTGCAGCCCACAGGGTAAATTAAGTTGTCATCAAATGTAGAAATATGTTTAATTTTCTTCTCGGCGTGCCTGCCCTCTAGCAAGAGTTTTTATATAATCTGATTGCTTTTACACAAAGCTAATGAAATAAGATTACATTCAGAGCTGATCCAATAAATACATTAACCTTTTACAAATCAAAACATGTCATCTTCTTTATGCTGTTGCCATTTGCCTAAAAATGGCCAGATTGAACAAAAACACCATTATCCTATTTTAAACCTTTTGTTTACTTGCTTAGTGTTTATTGAGGCAATACGCTCCATCTGTGGAGTAAAAAATGCTCATGTTCTTATTATTAGACAAAAGGTGATTGTGTTATCATAATGCCACAGACACTTACATGCCCCATGAACACATCACAAATGAGCAATACTTTTTATACAACATGCATTTATATGAACTGATGACCCTCGTGACTTTGTCTGCCATCATTATGGAGAATGACGTGACCCCAGAGGAACTTCATATCAGTTTGTTTGGAGAGATTTAGACAAAGCTAACAGCAATGCATGATGGAGAGTTAATACGTAAAGAGGCTGTAAAGAAGATGGAATGGGGAGTAAGAGCAAGGTGAATGACGGATAGACGATCGCGGGGAATGAGATGAACACAGCAGCAGAAGATGGAGAGGTATGAAGGGAAGAGGGAGCAAGAAAGAGAGAGAGCTGATTGACAATTTGCATCCCCTTCAGAGGGTATCGGGGAACATGATTGAATCCAGCCAGGCTGAACCCATTAGGGGTGCGCTGCTGTCGGAGCCCAGCAGAAAACCATTCACTGGCAACCAGTCCCATGCTCTTCACCAGTCTCCATTTATATTCATGCCAGGTTTGAGTTATTGAAGGAGGGGATTGGAGGAAGTGGAGAATAAAAGAAGAAGAGACTGATGCAGGTCTTTGCATCTTGCTCTTTTCAAGTCATAAAGTTCTTAGCCTCCATCAGGATCACTCGCTCAACTTGGCCAAAACTCAACCCATTTCCATGTCATTGTCACGAGTCGATATTTGGGATGCTCTGGTTTGATCTCATGTCATGGATCAGGGTTCTGGTTAAGGCGTTTTTCAATCATCAACGATCAAAAAAATAAATTAAATCAACAAGGGTGAGAGTTCAGAGACCATGTTTGTGTTTAAAAACTAGCTTGTTTTGCAGACTTGCCATTGCTTCGGGGTTAAGTGCAATGGAAGAAAATGATTTAAATATTCTGCAGAAAAAAGTTTAAAAACACACAATCTGAGTAGCTCTTTATGTCTTATCACATTAACTTTAGTTGAAATGGTGCCAAGACCAAATAGCTTTTATTTTCGTTTCATGGGAAGGAGGGGGGGTGCAGATGGCCACGTGACAAATCACACTTGAACCAACGCAGTCACTTTACTGAAAGCTCCTCTTTGTACTCCTCAGTAGATCTCTAAGCACGATGGGAGCAGCAGATAGAACACACTCGAGGGCGTGATTAGCCACCGTGGCCGAAGGCTGAAGGGAACGTTTCCCATCGTGGTTCACCTCAGCCAAGCAGCTGATCCACAGCAGTCCTGGAGTTGACTAGGTGACAAAAGAGGTGGAGTGCTGTTGAGGGTCTTCCTCATGTTGCCATTTATCTCACATGTGCAGTATGCACCCAAGGCAACACAATTACAGCTGACTTGGTTTGATATAGCCAGCTGTGAAAGCTGTATCTTTGGAAACCGTGCTGATAAACTCCTCTTTCTTCACCAGACCAAAAATCACAATCTAATAGAAAATTATTCATCCTTATGTTGGTGAATTCTGCGAGTGGACCTTTTGTTGTACTCTGTGTGAGTCAGAAGCACAAAGAGACACCGTAGCATTTGGAAACAATTGGATTGGAAACAATTGGATTCATACCTTAGAAGTGCACTCAAGATGCCAAATTGCCTATTAGGCTGTTTTTGTAGAAACAGTCGTGGCGCCACTAATCCCGTTTTTGTACATTTGCTCCTCGCTTTGATGTGATTATCAAAACACAAATCTGATAAGCCTATTTGGGGTATTTCAAGAGTCCGGCAGTGAGGTCACTGTAACATTATTCTGAGACATGACACCAACGCACACAGGTAACATAAAAAAGAGACATTCACATTTATACTCCAGGAACTGCTGTGGTCATAGAGGCTGTAACTGCATCTTTTATTGTGCGTGTAACTATACATCTGTTGCTATTGTGACTTTCTGTTTTTATCTTTCTTTGTCGTTGTTGTATTTCTTTCTAAGTCAGTCTCCTGGACTCCAATCCTCCTTGTCCCTGAGGTTTAGAATAGGTACAGAGGGATCAGGTTCAAGTTATGAATGTCCCAATTGTAGGAGGAGGGTGGAGAGGCATTTTTTTAAGTAGTACTCAAGTGACTACTGCAAAAAAATAAAGCATTGCCCAGTCATGTTTTTTATTTAGGAAGGCTTAATGCAGGCTATTGACTTCTTGGCGAGGACCAGGATTAGGTCAAATATACTTCACTCACTAATGCATGCCTAATGGTTCTGCTATAGATTAGCCATAAAAGTGGATGATCATAAATATTGCTGGAATTTAAAACATTTATGAGTGAAAGTCAATGCCCTGCTTCCAAAATTGTGAAAAGCACAGTTGGACTCAGATGTATGCCTCGTTGTTAAAAGAAGTAATGCATAATATTTGAAATCAGCACAATTATATCGACTCCAGCATGCAAGACGTGTTGATGTTTTGGTTGCTGCAGTGCACTTCCATCAGCCGGAGTTTGTACAGCTCAGTGATAAAAGAGGAGGAACGGCGGGTTGCTGGGAGGTTGGTGTTGCTCATATCTAACTGCATTGGTTGCTTCTGCATCTGTGTCACAGCTGCTGACAAGCAGCCCCCCCCACCCGCAGCAAAAACCTAAAACAGAAGGATGGTGAAATATCAGTGAAATCCCAGGAACACGCACAACTGTCACAGTTATACAAATTCTCATTGATGACAAGAGTGAACCTTGGATTGATGACAAGAGTGAACCTTGGTGGATGACATGATGTGGTAGCTGTCAGAACAAAAAAAAAATCCTCAAATAACTGTTTGAAAAAGGTTACTGTAGGTGAGACCTGATCAGTCTGCACCCAGATGAATCAAATCCAAGGTCTCCTTCACATCCAGCTCCCTGACATGGATATTCAATTGCAGGCCTGGACCTATCCACCACATTTTAGTTTAGACCCTGTTTCAACACACCAGATTTCAATCAGCAGGTGATTAACAGGCTTCTGCAGAGCCTGATGAGATTTGCACAAGTAATTCAACCACTGAATCAAGTGTGTTGGAGCAGAGAAACCACTAAAACTTGCTGGAGACCAGCCCTCCAGGCCTGAAATTGAATACCGCTGTACTAGGACATGGCTGGTTCATGACAGATATGGAAAAAAAAACAAGAAATCAGTGAAAATAAGTCTTGCTTTTTTACTTTTTATTTTTATTTTTCTCAGTAATATTGATGTTTGGAAAGATAACTATCAGCTTGACTCCTTTCTACAGAGAGTGAAGGGGTCATAATAGATGATAATTCTGTCATCTTTACTGATAAAAAGCTGTGTTTATCCTTCAGAAGTGTTCATTGTCAGTAGCATAACAAAACAAGTGCATGCTTTCAAAGTAGAATAATTAGTCATTCAATGATTAAAGAATATGTATATATTCTTTATATATATATATATATATATATATATATATATATATATATATAATATGTGTGTGTGTGTGTGTGTGTATATATATTGTGATTTTTGTGATTGTTTGAAATGAAAATTACACCTGAAGTTCAAATGTCTTAGAGTCTTAGCAGAATTTCTTCACAAAGCAGAGTAACATCAGTCCTCACCACTATACCATACCATGTTTATTTATATAGCACATTTAAAAACAGCATGACAGCTGACCAAAGTGCTGTACAGTATGTTGGGGTTATTAGGAGCGAACAATTTGTAAGCTTTAACTTACTTTTGGATTCTTCAATAAATTCTGTAAATATGTAAATATTTACTGATTTATTAATTAATTAAGATATTCTTAGATATACGGGGCACCATTTCCCCCTTTAACCGGGGAAAAATTGAATCCAAAACTCTTATCAGTCTTTCTTGAAGTTCGTAGAATCCTTGGAGCAGAGACTTCTCTTCGACACAACAAAGCTACTGGAGACGAAAATCTGAATTTTATAACGTTTAATTAACAATTTGTCAAATGAATAAACAGTGACATAAATGAATAATAACCATGTGATATAATAAAAGGATGTATATTCAAAATAATGTTCAAGGTGTTTTGTGTGTATGTAGGATGTATGAATGGGGTCCTTTGTTCTCACAAAGGAGTAGTGTGTCTGTGCGTGTGTATGAATTCAAAATGGAGTCTTGAATACAAGATGGCTGACCCCTTTGTCTGGCTAAAGTGTGGGTGGCAACTTGCACTTTAACTTCCAAAGCACTTAGAATCAGTAGTAACTTAACCTTAAATCACTCAAAACATTTCAAAGGATCATGAAACAACACAAAAGATTAATCACGAATNGAAATATCAGTGAAATCCCAGGAACACGCACAACTGTCACAGTTATACAAATTCTCATTGATGACAAGAGTGAACCTTGGATTGATGACAAGAGTGAACCTTGGTGGATGACATGATGTGGTAGCTGTCAGAACAAAAAAAAAAAAATCCTCAAATAACTGTTTGAAAAAGGTTACTGTAGGTGAGACCTGATCAGTCTGCACCCAGATGAATCAAATCCAAGGTCTCCTTCACATCCAGCTCCCTGACATGGATATTCAATTGCAGGCCTGGACCTATCCACCACATTTTAGTTTAGACCCTGTTTCAACACACCAGATTTCAATCAGCAGGTGATTAACAGGCTTCTGCAGAGCCTGATGAGATTTGCACAAGTAATTCAACCACTGAATCAAGTGTGTTGGAGCAGAGAAACCACTAAAACTTGCTGGAGACCAGCCCTCCAGGCCTGAAATTGAATACCGCTGTACTAGGACATGGCTGGTTCATGACAGATATGGAAAAAAAAAACAAGAAATCAGTGAAAATAAGTCTTGCTTTTTTACTTTTTATTTTTATTTTTATTTTTCTCAGTAATATTGATGTTTGGAAAGATAACTATCAGCTTGACTCCATTCTACAGAGAGTGAAGGGGTCATAATAGATGATAATTCTGTCATCTTTACTGATATAAAGCTGTGTTTATCCTTCAGAAGTGTTCATTGTCAGTAGCATAACAAAACAAGTGCATGCTTTCAAAGTAGAATAATTAGTCATTCAATGATTAAAGAATATGTATATATTCTTTATCTATCTATCTATCTATCTATATCTATCTATCTATCTATCTATCTATCTATCTATCTATCTATCTATCTATCTATCTATATATATCTATATATATATATATATATATATATATATATATATATATATATATATATATATATATACATATATATATATATATATATATATTGTGATTTTTGTGATCGTTTGAAATGAAAATTACACCTGAAGTTCAAATGTCTTAGAGTCTTAGCAGAATTTCTTCACAAAGCAGAGTAACATCAGTCCTCACCACTATACCATACCATGTTTATTTATATAGCACATTTAAAAACAGCATGACAGCTGACCAAAGTGCTGTACAGTAAAAAGAACAAACCCCAAGATAAAAACAAAAAGTCATGTAGGAGGTAAGAGGTAAAATCTAAAAAAGTGTAAAAGAAACATACAACAATAAAATACAGAGCCACAATAAAACGTAAAAACACTAAAAACTACTTCATTGAATAAAAGCTAAATGATAGAAGAAGGCCTTCAGTACCGACTTGAATCGACCCAGTTCTGGGGCCTGTCGAACACTAAGGGGGAGAGCATTCCAGAGTTTAGGAGCAGTGAACACAAAGGCCCGCTACTATCCAAGATGTAAAACAGAACGCTGCCATAGATCATTCATCCCCTCTGCAGTGAGAGTGTACTGTATAACTCCTCAGTTTAATTGTTACTGGCATTATCCTGTTACACAATACATGTCAATACACCTCAATGCAATATTCAGTATGTGTTCAACACTTGTGAAAATCTGGATTTACATGAGTATGTCTGTGTCCCTTAAGCTGCATAGTTCTGGAAACTTTTTATTTGTTGTTTTTTAGTGGTTATGTGTGTTTACCTGTACTGTTGGTATCTTTCTTTTACCTTTCTCTAATTGTTTGCTGCTGTAGCAAGTGAATTTCCCAACTGTGGAATTGATACATTCTATTCTATTCTATTCTATTCTATTCTATTCTACTGACATTTTTGTGCATTTCTCAAAACCATGATGGATCTATGACGCCAAATGAAATCTCAGGAGAACACTGTTCTTTACACATTGCCACAAACCTCGCCTGGCCCTACAAGATCCTTGAGTCTTACATCCTCTGTACAGAGATCCAACTGTATTAAATCAGTCTTGTGCATTCGCTCTTCATTAAATTTGTTCATTTCTTTAAAACTCTTGATTTGTGGTTTTCCTTGAGCCATTCAGCTGTGCTGTGTCGCTCCTCCGACTGCTGACCACATTGTGTTCAGCCATTACATAGCGCATTTGTTCCTTGTTAAAAGCTTATTAAAATACAATCAGAATAATCTTAATATAGCTCTGTTAAATACTGCTGAGCTATTAACCTCGTGAGCTAGGCAGGTGCAGTGTAGTTTTGTTCTGAGCGTGTGTTAATGTCTGCAAACAGTACTGAACATAAATCTGCTCTAATGCTGGACTAAAGGGCTGCAGGAGTTGTGGTGATTTCTCCTTCTTCTTAAGTACAAGTGCATTTTATGAAACCTGGTAGGATTCTATTTTTACTTCAGAGAGCACAGTATAGTAGAGGAAAAACTGTGTTCTGTGAGTCATATTTTGTGTGTGACAGGACAACCATAACAACGTTTAAACAGTGAGCCTAATGAGTATTTTCACAGGGTGGTGGGTCCACGTGAAACTGATGATGCACGCTCACGGCCGGACAAACATTCCAATCAATGATTCGCATTGTCTTATTTAGTGTGCAGTCAGATAGGTATAATTGGAAAACTGATATTTAGATTGTAATTCCAAAAATCTATCGTATCATCTGCTTCAATCTTCCATTTCCTTTATTACACATTTACAGTTTAACATTGATGCTGAGAACTCCTGCATCTCCTCAACTCACCTTATCAAGCTACGTTGGAGCCTGTCTCAGATGTCCTCTACCTCATAAACAACACAAAAAAAAAGAAAAATGCAGCATGTTTGGTTTGAATCCTAAAATCACCAATTTGTTACTCAATAATGAAAGATGTTTTTGAAAAGTAAAGCAAACATGAATGAATTCTTGAAGGAGTGCTAATCGATCACCACTTAAACAAAGATAATCTTATTTAATGAAAATATGATCTATTTGATTAAATGTATGATCAAACTGATACTGCAAGCAGTTACTGGATTGTATGTTAGGGATGACTCTCAGCTAATAAGATGTGAAATTAATGCTGGATCTCAATCATATTGATTTCATTTGAGCTTTTTCTGTTGTTGACTAGCTTATTGGGTGAGGACTTTCTATGTCTTTTGTTTAATTTCACCCAGTGGTGGATGTTTTGTTAACAAACAGAGTGACTCCAAGGGTCAATGCTACAATATGAAACTGAGCTCTTGTGCTAACAGTTGGTGCTGAGATGGGTCTCAGACACAGTGAACTTCAGCTCATTTGCAGCAAAGTGATTGTGATAAGAATGCTGTAGTCATTGTATGTGTTCTGAAATCCATTGGTTGTACTGGCTGAAAATAAAAGGTAATCAGATTACCATGCAATGGTTACTTATGTGAGTTTTATAGTTCATTGACACACACACACACACACACACACACACACACACACACACACACACACACACACACACACACACACACACACACACACAAAGCCCATAGCAAGTTTTATCGCAAAAGATTTGCGTCCATACGCAATATTTTTTCCTGTTTTATGCTTTTATTTATTTGAAGTTCTTGTCAAGGGTATTTATACTCAAAATTTTGTTGTCTAATCAAATGTATTT
>SSNQ01034717.1:906339-938453 GCA_006942095.1 Nothobranchius kuhntae
TTTCGCGTTCTCCGTGAGTTTTTCTCCCCGGGCTGGACACAAAGAAAACGAAGTTTCTTTTGGGCTGAGTTTGACAACTTACAGCGCACTCTGAGAGCTGGATGGAGTTGTTGCTTTCATCCGCTGATTCTGTGTCCTCAAACATCAGCTGGAGGGGAGCAGAAACGAGCCGATCAGCGGTCCCGTGGGCTCAACTTGGCTCTTAGAGCTTCCGCGTGCTCAAAGAAGTCGGAGCGTTCGACAAGCGTGTCCTTACCGCCAGGTATCCTGGGCAAAAGAACGAGGTTTCTTTGTCTTTGCTGAAGATTTATGGTCTTCGTTCGCGGGAAAACGTCCGTGACTCCCCCACAGCAAAGAATGTGTTTCTGGTATCAGGCGGTGACACCATCACAATGCTTCCGTGTGCAAAGCATCATGGGAAATGAAGTTTCTTGGCGCTGATGTGATTATTTGCTTTTCAGAGCAATTTAAGCACAGTCATTTTGGAGAAAATCACTGCATAGTAATTTCCTCATGAGGTCAGACCCTCAACACACACACACACACACACACACACACACACACAGGTTCATATCTCTACCTATATTAGGACCTTGTATTGACTTCCATTCATTATTGTAACTGCTAACCAACAAGTGTATTCCTAAACCAGACTGTAATAAAAACTTCATTCACACCTTACTTCTAAACCGAACCCCCAAGCCTAAAAAAGGAGTCCGCCATATTAGAACTGGGCTTAGGCCCCCATAAGGCCCATGGGTCTCCAGAAGGTTAATGAATGTGCCAGTAATTGTCCTAAATAGTTAAACACGCACACACACACACACACACACACACACACACACACACACACACACACACACACACACACACACACACACACACACACACACACACACACACAAAGCCCATAGCAAGTTTTATCGCAAAAGATTTGCGTCCATACGCAATATTTTTTCCTGTTTTATGCTTTTATTTATTTGAAGTTCTTGTCAAGGGTATTTATACTCAAAATTTTGTTGTCTAATCAAATGTATTTTTGGAAAAAAGAACAGTTATTCATGTTCAAATGAACTGGACATCCAGCATTATTTTGTTTAGAAGCTGTTAATGACAGCACTTCTTTTCTTTAAAACATTGCACTGATACTCATGTTGATAAAAGATATTGTAAGTAAATTATTCTGCCATCATTCCAAATGTTTTTCTTAAGTACCACATAATCACTTGGCAGCCAGGTGAGGGAGGAGAAAGATGCATCAATAATCGGAGCTCCCTGAATCGTAATCGAATCGAATCGTGATGTTCCTGAAGATTCCCACCCCTACATTTCACTGCCTTATTGAATTAAATAGTAATCCTGTTTTGGTAACACAATGACCTTTTTGAAATCCCTGTCCAAGTTAGCTAGGATTATAGCCACCGGGATTTAATTTTCCTAAACTCCTCTAACACAAAGAGCAGAGATGCACCGTTGGATTTTCCAGAACCCACCAAAATGTCCCACCTCGCTCTGTGACTGAGTAGCTTCATGTTGCTACTGCTGTGTGTTTCCTTTCAATATTCAGCCTATTCTCCCTCCTGCTGTCTCACATAATATCAAAGGTAACATTAGTTAGTACAGTGGTTAATAACTCCCTCTATTCAGTTCTCATATACCGGACCTAAACTCCCTCTGTCTCCAGATCTCCACACCGGAATCCCACCCAATAACTCAGTCTGTTTTTACACTGCTCCTTTAGTTCTCCTTATAATAAATTATTGTTTGAACTCTTACCTTTGTCAGTGGACTGATTCTGTATGTCAAGGGTTAGACTATTGCCACACAAAATGAAACAAGGTTTGC
The DNA here is from genome assembly GCA_006942095.1 of Nothobranchius kuhntae. Taxonomy (NCBI): domain Eukaryota; kingdom Metazoa; phylum Chordata; class Actinopteri; order Cyprinodontiformes; family Nothobranchiidae; genus Nothobranchius; species Nothobranchius kuhntae. The sequence continues at coordinate 908,185 of SSNQ01034717.1, forward strand.
TGTTTCAAATGTGCTGATCTGGAAGAAGTTGGGCCCCACTGCAGAGTGTTATCATAACCACCTATCTGTGCCTGTTTGACACAGAAATGCCACAAAACAAACAGTTTACTTAAACAAGAGCTGCTCTGGTGTTCCCTGCTGTGAGCAGGGTCAAGATTATTCTGGCAGCAGACAGTATGTGTCCAATGCATCACTGCTCTGGAGTCAATTAACTAGGGTCTGTGCAAATGAATAGAACAAGAGTGTAATCAGCTCCAATATCCCGCCAAGTCCTGCCTCCTGACTCATCCATTAAAGCATGCTGGTAAATTGACTGCTCCAGACTTTAATGGGATGAATCTTACGGTTAGGCCCAGTAAAAAAAAATACAAATAAAAAAGGTCCAGAGGTTCTTGGACAAGGCAGAGCAGATGTTAGAGACATTTTTATAGCACCAGATTAATAAAAAATAAGCTTACAGACTTGGTTTGTTCAGAAAACCTCCACCTCCTCAACGCAGCATCGGCATAGGCATTAGGAGATGTGCGGGAACGTTATAAGAGGTTTTAATTAATTGCCTCCCATGACCACGAACACAGTTTCAGTCACTCTGCACCATCGCCCCCAAACACTAATCCAGGAAATCCGTCCTGACAATCCTCTCAAGGCTGTCTTCATTTTCCTGCATTTTTTACACAGAGAAACATACTGGTGAAATTTTAGACCGATAAATCAAGTCTGCTTTTTTAACACATCTTTGTGTGAGTGAGCATCAAAATGGTAAAATGCTATTTAAAAAGGGTATTCTCATTCCTAACCAGCTCAACACCCCTCACATTTGATTTGAGTCTTTTTTTCTGGAAAGATTTATGCATAATTAACCAACACATTAAGCCAAATGTCCAAACAAGAGCTTATCGCAGCCCACAGTCAAGACACAGTAATAAAGACTACCATACATACTTTGAACTCTGGCAAGTGGCCCAAAGATGTGAAGTCAAACCCTGAAATGAATGCTATGAAAAGAGACATTGCAAAACTATTCATGAAAGATGGATTACTACACCGTGTGAGTACTAGCCACACAAGAGAACAGACAAACCAACTCGTATTGCCAACGGAGTTCAGGTCAGTCGTGCTTCAGTCAATGCATGGTGATCTTGGCCACTTAGGAGTGGAGAGAACCATTGATATGCTCAGGGGCAGATTCTTCTGGCCACGAATGGCCATGCACGTGGAGCAATAATAAAAAACTGTGCAGAGTGCATTCTAAGGACAGCCCCATGCAAAAGAGCTGCACCCTTACACCAGAATGTGAGCACAGGCCCCATGGACCTGGTCTGCATAGATTTCCTCTCTATGGAACCTGACTCAAAGGGAATAAGTAACGTGCTAGTGGTGACAGATCATTTTACAAGATACGCCCAAGCTTTTCCCACCCAGAATCAAACAGCTCTCACAGTTGCTAAAACTCTTGTGGAAAAGTATTTCATTCATTACGGTTTACCTACACGCATACATTCGGATCAAGGCCGAGATTTTGAGTCCAAACTCATTAAAGAGCTTTTGAAGATGCTGGGAGTACGGAAATCTCAGATAACACCATATCATCCCCAGGGCAATCCACAACCCAAACGGTTTTGCAGAACCCTTTTGTCAATGCTAGGCACCTTGAGTCAGGAAAAGAAACGTCAGTGGAGCCAGCATGTTGTCCATCTTGTACATGCTTACAATAGCACTAAATGCAGCGCCACTGGTTACTCATCATATTTTCTTATGTTTGGAAGGGAAGCCAGGCTCCCTGTTTATCTCTTCTTTGGTACTGGCCCGGATGACAAAGGAGTGACACAGCATTCAGCTTATGTCACAAAGCTGAAAGAAGACTTACAAAAGGCCTACAAAATGGCTGTTGGTGCTTCTAACAAGACTCACATTTGCAACAAGAAAGCCTATGAAAAAAGATTAGGATTCCAGAACCTGCAACCAGAAGACAGAGTCTTGGTGAAGAACCTGGGTCTTAAAGGCAAACACAAACTGGAAAATCAATGGAAGGATGTTCCCTATGTCATACTTGAACAACTGCCCAACCTACCAGTGTACAAGTTAAAACCCCAAGATGGCAAGGAAAAAGTGAAAACCCTACACCGAGATAACCTCTTACCTATCGGGGATCAATGCCTGATGAAGTGGAAGAAGTACAACCAAAGCCTCTAACCCGCAGTGGTCGTCACAAAAAGCATACTCTTGCTTATACTGCAGCAGATTTGGAGAGTGAGCTGTCTTCTGAGTCTTCTGAGTTTGAGTATATGCGACCACAAAGATCCTATAGAGCTTACCTGGAACAGATACTCAAGGAGAGAAATTACGCCTGTCAGGATACGCCTGAACAGAGACAAAATGGAATGTTCAGAACTGAACATGTCTCTGAAGGAGATTATCGAGTTGAAGAGGACCATGGACAAGACAGTGCCCCTGACACAGAGTCAGAATCTGAACCTGCTTCAAGTAAAGAAGAGACACAACAACCAAATCCTGGCTACACAATACTGACACAAGCACATTCTAGACCCAGATGACAAGTTAAGCCTGTTGTCAAACTAACTCATGATCAACCAGGCAAATCTAGAGATCAACCTCTCACTATAGTACATAGAGGCATCACCATACACATTTGTAAAACTTAATCGCACTTTTCACATGGTAATGGTTGTTAGTCCACTGAGGACATTGGACATTTAGAAGGGGGAAGATATAACCCGGACAAATGTGTTAGTGCATTAATGTAGTTCATAAAGCCTATTCCAGTTTAAAAGGGGATAAAAGCTAAAGTTCACTAAATGTTAAAAGTGTTATTAATATTGTATTTCATGTATGTGGTCAAGTTTAAAACTGTTAAGAAGTACCTAAGTATTACAAGCAAGCAATGTTTAACACGTTTTAATGTACTTTATTTTGGGTTTATTGTGAAAAAGGAAGTGCTAAGATGCAATCGAGGGAGGAGGAGGTGAGAGCTTGGCGAGGATGACGGGAGAAATAAGACGAGCATGTCTGTAGCATAGTAGTTAAACAAGTTTCCGGATTGTTGACTTAATGGCCGGTAATGTACACTTGTTTAATGGTTCCTGGACTACTTGTGGACACTTAAGCTCGAAGTTTGTCCAGAAGTTTTCTTTCACAGTTAGCTTTCACTGGCTAAGGGAAAGTAGCACTCGGAGCATTGTTAAGCAAATTCAGCTAACTGTGGAGACGACTGCTTCACTCTTCTGGCCTGGAGGTGAAGACAAGTCGTGAGTGGCATGTTAACTGACTGCTAGAGACTGCCTTTGGATTACCTTTTAATATTTTTTGTGCTTTTTGCCCGGACATCGCTTGTTGGGAGTGTGAGCCTGTACCAGGACCATCAGACGGGACACGGTTTGGTGCCAGTTTCCCAAGGATTTGGTTGTGAGTTTGAGAACGTTGAGCTACCAAATCAGGTACCTTTTTTGTTTAACTGCTCTATTGAGAGTGAAGCGGCCATTGTGTTTTGGGCCTCACTGCTCCCTAGCTTCACTCAGGCCTGCAACTTTGAGGTTTTCTATAGTTGTGGAAGTCGGCTAGTGTGCTTGTGTGTGTGATTGGTGAGTGGGCCCCTCACATATTTGAGTTATAACTGAAGTTTGAGTTTACTGATTGATGTATTTGTTTTTATGAATGTTGTTCAAAACAAATAATTAAGTAAATTACTAGTTTAAATTTAACTGTGTTTGGTCATTGTGTTAAAAGAAAAATGTTGTGAGTTAAAGGGAATTTGTACTCAAAGTATGTAGAAATACGAAGGACTTGAGGTAGTGTTTTAAAGGGAAATTCTAATCTTTAATGCTACATTATAGAATCTAGGGAGCCCTTACCTATTCCAGAGGGTAAAGGTGGGCTACATCAACTGACTGTGACTCGTCTTTGCTTGTCATCCAGAACCTTCCTGTGCTGATCTGTAACTGGAAAACAGCCACGAAGCTCACAAAACGGCAGTGATGGGCTGCAGTATCCAAACTTTTACCACAGGATGTCAATCTTACTTCATTCTTACATTTTACTCCTTTAAAAGTGTGGAAAAACTCATAAATTTGCAGTGGTCTCTGATAGCAATGAATGCCTTGCAAGCAGTGGCGGCTGGCCAGTAGAGGGCGATAGGGCGCCACTCTCCCAGTTTCCCCAGTGTTTTTAATTTTTATTTAAAAAAATAAATAAATAAAATTAACAATAATCACATATTCTAAGTTAATTGTGTGTTTTGTAACAAAAATAAATCATATATATATATTTCTATATTGGTCTCTGCCGGTGTCTGCCGAGCGGTGGAGGCTGTGGGCTGTGTTTCAATCGCCCAAACGGGACGGGACCAGTCGTCCAATTGCTGACAAGAAAATCAAAGGGTAGGAATGGGAATGTATCCAATCAGCATCGACGTTGTTTCAGAAGCATGATGGGCGATAGAGCTACCGCCAATGCTTTCGTTAGTGCTCGGTAGAACTTGGAGATTCTCGACTCCAGCACGTTTTTGGTCGTGACTCGTGACGGTCGTGACGCAGACGTAGACATGGACGCCAGCGCGCCTACAACCATCAGCAGCATGGATACCGGATCCCAGCAGCCACTGAATTCCGTTCGGTCTCTTCTCCAGTATCCGTTCGAGAGGAGAACTATGGTGGAAAAACTTAATGTCAAAGAGCTTGGACCAGATCAGCCCGACGTAAAGATAAGCCAGCAGGAGGAGGAGAGAGATAAACTGTACACACGAGGCTTCTGGGAAGGCTTGGCTAGCTGGATGCAATCACGCTAATGCGTTATTTTGCTTTCCAAACGACGGTGACAGATGAGGCATGGATTGAGTCAGGAGTTACGGACATGAAACATTTTTCTGAGAAGATGAAGAAACATGAGTTATCCCAGGCGCACATGGACAACACGGTGAAGCTAGCTATGCTAGGCAGAGCTAACATTGCCATGCAGCTAGAGACGAGGGACGCAGGCTTGCAGTGAATAAACACAATGAAGAAGTGGATCAGAACCGGCACATTTTGTCCAAGAGAGAGATGTCAACACAGTGTATGAGCACAAGGACGACCTCCTCAGATTTTTCCAGATGATCAGAGACTCGGATGACTTTGATCCAGTCACTGAGAGAGAGGCAGGAGGCTTTGTGAGATTGCTGGAGGAAGAAGATTCCGGCTTTCTGCTGGCATTGTGTCACAAGATCATGCCACATGTGGACATGCTGTTCAACCAGCTGCAGAAGAGGAACATTGACTCTGTCTCCATCACAGGGGTCATCCAGAGCTTCACCAACAGTATGCAAAAGATCAGGTACATACATGTTTATTTAATATTATTGTGATGAAATTCTCCAGTATGTTAGTTTCACAAACAGTAATGTGGATGTGGACCATATATGGTCATGTTATTTTATGTGCAATTTAATGCAGTATTTTTCAACCTTGGTCCGCAAGGCAGTGTGCCAATAGTCAGACACACGTGGATTAATCCCTTTGTCCAATAATGTAAGACAGGAAATAAAAGAGCTGTGCTTAATTCACGAAATAGTGAAGTTGTGCACAAAGCTCAGAAAGCACAAGATTGTTTAAAAAAAAAATAGCACAGCCCCACCAAAAATATTTTTCACCAGCCGCCACTGCTTGCAAGCCATACTCAGGGCAAAAAAAAAAAAAGCCAAAATAAACCTGCGTCTGCATGGGCATGTCTGCCACAGAGCAGAGCTTAACACAGCAGGATTTTTGTCTCGGATTGGACAACAGTAAAGGAACTCTACCACTAACTCTGTTCTTCGACATGGACGTTTTATCTCTACAAATAACACAAGCCTGGTGGAGATTCCACCGTTTGGTTGATTTACTATTGGTTAGCCTCATCTAGACAAAATATTCTCTGCTGATTCTGGATGCTAACACAATGACAGCCTTCCGTGGTGGGAGCCAGTATGGCTGAGTCTAAGCTTGATGTAAATCTGTCAGGGTTTTCAAGACCAAAGTTCGTGCTTTAATAGAGTTTTAAAAAATATTAATATACGGAGTTGAACTTCTTAGGACATTATTGAAGTATACTGGATGGAATTTGATTGTAATTGGACTTGTGTTTTAATAAGGTGCCAAGAAAGGACCTGAGGAATAACAAAAGAACTGCCACAAAGCATAAATGAAACAGAATAGAAGTGAATATTCCTAAATCTGAGTAGTAAATCTGTCAACAAATGTTTTCCTCTAAGAAAAAGTGACTGTTGCTTTTAACTATGAAATGCAAAACCCATTAAATAATCACAGTGTTCTTCTTTGGCGCCTCCATTTACCTTCACACCTTTTGACTGCAGTGGAAAAAAGAACCTAAAATAAAAACAAAGAAGCTAAGCTCACACAAGAAGCACCAGCTAAAGCCTTAAAAGTGAATAAAACTTTCAAATAAAATACATCTAGCTTGCTCCTCCAATATTTCATTTCAGTGGTGTTCTGTTCAGTGAGCAGTGCAATAAAAGTTTGAAGCATTTTAAAAGGTCTGTAAATCGAATCTGTGTGATTGGACACAATGGGGAAAAGGGGAAGAAAGGGCACAGTCATCAGCAGGCTGTAAGGTATTAGAGGCTCCTCTTATAGGAAGGCTTGGGGGCTTTCGTCAATGTCAGCTGGCACAATGGGGCCAGATCCGGCCTGGAGAAATTGTCAGTTATTTCATTGTTATTTGGTTCAACCTATGTTCTCATTTTTCTCTGGCCAATATCCTAAAGGAAATGGAAGGTGCAGCTTTGTTGCCACTGTCTGTTATGTTGCGACATNTAGGATGTATGAATGGGGTCCTTTGTTCTCACAAAGGAGTAGTGTGTCTGTGCGTGTGTATGAATTCAAAATGGAGTCTTGAACACAAGATGGCTGACCCCTTTGTCTGGCTAAAGTGTGGGTGGCAACTTGCACTTTAACTTCCAAAGCACTTAGAATCAGTAGTAACTTAACCTTAAATCACTCAAAACATTTCAAAGGATCATGAAACAACACAAAAGATTAATCACGAATCATATCTTTTAGTTTAACCACGTGGCCAAGCAGAAAAACATCTAAAGATACCAAACAATGATTAATAAGCAGTTTATTCTTTCAAAATGACCCGACGGACGAATTGGGAGCGAAAGAGGAAAACACGGAGCTACTTTTTAAGCAATAGCGCGGTTTTATTGCTTATTCTGGACTAGAGAGGGAACGGAAGAAGAAAAAGGAGAGAGAAAGATGAGTTTCTGGTCACCAAACAGCAAGCAAGGCGTCCCCCGCAGTTTGAGTTGACGGTTCTCCGTGTTTCTCCGTCGGCTTGATGGCTTTCTCCGCTGTTTTCGCGTTCTCCGTGAGTTTTTCTCCCCGGGCTGGACACAAAGAAAACGAAGTTTCTTTTGGGCTGAGTTTGACAACTTACAGCGCACTCTGAGAGCTGGATGGAGTTGTTGCTTTCATCCGCTGATTCTGTGTCCTCAAACATCAGCTGGAGGGGAGCAGAAACGAGCCGATCAGCGGTCCCGTGGGCTCAACTTGGCTCTTAGAGCTTCCGCGTGCTTAAAGAAGTCGGAGCGTTCGACAAGCGTGTCCTTACCGCCAGGTATCCTGGGCAAAAGAACGAGGTTTCTTTGTCTTTTCTGAAGATTTATGGTCTTCGTTCGCGGGAAAGCTCCATGGCCTCCCGCACATGCGCAGAACGTGTTTCTGGTATTAGGCGGTGACACCATCACAATGCTTCCGTGTGCAAAGCATCATGGGAAATGAAGTTTCTTGGCGCTGATGTGATTATTTGCTTTTCAGAGCAATTTAAGCACAGTCATTTTGGAGAAAATCACTGCATAGTAATTTCCTCATGAGGTCAGACCCTCAACACTCATATTCTGCCTGTGAAAGACCACATCCATGAAATGCACAGAATCATCAATCAAAAAGTCCTTGATGCTCATTAAGGGTGATTTTAGCTGTGCAGACTGTTAAAGCACTGCATGGGCCTCCTCTGTGCTGTCAGCTCGCCATGTGGAGAAGCTGTGACAAATTCTGAAGGAGTGTAAAAAATATCAGAAGGGCAGTAAGAAAAACAAACAGTGCAAGAACTAGGGGAAATGCAGTGATCGGTTCATCCCTTCAATCTGTGCTATATTATTTTCCACAAAATTTAACATATTTGCTGTTTCATCAAATACAAATGAAAATCATATATTGTTTCACATTTTACACCACCTTGTATAAGCCCTTCGAATGATCTGGGAACAGGTTTAGAATGCACTCATCACCGTTTACACCCACTGCTGCTTTGTCAAACTTGAGCTAAAGCAAAACAGCAGAAACATTTGGAACTATTGAACCTGTCTGCGTTGGGTCGGTGTGCACAAGTCCCACAGCATCCATCTCTCTGTTACTCCAGCTCCCGAATGAGCTGTGCATCTCCCAGCCAATAAAAAAACAGGTGGAAGTCTGTTGACAGCTCTGTGCTGCAGAGGGCCCTGATCAAAAAGAGCTACAGCCATTCTAATAGCCACATCTCATTGCATTATATTTCACACAGTAAATACAACATCAACCTGTCAAGGCCCGCTGAAATTTAGAACACGGTGTTGGCAGCCTCTTTTTTTTTTTTTGTCTTGCCTTTTATCAGGCAGAAGCATTTTCATGTAAACACAGAGCAGATGATGGATTCAGACATGCTTGAGGTACATCCAGCTGTATGGTTGAGGCAAGAGGTTTATGAACACTCATTGTTAGCATCAATGGCATAATGTTTGAAAAAAGAATCGGTAATTATTTCTTAAAAGGAACTGAAGTATTTAAAAAACTAAATTTAGCGCCAGAGTGAAGGAGATGACTATCTGTAAATGGTGTGAGAATATGGAACAACCTTAGCAAAGACATAAAAAACTCAAAGTCATTAAATATATTTAAAAAATGTATAAAATCAAGTGTTTTACAGAATTACAATAACCTAAATTCAGATGGTGTTTGATTAGGTCTGTACGTTACAAGAATATAAAATGAACCTGTGTTTTGTTTTGTTGTTTATTGTGAATTTTATGGAAGCATTATTAAAACGTTTGGTTTGTAAATAGGGGCAGATAATATAAGATATTTCTTCCTTCCGTCCCTTTTCATTCAAATTGTTTGTTGTTTATGTATGCTTTTTTGTTTTGTTGTTTATATATATATATATATATATGTGTGTGTGTGGGATTATGCAGCACCTCTTCAACCTCAGCTTGGCCCAGGAGAAGGTTCCAGTCCTGTGGAAGACATCCTGCCTTGTTCCAGTTCCAAAGAAAACTCGCCCATCAGTCACTGACGACTACAGACCAGTTGCCCTGACATCCCACATCATGAAGGTCCTGGAGAGACTCCTGTTGGTCCACCTGAATAAGCAAACTAGAACATATCAGGACCTGCTGCAGTTTGCTTATCGCCATGGAGTTGGAGTTGAAGATGCCATCATCCAGCTGCTTCAGCCAACCCACAGTCATCTGGCCAAAGCAGGCAGCACTGTGAGGGTCGTGTTCTTTGATTTCTCTAGTGCATTTAACACAATCCAGCCTGATGTACTTTGCCAGAACCCCAGAAGACACAGGTGGGGGCCTCAACTATCACCTGGATTAAAGACTACCTGACAAACAGACCACAGTTTGTGAGGCTGAAGAACTGCACATCAAACCAGGCAATCAGTAACATTGGAGCATCACAGGGGACTGTACTCTCACCATTCCTTTTCATCCTGTACACCTCAGACTTCCAGTACAAATCAGAGACCTGTCATCTACAGAAATACTCAGATGACTCTGCAGTTGTCGGGTGCCTCAGAGATGGACAGGAAGCTGAGTACAGAGAGCTGGTGGAGCGCTTTGTGGCATGGTGTGGAAACAATCATCTGACCTTGAACGTGAACTAAACAAAGGAGATGATTTTAGACTTCAGAAGAAACAGGGTGGAGTCAAACACTGTTTCCATCATGGGAGAAGAAGTGGAGGTGGTTGAGGAATACAAGTACCTTGGAGTTCACCTGGACAACAGACTGGACTGGAGAAAGAACAGCAAAGCCGTTTACAAGAAGGGACACAGCAGACTGCACTTCTTGAGGATGCTTAGGTCCTTCAGTGTCTGTAGCAAGATGCTGCAGATCTTCTACAAGTCTGTTGTTGAGAGTGTAATCTCTTCAGCCATCATCTGTTGGGGTAGTAGCATCAGAAGCAGGGACCTGAAAAGGCTCAACAGCCTAATACAAAAGGCTGGTTCTGTTCTGGGGACGACTGTGGAACCACTGGAGGAGATAATGCAAAGAAGGATTCTCCAGAGAATCAAGAAAATTATGGACAACCCTGAGCATTCTCTTCACAAGACTGTCCGACAACGGAAGAGTGTCTTCAGTCAGAGGCTTCTTCAGTTTCGCTGCAACACTGACCGCTACTGGAGATCCTTCCTGCCAACAGCCAGTGTAATATACAATAACTCTTTGACGACTTGATTATTATTATTATTCTGAGCTACTACAGCAATCAATTTCCCTCTCGGATTAATAAAGTATTTGTGAATTGAATTGAATATATATTTTATTCTTTTTTAACACTTTGAATGAAACAAATAAAGAGAAAAAATGAGAAAGATACTTTTAGGGATTGATGCAACCCTCTGATGTCATGGTGGAACAATCTTGTAACGTTTAACGTGAAATATTTTTAAAAATGAGGATTGGGTAAACAATTGGACATTTATTGTGTATTTAAATTTTTACCACACTGCTGACATTGACAATCGCACCCTGGAGAGGATTGGGAAGCAAAACCCATTCATAAATGTGAAGGAGATTCACAAAGAGTGGACTGCAGCTAGAGTCAGCGCTTCAAGAACCACCACACTCAGACATATGCAAGACATGGGTTTCAGATGTTTCTTTCCTTGTGTCAAGCCACTCTTGAAGAAGAGACATCATCAGAAGTGTCTCACCTGGGCTAAAGACAAAAAATGAGTGGACTTGCAGCTGAGTGGTATAAAGTTATGTTCTCTGATTAAAGTATATTGCATTTCCTTTAGAAATAAAGGTGCCAGAGTCTTGAGAAAGAGAGGAGAGGAACATAATCCACATTGCTGTAGGTCCAGTGGAAAGTTTCCACAGTCAGTGATGGTTTGGTGTGCCATGCCATCTGCTGGTGTTGGTCCATTGTGTTTTGTGAGGCCCAAGGTCAATGCAACTGTCTACCTGGAAGTTTTAGAGCCTTTAATGTTTCCTGGTCCTGACCAACTTTATCATGATATTCTAATTTTATAACCATCACCTGTGGATCACCATTGTAACCACTCACCTGTGTATATTATCCCTGACATCAAATAAATGAGAAGACAGGAATGTGGACTAATACAAGTTGTTCATTTGTCAAGCTGTAGGATGTAAGAAAAAGCTAAAATTGTGCAGTATTAATTTCTCTGTCAGCATAGGGGTTATTTGCAAGGTCACTGAGAAATATTTTTTTTACTTATTATTCCCTGCTCCTCTGGCTAACTTCCACTTCCTGTAACAGGAGTTCCAGAACTTTTTTTTTTCCCACAGAGATCAACTCACAAGCTATTAATTTATCCTAAAGACCACAGAAAATGTACTGAACACACAAGTGAGCATTGTCTTTAATGCTGATACATTGGCACCCTTATTAATATCTTTATATAAACAAAATACATCTTAAAATGTGAAAAAATCAGACCTTTTCAAGTTGAATCAACAATTTAAAAATAATATACCTAATAAGGTGGGCAAAAAGTGGACAGAAACTTGGATTTCTCAAATAGGGTCATTTGTAATTTTGTAATCATGTAATTGTAATCATTGTAAAAATGTATGCTAGTTAAAATTGTTCCAGTTAGAGACAATTTTGACCTCACTGCAAACGTTCTTGGAAGCCTTTTTTTTCATTCTAAGTGATGAAATCAAATGCATAAATAATTGAAAGCATCACTAATGAGCAGGAGATTCTAATAAGTGATAAAACGGTTCAACATCCAGACAACTGCTGCCTGAAGCTTACGAGAAGCAACCGCATGAACTCTGATTAGACGTATTAAAGGACAAAGACTGCTTTTGTTTAACAGCGTCTTGAGAATAATTTTGGTTTAGGGTCTTTCAGAAAAAATCTGCATTTATATTTTGTTCAGCGAGCCTAACATTGTGTTTGTGTGGTTGTACTTTCCTTGTTTACTGAGGCTAGTGGACTGTAGCTAAAAGTTGCTAAATGAGGCTAGTTGGCTTCGTTCACTAATTATCATATTCATGACACCATCACATGCTATTTGCATTCTGCTTTGTGCCATCCCTTTACATCTGTTTGACTCTACCCTGCACTATGTGTTCACACATATTGTTTCTTAATACAGCCAAATTCCCAATAAAGCTGCTCTCATTTGCATATGTTTTCGTTTCTGTTGTCAGACAACAAGATACATCTGAAAACTGAACTGAAAATGCTCTGTGCCTACATTTAAAAACCTGTGAGGTTTCTGGACTTTTCAAATGAATCCCTGAATATTTTTAGGAAAGCATTTAAATCAAATGCACCTTAGCAGTTGTGTTTTTGGTTCTGTTTCTAGTTGCAACGGACACAAAGAGACATGAGCTAGAGCTAGAACTGACAGAATATCTTGATTGTTTTAGATTAAAGGCGTGGGAGACTTCTTTAGGCAACACATTTGTAATGGTGTCTAGTCGGAATGAACGCTTTGGAAGTTGTTCTCTGTGGAAACAAAGCTCTGGTGCACCTGTTTCAGCATCTAGACTGTCTCTTATACACATNTTAGATTGTCAGATCAGAGAAGAGCTTCAGACAGCAGGATTTAGAGTCTCACTTCCTGACATTTGGACATGTCACCTCTGATTGGCTAACAGTAACACAACTCTACCACTGACTCTGTTTACTTTGCAATGTTGATGTTTTATCTCCACAAATGACCCAAACCTGAAAGAGCTTCTGTCATGTGGTGGAGTTGCTAATGCTAACGGTTATCTTCTACTTGCCGAGTTGCTCCCTGCTGTTTCCCAGACGCTAAAACAATAACAGCCTTCCCTGCTGCAGGTCAAGATGGGTGAGTCCATGAATTTTAAGTGACAGTGTGACGTAGATCTGTCAAGATTTTAAGTCCTAGCATTTCAACGCCTATTTTCTCTCAGAAGCTAATGCAGGAGATAGGTGTAGGAGACCGTTTTCATGTTCAACATGCATGAAAAACTCAGAGTGACTGAACATAATCAGAAATAATAACTGAAAAATGTTTCTTTTAATGAACCACACCTTTAAATCTTGGGCATCCAGTGGCTCTACAAGACTGCCTTAGCCACTTTCAAAAGACACACCGTAGCAGCAAAGCAGGGTAATATTGCCTCTAATGCAGGCGCGCAGATAGGGTGGGAGACGGGGGGGGGGATCTGTTCCCCCAGATTCAGATTGACCCCGATCCCCCCCCCCCCAACTAGGGCCAGAAAGAAAACAAAATCGGGGGGTAAGCGCTTGAAGCTCCTTTTTCCAATTACATTGAATGCAGCATGATGTAAACAATCACCAACTCCAGAGGCGCCAAATTGGTTGCTGCTAGGATGCAGGATGAAGCGAAAAAAGCAAGCAATGATTACTGCGTATTTAAAAAAGACCAACAATGTAAGTAGGCGGGACCGATGTGTCTGTTTATGCATGTTGGTGATAGATTCAGTACATTGTTGTCAGTGTTGGGACCTACTCTTTAAAAGCACCAAAGCCTCATTGCTGACTTTTGTCACGTTGCAAGGTTGGTAGGTCCCAAAATGCAGTTACCCAGGATGACACCAGGCAGGAGTTCCAGGCAGGAGTTCCCCATTTAGATAATAATTGTCTAAATGGGGGAACCAAAGGAGGACAGATTAACCTAAAGCTATAAACACAAAACCAAACTAAAAGACAGCGAGAAGGACTCACACACACACACCCCATCACAAACAAATGCACTCACACACACATACACTGAACTGGGCAATGGACACGCACACACACACACACACACACACACACACACACACACACACACACGCTACAACATAAGACACATAACTGAGACGCAGACAAAGGACACATGAGGGCGCTATGAGACACAAAAGGGAATCAAGAGAGGGATGGAGAAACATCAGGAGACACATGAAGGAAGACGCAGACGCAGACCATGACAACTTTAACAAGTCTCATCTACAAATATGATCCCTCATGAAGTTACTACTTTACACCAGAAGATAGTGGAGGTGTGTAACCTTCAGGCTGAGCAATGTTTAGGAGTTTTTAGGGCTTGAAAAATGCCTACCGCCGAGAGGCTCCCAGTCGGGAAGAGGAGGAGATGCGTGCAGCATGAAGAGCGTAAATATTAGATAAAACATATAATTGCCGGCGTGTCTGGTCTTTGTTGACTGATCACTTTGTCTGGTCATGACTGACTCTGATTATGAAGCAGAATATTGACTCTGATGAAGAAATTCCCTCATCCAGCCGGGAAGATTGGCGCTGCTGCAGCATCAGACAGCTGGTGCTGCACGAGAGGTGTGTGGAGTTTACAAGCTCCAAACGTTGGGTTTAACCTTCTTTGGGATGTGATGGATGTAGAAATGATGGTAAAAACACCGCTAACGCGATAGACGTAGCAACAATGTAAAAAAAAAAGCCATAAAAAGAGGCAGATGCCGTTGCTTTCTGTATAGAAGTCAAAGTGTGTCACATAATCATAAAAAAAGTTAAATATAACATTTAAAAAGAGATTTATATATTTATATATAAATAAAAACTTTCCAAAAATCATGAAAATTTCTAAATAATGTAAAAATACGAAGAAACATATGTTGGTCAGACTGAAAAGTTTGGGAACCACTGCTCTAAGTGATAAGTGAATTTCATTTTTTTATTATATTTTATGTGCAGTTTTTTAGGGCTTTTATGTTTTCTGTAAAGATTGGAATGCTGAAAATCATTTAATGTTTTGCATAAAGCATGAGGTTTTGGTTAGTAATTGATTGGGAGAATAACAAATGACTGAATTAAATAGTGGGACGCCTCTGTCAGTGTGCCCCAGGGCAACTGTGGCTACATCGTAGCTCATCACCATCAGTGTGTGAATGTGTGAGTGAATGGATGAATGATAGACTGTAGTGTAAAGCGCTTTGAAGTCCTTACTCTGAGAGGCACTATACAAGTGCGGATCCTTTATCATTTATAGTGTTGATCAGGCAGAGCTTTGTTGCCAGCGTTCCACTGCATAATGGCTTCAAACAGGTATATGATAGTTAGTTTTTACATAAACCATTGGATGAAATTACACAAACTGACTGAGCTCTAGTTAAGGCACTTGCAATAGTTTGTGAATGTGTATGTGCGTGTGTGTGTGTGCGTGTGTGTGTGTGTGCGTGTGTGTGTGTGTGTGTGTGTGTGTGTGTGTGTGTGTGTGTGTGAGTGTGTGTGTGTCAATTCAATTCAATTCAATTCAAGTTTATTTATATAGGGCCAAATCACGACAAGCGTCGTCTCAAGGCACTTCACATAATAAGCATTCCAATTCAGGTCAGTTCATTAAGCCAATCAGAAATAATGTTTCCTATATAAGGAACCCAGCAAATTGCATCAAGTCACTATACAGCAATCCTCATACTAAGCAAGCATAAAGTGACAGTGGAGAGGAAAACTCCCTTTTAACAGGAAGAAACCTCCAGAGAATCCTGGCTCAGTATAAGCAGCCATCCTCCACGACTCACTGGGGATCGAGAAGACAGAGCAGACACATACACACACACACACACACACACACACACACACACGCACGCACGCACACACACACACAAAGACAAGTAACGTGTCTATAGTTATATTGCGATGTCTTAGTAAATATTCTATTTGGTGAAAGATAATTTTTATTGTATTTATCCTAGTGGATGTATAATTAAATGGATAAACTAGTAGTAGCACATCCAACGTCAAGGAAAGCAAAAAGTTATTATCAGGAGAGGGATAATGTTTTAGTGGTTAGCAGCAGTGTGCTAGTCGATGGCCCCCTCCATGAGGCCACCACAGCTCAGCAGAATGTCGTTGTAGCTTCTTCTGGGGAGAAAAACACTTACATAGAAAATAAAGTTAACAGCTGAAATTGCAGAAAATAATACAGTTAAAGAGCAGACTGTAGAAGAAAGCAGTAGAGTGTGAAAAGTGGTCAGTGTATCCTCCTGCAGTCTAAGCCTATAGCAGCATAACTACAGAGATAACTCTGGATAATCTATCCTATTTAGATGGAGGCATGTTGGAGTCAGGGCAAGGGAGAGCCGCCTTTACCGACTGCACACTCCACCTCTCTGTACTCCCCTACTTGTCCAGATTCAGGCTAACATCAGATTTCAACCATAGGCCCTATCAAATAAAAATGTTTTAAGCCTATTCTTAAAAGTAGACAAAGTGTCTGCCTCACGGACTAAAGCTGGGAGCTGGTTCCACAGGAGAGGAGCCTGATAACTAAAAGATCTGCCTCCCATCCTAATTGTAGATATTCTGGGAACCACCAGTAGACCTGCAGTCTGAGAGCGAAGTGCTCGGTTAGGAACATATGGAACAATCAGATCACTGATGTATGATGGAGCTTGATTATTAAGAGCTTTATATGTGAGGAGGAGGATCTTAAAATCTATTCTGAATTTAACAGGTAGCCAATGTAGGGAAGCTAAGACAGGAGAGATATGATCTCTTTTTAATTCTCATCAGAACTCTAGCTGCAGCATTTTGGACAAGCTGAAGACGTTTAACTACATTCTGTGGACTTCCTGAGAGTAATGAATTACAGTAATCCATTATTGATGTAATAAATGCATGAACTAGTTTTTCAGCATCACTCCTGGAAAGGATGCATCTAATCTTAGCAATATTCCGAAGGTGGGAAAAGGAAATCCTACAAACTTGTGAAACCTGGGACTAGAATGACATGTCCTGGTCAAAGATAACACCAAGGTCCCTTACTTTGTTCTCGGAAGTTAATGTAATGCTATTCAGGTCAGGCGATTGGCTAAGCAATTTCCTTTTCTGGATTTCTGGTCCAAAGATGAGAACTTCCGTCTTGTCTTGATTTAAAAGCAAAAAGTTTAGAGTCATCCAATTTTTTATGTCCTCAAGACAAGCCTGTAATCCACCCAACCGATTAGGTTCATCAGGGTTAATGGATAAATATAGCTGAGTATTGTCAGCATAACAGTGGAAGTTTATCCCATGCTGTCTAATGATTTTACCAATTGGCAGCATATATATAGTAAAAAAGAATTGGTCCAAGCACTGAACCCTGTGGTACTCCGCAAGTAACCCTGGAGTATGAAGACGATTTGTCATGTACATTTACACAATGAAATCTGTCAGACAGGTAGGATTTAAACCACCTGTGTGTGTGTGTGTGAGAGTGTCTGTGTGTGTGTGTGTGTGTGTGTGTGTTTTTTTGAGGGGGGGGGGTACATTGGAATTTTGTTCCCCCCAGTTTGAAAATCCTATCTGCGCCCTGCTCTATGGTGAGTCTTTTGAATGCACCATGGTAAGAGCAGCATTCGTGCCTCCAAGCTTGATAGTAATATTACTGCAATGGCAGACTTCTGAATGAAGATCACGTCTCCGTGTAACAGAGAGAGCTGTTTTGATGACGTGCACAATGGTTGCCGAGCCAACAATTTAGAAAATGCTTGTAAACACAAGGAGTCTGTTTTTCTTTTGTAAACTGCCTCATCTGAGGCAGCACACTGGAACGAGGCACAGATCCAGGAGCTTCTGGCCTTTAGAGCTGAAGCACAGATCCCCAGACAGTTCATTGGGACCGTGACGGACAGACACCTTTTGGAGTGGCCCGTAAAAACATATTGAGCGCAGATTTATGCAAAAAGGCAGACAAAACGTGGCTATAGCACAGCCAGTCTTCATCAAGTCACATACTCTACCCAGAACCTCAATAAGCTTCTTCTGTGGCAACTAACCACCACAACCTTGCTAAAGAAAGCTTTCATAGAGACAAATCAAGCATCTTGACCTTCTTTTAGTTAAAAAAGTGAAATCACAATATCCTATTTACAAGAGCTGCCATGTAAGATGTGTTAACCCTCTATGTGAATCTGAAAGTCTTGCTTTTCGCCCTAAATAAATGTTGATTGTTAGGATTATTCAGCATCAGATGTATATGGGAGTCAAGACCCAGAAATACAATATCTGAGGTGTATTTTCGATTTTATTACACAGGACAGCCTCTCATTCATTGACATGGAATGTCAATCTAAATCTCGTACTTGAACCAGCCTCCAAGGAGGGTTCACCTTCAGAAGGTGCTGTGTTCTTAATTCACACCTAAAGTCTTTGCCAAGAGCGAGCCCAAACCATCCACATTCTGAATGTATTTTTTTTTATTTTTGGGGGAAGTAAGATTTTCATCCTGTGAAAAAGGCCTGAAGCCACTCTTGAGTTATTTTTATTTATTTTTTTGTTCTTGCTGAAGAGATGGCCAAACAGCTCAGGGGCAAGAGAGCTCACCAGCTTCTAACTCACACACACCAGACAACTTGGTCTAACTATTCCAGGATGAGGCTTGTAGGTCCACAGGTTTGCTCTAAAAGTTTGGAGATTTATTGTTGAGGGAGTCTCAAAAGTTAGAACCAGTGGACGGGTGATTTGTTTTCACTGACGTTAACTCATATTTGATAAATAAACCCACAAACCTAAAGAGGCTCAAAAATGAAAGTAAAAATATTACAGTGAAGCCATTTTTGAACATGCTCATTTCACTCTTCCCACTTCAGAGCATCATTTCGTTTCATAACATCTGAGTATTTCTTCTGTGAAAATGCTGAGAACACCTGCTGTGACGATGCAACGCTTTCCAAATTAAGCTGAAGTCAGAGCATGTTTTCCTTTAATGTAAGCTGCGGGGAAAGCGTCTCTGTAATGAAGCAGGAAAAAAGGAATGATGGAGTGCTCAGTCAGGTGCCAAACATTGTGAGAGTCTGATTAGAAGTCCTTTGAATATTGTGTTGTACGACGATACGACTGTAAAAATTATTAGAAAGATAATTTGAAGGAAATTGGTGGAAATAACTGATTTTAATAGATGATTGTTAAATCCTTTAGCTAATCATGGTATTTAGAATAGGAGTGATTTAGTTCAAGTACAGCAGCATAGACAATTAAATTTGTTTCTGTACCTGCAGCACATCATAAATAGGATTTTCTCCCTTCTGTGAGTCGCTTACCAGGACTCAGCAAACTGATTTCATTGCTCACAGATAGGAAACGACAGGACAAGGAAACAGCACTTAAGGATACCCGCTGGTGGCCAGTGTTCAAGCGTCAAGCACACTTAATGGAAGCTGTGTTCTTCTGAAATGTCATTCGAGTAATATGGGAACCCCCTCCTGGCACCACAGACTTCATTAAAGATGCTGGACAGATATGGAAAAGCAGAGAGGAACAGGATTATTTTTATGTTGATGATTAATTATGAAGGGACCATCTTTTATCACAGAAACGTACAGACACACACTCCTGAATAATGAACTGAATGTGTGAGCTAACTTTGACTCAAAGACACAAAATGTATGTTTATTTATGCCTTTGCTCTTGAATGATTTCCATATGTAAACAGGTTCGGGTTCAGATTATGGCCTTAGCCTTCATTTAAGCCATTTCTTGACTAATTCCCTCTAATCAAGTCAGTTATTGTGTCAGGATCTGCTCCTGCTCCCTCTGACTTGTTGTCCTGTTTCCTCTTGTTAAGTGTTTATTGGACTCACCTGCCCCTTGATATCCTCCCCACCTGATTCCTGATCACCCTCATGTATTTAAACCCTCTGTTTTGTGCTCATCTTTGACAGGTCCTTGTCTTATTGACCTGCTGAAAGGCCTACCTATTATTCATATTAAACAGTTATTTTGCCTGGCACTCTGCTTCCTGTTCCTGCTCACTTGTGTCCTATTGCAACCAACTCTACATCATGACATATTGTGTACAGAACAGGAGATGCAATGACTGCTAAGGTTTAGTATGTCTTTATTTATGCTCCATCATGTAAAAACATCAAAGAGTATTTGTGAAATCCAAATATAAATAAAACACATTTTTAGTGCATAAAACAAACTCTGCATAGAAAAGCTTTTTTTTTTCGAAACACATAGTTGTGAATATTGCAAAAAATGATTGAGTTTTTGGTTTTATTCCAACCTCTATGTTGTTGTTTGTGTTCTTAGGTTTGTTCTGTTTCAATCCAATTTCTGTTTCATATTTTTCTTTTTTATTCCAGCTTTTGTGTTCCAGTGTTGCATTTAGCAAGTCTGAAACACCAATTCAGAAATCCAATTTCAGAAAACAATTTTTTCTTTTTTCTTTTTGACATATGAGAAGCCTCAACAGGCTCTATTGTTTTACCCTGGCACATCACTCACTGCCTGAAGTTAATGCGGCAAATATTGTTTTTTGTAAATTATTTTTCTTTTCATTCCTTTCTGGTGAAGATCGAAATATCCCCATGCAGTTCTGACTATTGATTAACAAGCCGGGAGTTCTCAGAGCTTTGACAAACAGACGCAAGTGGGATTAATCCATTTCTGGCCACATTAGCGATGGTGTCCATTTATGTACACGAAGGTCAGTCAATCGATGCTTAGTATTAAAACAAGAAACACAAGGTGATGCTTTGTCAAATCGATGTGTGAGCAATCCGTCGCCGCAGCTCCATAAAGTTTTGACCTTTACAGTTCTAAACCTCCAAGGATCGCTCAGCTCTTTTTTGAGCATGTTTTTGTTTTATCAGTTCTTTGCCAGCATCAGTTTTTACATGAAAGAATAAACTATGTGCAGCTTTTATTGTAAAGATGCCTACATGTTGTAACTGTTGGGCTACATCTGTGTGCCTCTAAAAACTAATAGCTGTGCTTTTACATAAATAAGCTTTTCTGGCATTTGCCACATTGATCAGTAGTTTTATGGGTGATTTATCAATGAAATGTGTTAAAAACAGCTTACAGGTGAAACTTTAACAATTAGAATACGGTGCAAAAGTTCACTTATGTTACTAATTCAACTTGAATGGTGAAACTAATATGATATAGATTGTTATGATTGCAGTGATTATTTCTTACAGCTTATGAAAACCCCACGTTTAAAAATCTCAATCAGAATATTGTGAAAAGGTTATAAATTCTAAGCTTAAAGTGTCACACTAATCAGCTAATGAATCCAAAATCCCTGCAGACCTGAGCCTTTACATGGTCTCTCAGTCTAAGCTTAATTACTGAAATAAAGTTACTTTTTCCACCATATTCTAACTTTTCTAGTTTCGCCTGTATGACTTGTACCCATACAGTTTATTCACTTTTTTTTTTTGCATTTCCTGAAAAGCACTATTTTTTGGATATGCACATCCGAACACCCTGATAATAATTTAGAGGTTTCCTATTCATGAATTTTCCATGAGTTTGATATTTAGACTGTAAACTAAAGGTTATGTCACTGCACAGAATAATGGTTTACACGTTTCTATTTATTTGGACCAAAAATGAACTTGCTGTGAAAAAGGATTTTGCATAGCTTGCATTTACATATTTTACTCAGTTTTTTATTTATTTAGTTTTTACTTTTAACTTGAATGTTTCAGCTCGGGGAACAAATTTCAACATCAGATAAAGAGGAAATGCAAAATGCAGTATTTCAACAATGATTGCAGTTATAAGGGGAAAAAATTATTATGTTTAAATATCAGGTAAAGGTCCTCAAGAACTGGGCACTCAGTACTCAGTAGTGGGTATCAGTGAGAACTGGGATGACAAAGATTATGTATGGCTAAATCATAAGGGGCTAATGTCATACCATCTCTGTGAGTTTTTGAATGTGGAGACTTGTGATGGTATTCAGAGGAAGGGTTAACAGCTGTAGCCTGCACCATGCAGGATGTGGTTTGGTGGTCCCAGTCAGACATAGTTGCATTTTACTTGTTTTCTGACATGCAAAGTAAAGTTAGGAGACAGAAGCATCACAGTTTACCATGAAACTTGCTTAAACAATAACGGAGAGAGAGGAAAAGACCTGGAAATCCAGTCTTAAAAGCTAGCTGCAGAGACAATGGAGTCTGCACAGCAAGAAAACTGATATATATGTAAAAGCAATATCAATGATGATATAAGATTCACTTTGACAATAATTCCAACTACTACCTGCAGATTTTCAAACGGATATCAAAAATGTGCTAATTTGATGGAGGTGACATGAGGTTGGTCTGATTTTGTGTGTTTCTGGTGAGAAATGTTTTGTTGCATTCAAGAGATTAATAAATTATAGCAGATAGACAGTGGTGGGGATGAGTTTGCGTACTCAGGAAATTGGGACAGCTTAGCTTCTCTGTGGTTTGTAGTTGTACTCATTGATTTTTGTCTGATCGGGTCATAAAAGATGAATCGCTGAACAAAGAGGGCAGATGATCTGTAATAACCTAACACGGCCATTTGGATTTGGGATTGATCAGGCTTGTTTTGAAGGTATAACACCTAACTCATAAGGAAACTGCAGAAACTTGCAGCTAGAAGGCTTTGAGGGTAACTTCAAACACACAGGTATATTTGTGAATGGGGAAGCAGTTAGGTTGCAGCTGCAGTCTGAAGCACAGAGTTTTACAGGTCAGCACCAAGGAGAGCTCCCACAGCCCACTCTGTACTAAATGAGAGGAGCAGCTCCTTGCCGTGCGCGCGCGCGCGCGTGTGTGTGTGTGTGAGTGTGTGTGTATTATTTTTCCTGTCAGAATGTGTCGTGCTAAAACAACTCGATATGCTTATGTTAGGCTGAAATTCATAGACTTTATCCACAGAATGTGGAATCCAGTGAATTCATCCTTTTATCTTGAGTGGCTGCAGATCGTCTCCTTTTAAAAGAGTATTTTAAGGGGTTAAATTGACAAGTGTCTGACATCAAATTTGAGAGGATTCTGAGATATATCCTGAGCAATAACATGTCTCTCCGTGACTGGAATGTGAATCTGAATCTTTACAGACATTTTGGAGTCACTCATTTATAGAAGAAAAATTAAACAGTATGTCAACATGTGTGTCAGTGTCCATCTATTCTCAAGCATCCTCAGCAAATATGTTTTTAAAGTAAAGAAAAGCCTGGAATCCCTAGCAGGCTCTGCACAATTCAATAGAGATGCTTTAACTAGCAGTATTTTCAGATGCCATTTAAATTCTTCTAAAACCCCTGAGGCTCACAGAAAGGCAACCTGCAGGAGTTTGTTTACTTCTAATGAGAATTTCTTGTGAGTAGCTCACGGATAGAGGAACATGATTGCAGTGTTTCAAATAAACAATAAAAGTAGACATCCTGATTTACATGATCAATATTTAACTTTAAGCCCCAACCTCTTTTTTGGCAGGAATTACAGCTCCTTAGTGTTTTTCACAGCCAGCTAAAAGTCTGTCAGTTTTAGCTTTGGGAGTTTGCACCAATTCCTCCTGCAAAAGGCTTCTGATTCCTTGAAATGCTGGAGCCATCTGGCATGTTCGTCTTCTGAGACTTGTCCATGGGTCTTTAATCATGTTGTTGTTAAGGGACTGTGAGGACCCAGACAAAACCATCAGCCTGTGGATGTGATGTTTGTTATAGATGGTGAGTTGTGTTTCAGTTTGACCATCAAATTAATTCAAATTCAAGTTTTTTTTAAAGTCTGCCTGGCAGACAAAGCTTTTTGATCTTATTCAGTTAAGTCCAGGAAGAGGGTCTGATACAGACTGTACTTAGAACTGTTATTTTTGTGAAATTCTCTGGCTCCCCTCGTATTCTTTTGTTTATTGAAATAAACTCATTGGGTTCTATTATATATTTAATTGAAGACTTCAGATGCTGAGTATTATATTCACAGCTGTTGCATCACTACCCTGCATTCTTGGTTTTATTTATTTTCTCTAACAAATCTTTAAAATAACTATCTTCCAAATCACTACCTGAACACATGAAACAGCAACAAAAGCTTTCTGTTTATCATGGTCTTCTGCTTTTTCAATTCAATTCAATTCAAAAATACTTTATTAATCCCAGAGGGAAATTGATTGATTTTTGTGTCACCACTGATTTGAATGTTTTGCCAGCTGATGTCTTTGTTCTCTGATTGTTTGTTTGAGGTTTAACGATCACGATGGAGTGCTATGTAGTTCCCATGTCTGTGTTTTTCCCTGATTTTGATTGAATGAATGATTTCCCTGATAGACTCAGGTCTACGACTCTGGTCAAAGTTATATGAGAGCTCAAACTTCACACACACATTTTCACCTTTATCATTCATCCATACATTATTCTCCTGTTATCCAGGATTGGGTCGTGTGGGTAGCAGTCTAAGCGGGGAGGCTTAGACTTCCCTCTCCCAGCCACTTACGCCAGCTACTTCAAGGGAATCCCAAAGCGTTCCCTGGCCAGCCGAGAAACGTAGTCCCTCCAGCGTGTCCTGGGTCTTCCTTTAGGTCTTCTCACAGTTGGACTTGCCCAGAAAACCTCACCAGGGAGGCCCCTCCCAGATGGCCGAGCTTCTCACTCTATCGCTAAGGGAGAGCCCAGACACCCTACAAAGAAAACTCCTTTCAGCCACTTTTATCCACAGTCTCGTACTTTCGGTCACTACCCAAAGCTCATTTACCACAGATGAGCTTTTTTGATTTNAATAAAAGCAGACATCCTGATTTACATGATCAATATTTAACTTTAAGCCCCAACCTCTTTTTTGGCAGGAATTACAGCTCCTTAGTGTTTTTCACAGCCAGCTAAAAGTCTGTCAGTTTTAGCTTTGGGAGTTTGCACCAATTCCTCCTGCAAAAGGCTTCTGATTCCTTGAAATGCTGGAGCCATCTGGCATGTTCGTCTTCTGAGACTTGTCCATGGGTCTTTAATCATGTTGTTGTTAAGGGACTGTGAGGACCCAGACAAAACCATCAGCCTGTGGATGTGATGTTTGTTATAGATGGTGAGTTGTGTTTCAGTTTGACCATCAAATTAATTCAAATTCAAGTTTTTTTTAAAGTCTGCCTGGCAGACAAAGCTTTTTGATCTTATTCAGTTAAGTCCAGGAAGAGGGTCTGGTACAGACTGTACTTAGAACTGTTATTTTTGTGAAATTCTCTGGCTCCCCTCGTATTCTTTTGTTTATTGAAATAAACTCATTGGGTTCTATTATATATTTAATTGAAGACTTCAGATGCTGAGTATTATATTCACAGCTGTTGCATCACTACCCTGCATTCTTGGTTTTATTTATTTTCTCTAACAAATCTTTAAAATAACTCTATCTTCCAAATCACTACCTGAACACATGAAACGGCAACAAAAGCTTTCTGTTTATCATGGTCTTCTGCTTTTTGTGTCACCACTGATTTGAATGTTTTGCCAGCTGATGTCTTTGTTCTCTGATTGTTTGTTTGAGGTTTAACGATCACGATGGAGTGCTATGTAGTTCCCATGTCTGTGTTTTTCCCTGATTTTGATTGAATGAATGATTTCCCTGATAGACTCAGGCCTACGACTCTGGTCAAAGTTATATGAGAGCTCAAACTTCACACACACATTTTCACCTTTATCATTCATCCATACATTATTCTCCTGTTATCCAGGATTGGGTCATGTGGGTAGCAGTCTAAGCGGGGAGGCTTAGACTTCCCTCTCCCAGCCACTTACGCCAGCTACTTCAAGGGAATCCCAAAGCGTTCCCTGGCCAGCCGAGAAACGTAGTCCCTCCAGCGTGTCCTGGGTCTTCCTTTAGGTCTTCTCACAGTTGGACTTGCCCAGAAAACCTCACCAGGGAGGCCCCTCCCAGATGGCCGAGCTTCTCACTCTATCGCTAAGGGAGAGCCCAGACACCCTACAAAGAAAACTCCTTTCAGCCACTTTTATCCACAGTCTCGTACTTTCGGTCACTACCCAAAGCTCATTTACCACAGATGAGCTTTTTTGATTTAAGAANCCAAAATAAGTAAATTTGCCTCTTTAGAATACCATGACCTGGATGACTGAGAACCTCCATCATCATTTTAAGCATAGATGAGGGTTGGAATGTAGACCAACCAGTAAATTGAGAGCTTCACCTTTGTCCCTGACAGAGAAGGCATTTCATCATTTTCTGACTAAAGAAAATACAAAAACACAAAAATTCTCTCTGCAGTCGCCAAAATGTGGAGCATAATGTTTTACCTCCATTTCAGTCAGCTTTAATTTTTTTTTTTTTGTTTGTTTAGCACCAGGTTGTTGTGGTTGTGTTGTTTTAGACAACTGGGCAGATGTTAAAGAAAGTTATGATCTACAGCTGATTAATATTTGGGGTCAATCTCAATTAAGATGGCCTCCACAGCTAAACAAACTGCCACAAAGTAAATGGCTACAACTTGGTAAGTTTTACACTTATTAAGCTAAAATGTGATGTTTTAGCAGATAAAAGTCAGTCATGGCACCACGGCAGTCTCCCTGGGGTCCCCATGCTCTAGGGAGACTTCTGGATCTCTGAGGCTTGGAACCCCTCCAGAAACCACATGTCCTTGGTGGCATTCCCGTGGTCCCTCACACTCACTATTGAACACTCCAGTAGAGAAACTTTACATACACACGTGCATGTACACACAAGTGCTCAGCTAGTGCTCTTACAAGTATGGACTTTAAACACATGACCTAAGACTGTGGTTGGCACTTAATGCAATATGAATTTGTACCATGTGCTTTTCAGTAAAAACTGTTACTGTTATATATCCTCATGTTGTGGGTGCAGTGATATTTTGGTTTTGATTTATTTTCCTCTCTCTCTCTCTCTCTCTCTCTCTCTCTCTCTCTCTCTCTCTCTCTATGCAGGTCTAGAAGCACATTTTGTTCATCATTTATTTATTTTTTTGCTGAACTACTCCTTCTCGCTCTTCCTTTCTCTCCACCTATCTCTTTCACTTCTGTCTCCGTGTCCATTTTGATTTATAACCACTGAAAATGTTTCTAATAAAGTTTTGGTATCAGGCATGGCTTTATAGCAGAAGCTATAACGCTCCTCCTGGGAGAGAACAGGCTTGTCTTCAGCATTCAGACATCAGTTCTGATAGCTTCACACCTGGACAGGACACATACCAGTTGTGGTGCCCACACCCTTGAATAGCTTTAGCAACTACATGGAAATAACCAATAAATTACCTGAGAAGGTGAAAAAGGTCGTGGAGTTGATGTGAAATCAAGTGTAATACCTGCAGGGGAGATAAGAGCCTGTTTGATTTGTCCCCTTCCCTGCAGTAAGCTAAAAATTGACTGGCACTAGCTGGGCCCCTGGCGATTATCTGACGTGCCCGAGGGTTCATGCTGCAAAGACTAATTAGTTTCATTAACTTGCACTCAAGATAAAAACAATTGCCCTTGTGTAATTGAAATCCTGATTCTTTTTATCCCTCACCTCTCCTGTCACCCTGGCTTCATCTCATTCTTCTCTGTGTCTCTGTAACACACACACACACACACACACACACACACACACACACACACACACACACACACACACACACACACACACACACACACACACACACACACACACACACACACACACACACTCTCTCTCTCTCTCTCTCTCTCTCTCTCTCTCTCTCTCTCTCTCTCTCTCTCTCTATTTGTAGTTCAGGCTCACCCTCTCTGCATTTTCAGCCATTTTGCTAATTAATTTAGTCACACTCACACACTTCACCAGTTTTGTAAACTCCCATGAAAACTGCTCTGGTTTGTGAAAGTGGCACATTTCCTTCAGTGCTTTTGGCAGTTTCAGAAAACCATAAATGAAACCATGTGTTAGTCTGCAACAACACACAAACACCACTCATTAATGCCAGGTTTGGTCAAACAGACACATATGTGTGTATTTCTCACCACTACTGAGAAAGAAAAAGTGTTGGTTATGTTGGCAAAGCTGATGTGTTTTTCTAAGATGTTTCTTTTTCTCCCCCGCTTTTGATTGTCTGTTTTTTAGCAAAAGAATGCTTCCGGGATCAGCAGTCCCATTGTTGTGATATTAGATCATTTTTCAGTAATTTCATTCTCATCTCTACCTTTTATCAACAGTAGGATTATTGTTTAATGAATGAAAACAGAAAAGGTTTCAGCAAGTGCAAAAATAAATAAATAAAAAAACAGTGCCACAGCGGCTGGTGTCCCCTTAATGACACATTATGTTCCCTCCAAAATTAAATCCTGACAATTCAGCCGAAACTACAATCCAACAAGAAAGCCAGAAGGTTTTTTGATCAGACTCAAGAAACATTATTGGAGGAGTTTGAAGCGAACATAAAGCCTTGTTTACACCAAATGCAGAATGGATTTGGTCCGGGTTTCATACAGCTTCCACATGAGTCACAAATCGATTTTTACTCAGGAAAAAAAATTGCGAGGTGGTCAGTAAACAGTGTAAGTTAACTTGTTTCCTCCACAGAAACACAACTCAGCTGGAAAACGTTGATGTTGTTGGACATTTTGTTCACTTTTACAGCTTTATGTCAGACTGAACCAGAAAATGACAGCAGGCATTGAAACAAAAGGCAAAACGTTCCGAACCAACCAGTGACTCCGCCCCCTGGTCAATCAGCAGCTAGAATGCTGATGACAGCCCGACTTAGCCTTGCCAGGTACCTCAGCAAAGCAGGGACTAAAATAAGGGAGAAAGTTGAGGGGAAATACTCACCTTCTCAATCACTGTGTGGTATGCTGAAGCTACCACCTGGGATAAGAAGAAGCTGCAGCGCTTTGTGTGCTCTGCTGCAAAGGTCATTGGCTGCAAACTCCCCTCCATACAGGACCTGCACACCTCCAGGACATTGAGGCATGCAGGTCTGATCACGGCTTTCCCATGTCACCCTCAACATCTCTGGCAGGAGGTTCAGATCCATTCCTCCATGATGCAATTCTTGAAAGGCAAGATTTTTTTTTTATGTTTATGAAATCACACCAGCAGCATTTTAATCTGCTCTTAGGCATGCAGAAGGACCAAACTGCATGTTGAATTATTCTCAAAATTCAGCTCTTTGACAAAAACCTATAGATTTTACTTTTACGTATGTTCTTGTCTAATTACCAGACTTCTCTATAGCCACTCTGTGAAAGCTGCTATTTAGTATAACTACTGAACTAAAACTAGCTCGCATTCATCGCTCCAACATGATCACCCACAGTTTTGTAATGGTACAGCCTCTCCTGGTGCTACAAACTTTACTGTTTACATTCATTTTCTCTTCCGTCTGAAATGTAATCATTTTGATGGGATTTTTCTGTTCTTTCCTTTTTTTTTTAAAGTTTCCCTGCAGCAATATCAGAAATGTTTCAAGTTGCCAAAAACTGCATGCTAATCGAACTGATGCAACTTCAGATTTGAAAAACAAATCTTTCTAAGGTTGTTGGATTGGAAGCTTAAATGTGTATTTAGATAATGAAAGTGGAATAATTGGGCAATGCTGTTAGTGATTTAAGACATGATCCTAATTTTCACATAATTAAATGTATGTGTGCATTCGTTCTACCCAGACCATTCCACACTCCTTTAAACCCAAATAACTGTTAGTGATGTTCTTCTACAACGGATATTGAAGTACTTTGGGAAGTTTTCTGAGCCCAAACAGTATGATAGAGAACAAAATCACAGATTGGCAGTCAGTTCTGCTTTTGACAGACTCAAAAGCACAGAAATGCCACAATGAATGGTGATGAATTGTTTCAGTCATCCACAGCATGATGAAATTTCAGACATCTGGCAGGATTCCTTCCCTTCATTGTTTTCTCCATCCTAATCCCAGGAGCTCTCTAAGTACAAAGATTTTAAATTGTAATGAGAACTTTGCTAATGTAAGCTACTTAGAATTCCCTCCATATTTTTAGTTTTTAAATAAATCATGATTTTTGGATAAGAAGTAAAACAACTTTATGAAAATAAAGTCCAGCTGTCATTTTTCTGAACCTACTAGAAATGTAAACATGTCCTACTAAACAACTGGACCAATTCCAACTATGATGGCATCTCGTGGAGAGACAAGACTAGCAGGGGACAAAGGATTTGGAGGGACTGCCGTGTCCAGGGTGCCCCTTCACTGTTATTGATGTCCAAGCTTCTTTCGCCCACCAAAAGCTAAATTTCAATAAAATGTATCAATTCAAATGATTCAAGTAAGCTAAATGCCAGCAGAAACCATCAAAAGCACTATAGAGTTGGTGAAAAATGAACAAAAA
>SSNQ01034717.1:943033-969021 GCA_006942095.1 Nothobranchius kuhntae
ATAAGTTTTTATTTCTAGCATCTGGGCAGGAGCAGATTGTAGCCTTCAAATGCTGGTAAGAAGAATCTAAATAAAGTGATCAGGAGAAAAATGAGGTCAGAGAAAGAGGCTTACTGACTCTCTCTCTTTGTCTTGTTCTCTCAGCCTTCCTGTGTCAATACTGTAAAGTAAGATGAAAGGGGCTGTTTAGGTGAAATACAATAAAGACATTTCTGCCTCCGGGCCTGCTAGGATCTGGATCGATCACCGCCAAGCATGTTTCCCTGTAACTAACATACATGAATGCAATCAGAAGACGGATCTGTGGTGGTCTCAAAGATTTTTTGTCTCTTGTAATTTGAGACCAATTACGCAGGTGATGAACTTACCAATCTTTGTTCTTCTCGTTTTATCCTCAATAAAGCTTTGAATTAGGGCCAAGATGTCAAAAACATGATGTTGTACTCTTGACTCACATTGTTTGGGATCATTTTTGTTTGCTGTAGGATAACTATTATTGATATTTGCTGCTATGGCTCAACAAAGAACCTGATTGATCTCTCTGCAACCCAACAAAAAAGCTCATACACACACACACACACACACACACACACACACACACACACACACACACACAGTGCTCTCTGACTCAGGACTGTAAACATGAAGAGTTTTTCCATCTTTAAATCTTCGAATCTTTAGATACATTCTGTGTTATCCATACCAGCAGCTGTATCTGACAATGTTAAATGCTAACAGAGTTTTATTCTTTAAATCATCCAATATTAGTTGTATTAAACAGCTTGGCACTTTGGTTGATGTGCTCAAATCCCCATCAGATTGTTGCTTCAAGCTGAGACCAAAACTCTTCAGACTAAAGCCAACAATGGCCAAAAAATAAATAAATAAATACACACACACACACACACACACACACACACACACACACACACACACACATATATATATATATATATGTACCGTATTTTACAGACTATAAGCCGCTAGTTTTTTCCCACGCTCTGAACCATGCGGCTTATAATGAGGTGCGGCTTTACTGAAGAGTTGCCTTCACCTGCCAGGGGGCGCTTTAGCAGAAAGTGAAACAGGTGGAAGTCAAAAGTGGAAATGGAAGAAAGTGCTCATTTTAATTTAGCACATGCAAGCAGCCGGCATGACAAAGACTTTTTTTCAAATCCATACCCCCTCAATTATCTTATGTTATGGCCGTACATGCGTTGTGCGCCGGAGACCTGCATGTGGCGGCTGCGCCGCGGCTTGTATTCGAGTGCGGCGTGTGTGTGTAGAAAACCTTTTTTTTTTGTTGGTGCGGCTTATATTGAGGTGCGCTCAATAGTCCGGAAGTTACGGTATATAAATAAGTAAATAAATATAAATAAATAAATATATATATATATATATATATATATATATATATATATATATATATATATATATGTGTGTGTGTGTGTGTGTGTGTGTGTGTGTGTGTGTGTGTGTGTGTGTGTGTGTGTGTAAGCTTTTTCCTTGTGTTAACTGTTGATGATATACTTGATACACATAAGCCACAACTTTAGACTTTGTACATTCAACTAGCGGCAAAATATGCTAAATTTGTATTGGTGCTAATTGGTTCAACCCAATACTTTAAAGGTGTGGAGCACTCGTTTAATCCATACATTTGCAGTGGTCTCTAAAAGGAATGAATGTCTTGTAAGTCATACTCAGGGGGGCAAAAAACACTGGTGCACAATTTTCAGGAACTAGAAGTGAGCCACATTACAGCTGAGCACACCAGAGTGCCTCGGATTGGATAAAATCAAAGCGACTCTACCACTGATTTTCAACACTGATGCTTTGTCTCTAAAAATAACACAATTCTGGAGGAGCTTCTGCTGTGTGGTGAAGTTACTAATGCAAACTGTTAGCCTGTGCTAGCAAAAACATTCTCAGCTGTTTCCTGATGCTAAAACAACAATAGCCTTCCCCGTTGTGAGTAAAGATGGGTGAGTCTGTGAAGCGACGGTGTGACGTAGATCTGTCAGGATTTTCAAATCCTGGAGTTTCAATGTCTATTTTCTATCAGAAGATGATGCAGGAGATAGGTAAAGGAGACCATTTTCTCATTCAGCCTGCATGAAAAACTCACTGTGATGAATTATAATCAGAAAAATTACTTTGATTTTTAATTATATAAAGATGCATTTTCTTTTTATTTTACAAATGATTTTACAGTTCCCCAGCTTTAAAGATAAATCTCATGTTTTCTACACTAGTAGAAATTTGAAAGACTTAAATGCACAATTCTACTTTTTCTGCCACAAACTGAATGAAAATGATGGTGAGGGAGCACTTCTGAAGTCAGCAAAATATATGCTTTAAGTTACAGGACTTCATGGCATAAATGTCACAATTACACAATTACAAACCAGGTTTAGAAAAACGTCTTTAACCTGACCCCACAATCTGATGCATGGCTGTGCTAATGTTATATCTTCATTACCAGATTAGAGGTTGATCCTTTGTGATATCTACATATGTATCACATGCATATGAAAAGCATACATAGTTGATGCTGCAGTTGGATTAAATGTTTAGCTGTACCAGCAGTCAACAAGGAGCTTTCTTAACTCTAGTCACATATTTCTGATGCAGTAGCCTAGCTTCTGCACATTTTAATAAACACATAACATCTGTCTATTTTACAACCATGCAGCTGGTGAAATACACAGATGGTATCTGTTGTAATGTTCTGATCAGAGCCAACATAGCGGTTTTTGCCATATTTCAGTCCCTTCTTGCAATTTTGCAATTTTTACTGGTGTTATCAAGACTGTTGAGAAATAATATATTATTTTCAAAAAGCATCGGAAGCTGCCATGGATCCCACCCCCTTCCCAAAACACTCACAAATGGTCTAGTCCTTGTGTGGCTGTTATCATTATCTGAGTCTATAAATGTGTGCGTGTTCAGGTTTCATTGAGTTTTTGTTGGCTCCTAAGTGGACCATCAGGAAACCAAACTACACTTAAAAAAATAAAACAGAGAAATAAACTCAGTAATAAAATGTCAGTTAATTCACCAGAGTCTCTTTTGGGTCGCTTTTGCTAATCCCAAGCCAAGACGATAAATGGAATTAAAACCCACGCATATTCAATCATGCATTAGAAGATTTCATCACTTAATCTTTTTGCGAATTTTAGGACAGCCAGTGGCTCATTTCTCTTTGGAGTCGTTGGCCAAACTGGTGTTGTGTATGGAACATCTGCAGCCACTGCTTCTGGGTACTCTTATACTGGGTAAATAACAAATTAGTAACACGTTACGCTCTGGTCACCACTTCAGCAGCATCAATGCAACAAGGACTCACATAGCACCCTTCAGTCTTCCACATTATTCTTTAAAACATCCATTTAGTATTTAAAGAGTCAAAACATCCAAGCCTCCCTAAAACAGCTTTGTAGATCTTCCCTTCATCCCATCCTGTGTGCATCATGGACACATTATAGCAACGTTACAAGTAAGAACAAGACACCTCATCGAGAGAACACAGCAAAACAACTATAACTCAGCAGATTTCAGTGTTGTTGACCTGTAGCTTCACCCAACATGAACATAATGCAAGTCACAGGAATGTATCATGAATGTTTCATCATAACCATCAGAAAGTTTCACTTTTTACTAAATCTGCTTGACTTATTCACATTCCAGTATGTACAAGCATCCTCCAGAAACAGAGGAATGTAACAGCCTGATTGTGTCCCTCCAGCCAGTTTCATACATACGTATATGTTTATAGAATAATGTCACTTAAACAGGACCAAATAATCTGTATGCAGTGAGCATCTAGATATGGGGATAGATATTCTGGGGAAGTTTTTAAAACCAAAAATAAAATAAATCATGCTCTAAATAATGTCCTTCATTGAAAATGTGTGGAAACACACACAAAGTTTGATATGAAAGCTGCTTATTTGTATTTCTGTAGAGTTTTTGCGTATGGTTTTTGGTCAGTCTTGAGCAGAATGGGCACGATTCCATTTTTGGAACTTCAGGATAAATTCTGGGATGGGGAAACTTGACTAGGAGATACGATGGCACGGCCACGGTCACAGCCACGGCCACGATCCTTTCAGCTGATGGGTCTCCTTTCAAATTGAGCCCCTTCAGGACTTTGCACAGACATCAGCATATCACGACTGCTTCTGCAGTGAGTGATGTCACTGATCAGCGCCAAAAAGCATCCACAGTAACATTAATAACATTAAATGTTTTATTCTGTCGAAGTACAGAATAATTCAGAGGACCAGGGGAGCTGCTGGGTAATGCAAATGTGGCGTTCAATGACCAAAAGAAGTGTCTTTTTTACGTCACTCTGTAAAACAAGAAAACCCTGTGAATTACATTGTTGTGATTTTAAAGCAGTACAAACCGTGTTTATTTGCTTGTGCTTCCATTCTAGCCTGGCAAGCCAGACTAAATAAATGTATTATTTAGTCTGGCCATGCTCCATTGATGGCTCTCGGTTGTGGGGCGGGTTCTACCATTGTCTTTCAAATGATCTCCGCATTCCACTGGACAATGAATGTGACATACTCTTGTTTCACTCTGTTGCATCATCCCACCCACCAGGCATGTAGAGTGCCCTGATTGGCCCACAAAGCGGATAAAGCTCTGTGATTTGTTCTCTAAGCAGATAGAGCACTATGATTGGCCCACCATTTTGGACCAATCACAGCTCTTTATGTGTTTGAAACCCCCTCTAGAGAGTTGTGATTGGCTAGCCAGAGTCCAGGTAGGAGCTGTGGAGGTTCCAATGGAGCATGCCTAGACCCAGTGTTGCCAGATGTACGATAATTATCGTATTTGTACCATAATTTTGGGCTCTGTGCAATGTACGATCAATAGTTTCAAAAATCCTCAAATGTACAATAATTTCACATTGCATCTAGTAACACCATCTTTTGCTGTGGCTTTCCCAAGTCAATTACATAATTTTAAACTGTTCTGAAGTCAGATTTCACCTCAGTGCTTACAGGTTTATAAATGTCTCCTACAAACTAATGAAAAAGAGAAGATTGAAAATGTGAAAAACGCTGAAATCAAGCTATGTGGCTTTTTAGCCCAGCACAACATTGCAATGAGAAGCACAGACCACTTAGTACAGGTGATTAAAGGCATTCTGCTGTGACAGACAGTGAATCAGATGAGGAGATCGAGATCAGCAACTAGGTGAGTAGGCTGCTGTGTCATTTATTGGGTCAGTTTTTCCACTGCTGTGATGTTTTGTCGCGTGCTTTTAACCTATGTAGAAATGAAATAAATAGGACTGCGCAAATGTGCATATTGTGTCAATGCGTGGAGGTCGGAGTGGTGCCGACACACTCTGCACGTTTATAAGAATTATATTACTGGTTTTAAAGATGTTTATTTAAACAGGGCAATATAAAACACCTTCTTTGTTATATTATATTGGAGTGAGAAGTCGTTTATAGAACGTTATTATCAAATTTATAATGTACGATAATTTGTACTGAAAAACAATAATTTAAGCCTCTCTGTACGATATTGTGGGATTTTGGATCTGGCAACACTGCCTAGACCATTCTTTGCAAAGCAAGAATTTGGTCTAGTTCACTAGGCTACTTCCATTCTGCTTCACAAAAAACTCTTGTAATTTTTTGGACAATGTGGTTGTGTCTACCAATAGGGGGTTGCATTGGATAAGAGAACGTAGGTAAGGGGAGAGGAAGAGCTTAGAGGAGTTAACGGGCAGCAGTAGCTCCGGAGGTAGAGGGGGTTGTCCAGTAGTTGGAGGGTTGCAGGATCAATCCCAGTTCACTGCAGGAAACCCTATTGGGCTGCATGGTGGTGAAGTTGTTAGTACTTTTGCCTTGCAGCAATAAGGTTGCAGGTTCAAAACCCGACTGTGGTTTTTCTGCGTGGAGTTGCATGTTCTCCCCATGGTTGGGTTGGGTTTCCTCCAGGTACTCCGGTTTCACCCACAGATCACAACACGCCCTGTAGGTTAACAATTCTACATCACTTTGGATAAAAGCGTCTGCCAAATAAATGAACATAAGCATGGATGCCTGATAATGCTACATGTGACGCAGGTTTGAATAAAGGTTTGAAAGGGAATTCTTGCCTAGTTGTGCCAGTTCCTGATACAACTGCCAACCATAACAAATATATGCTGATGTCCTACTGAGTTACAACCAATCAGCGCAAATTGAGCAGAAGTTCAGCTCAGCAACTTTACTGGGCCGTTCTGAGTACTGTTCGGGTACTCCGCTGGTTCCTGAAAATAAAAAAAAGGTGGAGCCACTTGCATGTTGTGAAGTTCCAATCGTGGAGACACATCTAACAGTCATGTTGATCCTTCGTTGTGCTCATGCATGTCTACATGTCGTAAAAGCCAATAAGCAAACAACACATTATTTATGTTTTACTTATATTCCCATTTGCAACTGATGACATTTTATATGAATAAATTATTATTTTTAAGTAATCCATGCAAAATATTAGATGTAGATACACATCCCAGAGATGTAAAAAAAAAACGCTATCAGCTGCTCCACGTGTGACTGTCAGAGCTTTAACTTGTCATCAACGTTCATCTTTCCTTCATCTTCATCTCAGCGCGCATTTTTTTTCTTATGTGTATTTCCTTTCTGTCTTGACAAGAAAGCAAAGTGGCAAGTGTAGCCTGGGGCAGAGCAAGAAAGCCTTTGCTTAAAAGGTAACACGTTTTGCGCTCATACTGATGGAGAATTTACAAGCCCAGCGGCATTGGAACTGTTTCACCTGTTTTATCTAGAAAAGAAAGTCATCACAAATACATCTCTGAGCGTAGACAATGGAAACGGCAGGGTCCTTCACCTGAGACACTCAGTGTTTTGTTTTTATTCATGTTTGTGAGAACCTAAAACATCCAGATAGGGGACTAATCATTGATCAAATCAGTTTGTGTTTGCAGAGACAAAACTAGGAATGTAATACTAGAAAGTAAGATTTTAAATTTTACACACAAAACAGAATAAATACATAAATGCACCACATATCTGTCACTTTTACATTTAGCATTAAAAATACTACTTTTGACTTGTCAACTGTTGAACTGTGTAATGTTTTAATATAAAATATCTCTTATTCTTCTTATTCCCATGCTGCTCTTGACCACAGGAAGACAACGAGGTCGCTCTGACATGGAAACCAGCACAAAATACTTGTTTAGAAGTGAGAGCGGTGGATCAAGTCAGCATAAAGTCTGAAACATTCTAATACTATTATTATTAAGACGTTCACAAATATGCATTGGGCTGGTGATAGTTTTCATGATAAAACATGACCTCCCCAGCATGAAGTGCTTTGTCTTTTTGTGTTTTTACAAGCAGACGTGTGTTAGATGTGTGTGTTATTCATTATGCTATAGCTCTCTCACTGCCCTGACTTCAAAAACTTGACATAGCTTTTAAATATTGCTGTAAGCAAATGGGTTCCAGATTGAATTATTAATAATTAATTTAACAGTAATAATTTAAAGTTAATTTCCTGCTATTTTACAGCTGTAACCAAGGTTACCAGCAGACACCCAATGCTCCAAGGTTTTGAATCAAGCCCAAAGTGGCCGTTTGAAGAACAGCAATTGTGCATTTAAACGTTAGGTTTTTTCTGTGGATGCTGCATGCAGAACAACAATCGCACAGGTTACTGTCATCTGCAAAGACACTAAATTATTATAATCAGTTTGCACTTAAATGTTCATGGAAATTTTGCATCTTCTATTGCAAAACTAAACATTTGCATTTCTATTCTACCATGAAATGTCAACTTTACTCATATTTTTAATACATTTGCAGTGGTCTCTGGAAGAAATGAATGCTTTGTAAGTTATTGGGGAAGAAAACTCTGGTGCGCGTGTTTGAGGACATATAGTCCAACAGGGGGAAAACGTGGCAGAACATGGAGTCTTGTTTCTATAAAACCTGTAAACCGATACATCTCACATCTGATTGGCTGACAATTTTTTTCAGTGAAGTTATTCTTCAAGAAACCCGACAGATTCTCCAAATTTAATCTTGGTATTTTTGGATCTGGAAGCAACTTTGCACATAATTGTAAAGTAACGTTTCGTAAAACACAAATCCAGCTAAAATTCTCCTGAATTTGGAAATCTTTAGCCCTTTTTACAAGACACACCATGTCTACAAATTGGCGTTATATTACTGCAATGGTGTGTCTTATAAACGCGCCATGCCAGCATTGCTATGCACAAATGTTGCTGCATTTGTTCCGCCTCGCTTGGTAGCAATATTGCTGTAATTGTCTGCCTTGTAACGGAGATTGCTCCTTGGAGCATCAGAGGGTGGTGTCATGATCACGTGGGGAGTTACTGCAGAGCTCCGGCTGAAATATTGAAAATTAAAGTAAAAACTGGCCGTAAGTTTAGCATTTGTAAACAGATTCAGCTGAGATGATGAGCTGGAGCTTTTCTCCATTAGAGCTGGAGGTCAGATCACCAGAGACTGCACAGGGACTGTAGAGGACAGGCACCTTTACTGGCGGCTTGTTAAAAAACTTAACAAGCGCGGCTTTGATAGCAATGAAAGCAAGTTATACCACCTTTATGCTGCCATCGTGCAATCTTTTGTAAAAAGGACACGATTGCACAACATTACTGCCATGGTCTGACTTATAAACAACCTAAGGCTCACTGATGCCGCCATGGTGTTGTGTCAAATTGATGACATTGTTTTTGTAAAAAAAAGGCTAATATTTAAATTCTGGTAGTTTTAAACAAAAAATAAAAAGGGTGCAAATACAGACTGCTGATAAAAACAAGTAGTCTGCCACAATAAAAGTGGGGCGATGAGATTCCGTCTAAGGTTTTGGAGTCATTTTGGTGATGAAATGATCCACTTTTTAACAAATTTGTGTTATTTTGCCATCAAATGAACCTTTGAAGCTTTAGTTAATGGATCTCATCACTCTGCTTTTAATGTGGTAGACTATTTGCATTTTGTAACAGTTTATATGAAAAATGTACATTTTTATCTGATTCTAAATATTTTTATCTAAATTTAAACACTTAGTTATAAACATTTATCTCTAACCCAATTATTTAACACTAAATGGGTCAAATCGAACAGTTTTTGATGCATTATTTTATACTTCGCACCCAATGTACAACTATTATTGTTTAACAATGTGTGTTACCTACGTGCAGAACAAATCAAATGCAAAAAAACTGTGGTCTATCATGCAACGGTGCTATGGAATGCCCTACCAGGATTTCTGTTGAGGGAAATTGATAAAAATGTTTTCAGAAAAAAACTCCAAATACTTTTATTTTCCCAAAGATAACGTCAAGCTAAACATCTTCTGAAGTGAGCTGTGTTTTAAATTTTAAGAATGTATTTTGTTATGTTTGGGTTTTTGAGAATTGAATTGTGATTTTTCTACACTGCAATATTATGTTGAAATTAGTTGTGAGTGTGTGTGTGTGTGTGTGTGTGTGTGTGTGTGTGTGTGTGTGTGTGTGTGTGTGTGTGTGTGTGTGTGTGTGTGTGTGTGTGTGTGTGTGTGTGTGGTGTGTGTGTGTGTGTGTGTGTGTGTGTGTGTGTGTGTGTGTGTGTGTGTGTGTGTGTGTGTGTGTGTGTGTGTGTGTGTGTGTGTGTGTGTGTGTGTGTGTGGTCATGTATGAATGATGTGCACAGTATGTGTATATATATAAAATGTAATGACTGTATGAGATGAGACCCCAGGAAGAATAGCGGCTGTTTGTCAGCAGCTAATGGGGATCTTAATAAACAAACAAACAAACAAACAGTTACAAAAACCAGAGAACCAGGGTCAGAGAGGTTTTTTCCTGATGCTCTTCTTCATTGCAGTCTTCACAAAACTACAGCCAAAAACGTATAAAGAAATGTGTTTTCCTTTTATTTCATGCTTCCAAGTCCAACACTGGTGCAAATTTTAAACCAACATAATACCCTTCATATTCACCCAAAGCAGTATGCGTCACCCATCTGTTTACTACAGAGGATTAAAACTTGTTCATCAGTTGCATTTTTGTGTTTTTACACACTTTCTACTATAAAAGGCAACCTGGAGACAGCAGCAGCTCCCCTGTTGTCTTATAGAAACCATCTAAAGGTCACCATCAGCTCCCCAAGATCCCCCAAAGACTCCCCCATTCCCACAGCTGCTGTTTACTTCTCAACCCAAAACATTTGTTCGTTTCATTTGTGGCTTCAAGAGGAACTAAATATCCCAGAGACGTTTTATTTCTTCTTGATGTCTGATCTCACCACAAGCTCATTAAAAATACATGAGTTTCATTCCAGCTTCGGCGGCTGGATAACCGTTTTCCTATCTGCTATGATCTGAGGGAATTAAGCCTTTACAGGGTTGGCATGCAAGGATCATGTTAGCATTGTAGGACGCTTGGGCACTGCTGCCTGTTTGAACCAAAATCCGAATTTGGTGGAAAAGGAAATTGTGTTGATTGAGATCCTGATCAATTAGACATGTTGGACCTGACTGAGGTCAGTCTCCAGCTGTGAACAAAACAGGGGAATGATTAATATTCATTCATGTGCATGTGTTTTCTCTGACTGGGCTCACCTCCAGCACACTCAGTCCTTCAGTGGTCCACTCTCCTGTGGCATTGTGGAGACTCGTGAGAATAATTATTTTTTCTCTTCCTCTTTTAAAGGAATTAAACCCAATTTCCAGAGGTGGTCAAGGGCCGTGTGCACTGAAGAGATCCGCTCACCTGAAGGTAAACATTGATAATTCTTTTCTGACAGAGACCAAGGGAAACGCCGGTAATACAATAAATGGTTGATGATTTTAATTGAAAAATTCTTTGGATGTGTGAACAACAATTGCACTTTAGCAGGGTGATCAATTCAATTAGAATAAAATTGGTCACTTTTATGCATTTTTATGTAGTTTTATGAGATTCACCTTAACCTCCACACATGAAGGATAAAAGGGAGTTTTGCACATTTCTTGTGTATCAATACTTCCATTTACAGACAGTCCCCCCACCCCCCACCCCCTTTTGGTGCAACATAAAACCAAGCTGGCAAGGACTTTGATTTAAAAGTCAATGTTAGCAAACTTTTATTTTTATTTCTCCCTAAATAATGCTCCACAGGGAAACGGGAAATAAATGTAGGTGATAGCGTTGAGACCGAGTTTGATGATGAACAAAATTAAAGCTGTTTGTGAGTTCTGTTTACCGTAGAGAGGCTTCTGAGGGGAGTGTTTAGATGAAAGAGGTAAAAAGGGAAAAGGAGAAAAGGATCTGACAGATAATGAAGGATTCTCATAATCTGACTGCTTTGTAAAGCTGTTTTTGGAGGTCAAACGATTCCGGAATTGCTTTTTTTTATTATTAAAATTTAATTGGGAATTGAAAAGATGCCTCACATGATGGACATCATCAGTAATGTGAACTGCATACAGGAAGTCCCTTTTAATGTGTCAAACCTAAAATATGTATTTCACACTGAGAAACAATAGTCTAATTAGTTCCACCGGCTGCTGCAGCTATAGCACTGCCTGCCAAACTTTGCATTGGAGCCCTTTTGATTACACTGCAAAAAATTATTTTAAAGAAAGCTTTTTTAAAAGTCTCAGTTTTATAAAGTCTATCTTATTTTTAGTACAAAACGAAACAAATCTTCTCAAGAAAAATAGTATTTAAAAAATGTTAATATTCTTAAATATGATCCATATTTTGGGGTTTGAGAAAAAAAATCTGCGAGTGGGGTAAGCAAAAGTTGCTTGGCTAGAATTCTTAAAACTAGAAAAAGAGTTGTAAAAGTTGGACAGAAAATATGATCAAATGTCTAAAAATGATGCTTTTTGTTTTTTGCTTTCTTAGAAAGTATATATATATATATATATATATATATATATATATATATATATATATATATATAAATGCAAAAGTGTTGGTATCACACGTCTTTGACTATAGTATTTTAATAGTTAGGAAACCACCGTTTAATGGAAACAAAACCTGCCAGAGTTTTAGTCCAGGTTCCAATTTGCCAGGCAGAGACCCTTGATGCTTTTTCTAACTAAAACATTTATTTTTGATACTTAGAATTTGCCTGGGTTATCCCGCATCATCCTTTTAGTTATGCTGCTGTCAACCTAAACTGCAGGAGGACATATTGACCACATTCCCTCACTCTGCTGCCTTTACTTTCTTTACTCTCCATGTGAAGGCTACATCACGCTGGATTAAGTCTCAGCTAAGCTCTTTATGGTTTATTAGAATATGGCTGTCTCAGAAAAATACTGGAAAACTTCCTTCACTGTGATCATGACCCTGTGCACTTTGTCCTGCTTCTCCATGTCTCTGAGATGCTCTCCTGAATCTTTAAACTCCATATGTCTGCAGCACATTCCCACACGACACCATGATCTCACCCTGTCCAGGGCCCATTCTGGCATCACTCAGCCTGTGCCAGGATGCAGCTATGATCAAGACCTTAATGACATGATGCTGATTGCGTGATGGGGTTGTGGCTCAGATGTGAGGCCCGCATGAGTGGCACTGCTGTCTGCTTTGCATTGGATGAGAACCTCCTATGATGTAACAAAAAAAAACCTACTAAGATATGAAGACCTTTGCAGGTTATTGGCAAAGTTGGAAGCACTTATAAAAGAGTTGGCTGTCCATTACACATCATAGCATCTGATACATCCATAATGGTTTTAGGCATTCACTAAACCTTCTATAATAAGGTCTGAGGGGGAATGACAAAAGGCCCACATGCTCTGGAATGGACTGGTCATAGGGAAGCTAAAGGAGGTCTAGAATCATAATTTGAACCTGTATTCAATGCCCTTATTAGACACCCACTGTCACCTTGGTTCCCTGAGTCCACACAGAAGCATTAAAAAGTAAAGGAGAATAGCCCTTACTGACCTTGCCACAGAAATGCTGTGCTTGCTTTAAAGAATACATTTTATTCAAAGCTCACCTTTTGCATCTTTTGCGCTGCCATATGGATCTCTACTGAGATGTGTGATGTCACAAATGGGTATGGGCTGGAGGAGCAGAAGCTCTACCTCTCCCAGATGTTTAGAGCTGCTCCTCTTGTAGCAGCCTGGGTGGATGATGGATGGGTGGAAGTGACCAGCTCCAGCTTGTTTTCTTAAAGTGGCTGAGCCCTAAACAGCTCATTCTGGAAGGTACTGAAAATGGCACGAATAAAACAGCTGAAAGTGCTTTCTGTGAGAGGGACTTAGTGCAGACCATAAACCTTTTAAAATGTTTTTAAGGCATAATATGTCTCCTTTAAACCGTTGTAGATCTATGACTAGTAGATCTGAAAGCTTATATCGTGTTTCCTAATACACACCTAACCTCACCAAGCCTCTGTAAGGTCCATCCAAAATCTGACTGAATGTTTATGTTGTAGAGATGTCTTCATCAAGTGTTCTTGTCATTTGTGCCATAAACTCTGTCTTCTCAGTTTTTTGTTCATAGAAGTGGCATCTACTAGATAAAGCCTTCTTCTCAAACAGGGGCCCTTCTGTAGCCTGGTTCTGGTTCTGTTAAAGGTTTCTTTCTGTTTCCCTTTCCACCGTCTCCCATCATATAGTGCTTGCTCAGCATGGGGGATTTTATGGGAGCAATCTTGATGTAATTTGCTGGTTTAATTGGAGATAACTTTGTTACATACAGATTTTTTTATATTAGCCAAATGTACACAAACGGCTTTCATCCCGGCTTCCCACCAGACGTGACAGCGGTGTGTAAACAAAATAGAACCATTTTACCATCGAGCTTTCACAAAACAGGAGCAAAAGCGTTCCAATCCGCTGGTCCCGCAAAGTGACCAAATCACGGGAAAATTGCAAACCTATGGATGATTTCAGAAGTTTGCACAGTAACAAGCAAGGAGAAAGACAGCTGCACGTATCTGA
This sequence comes from Nothobranchius kuhntae, assembly GCA_006942095.1. Lineage (NCBI taxonomy): Eukaryota > Metazoa > Chordata > Actinopteri > Cyprinodontiformes > Nothobranchiidae > Nothobranchius > Nothobranchius kuhntae. The sequence continues at coordinate 956,972 of SSNQ01034717.1, forward strand.
ACAGTTCTGCGGTTTATGTTCTGTTCTGTTTACATTGGCTACGGTGTTTCACAAGAAATGACTTAGGTTTATCTACACAGGACTTTTATTTTGACAGTTTCTGGATGTTTTATACTGCTTTTGTGTTTGACTTCCTGTCTAGCCCCATCTAAACTGTGGAGTTTGACATGTTTGGAAATTTAGCATGTAAAAATTTGGCTCACAAAACTCTGACAGCGTCGCTTCACTTCTGGGACACTTTTGAAATTGTACTTTGTTGCCGGTGGAAAGGAACCCAGCTAATTGCAACAAAGCATTGTTGAGGGTCTGACCTCATGAGGAAATTACTATGCAGTGATTTTCTCCAAAATGACTGTGCTTAAATTGCTCTGAAAAGCAAATAATCACATCAGCGCCAAGAAACTTCATTTCCCATGATGCTTTGCACACGGAAGCATTGTGATGACGTCACCGCCTAATACCAGAAACACATTCTTTGCCTGTGTGGGAGTGAGCGGAGCTTTCCCGCGAACTAAGACCATAAATCTTCAGCAAAGACAAAGAAACCTCGTTCTTTTGCCCAGGATACCTGGCGGTAAGGACACGCTTGTCGAACGCTCCGACTTCTTTGAGCACGCGGAAGCTCTAAGTGCCAAGTTGAGCCCACGGGACCGCTGATCTGCTCGTTTCTGCTCCCCTCCAGCTGATGTTTGAGGACACAGAACTGCGGAGGAAAGCAGCAACTTCATCCAGNAGCATGTTTTGCGGCTTTTTCCCAACACGTTCACGTCCAGTGGAAAGCCGTGGCAACTCTGGACTGTTTTGACAAAAAATAGATTTAATGTTTTGCTATTGAAACTTTATTTTATGAGTTTTGAACTGATCTGATTTCGTAAATACAATGCAACAAACCCTCAAAAAACTGTTTTTTCACCAAAGTGGAACTCAGTGTGTGCTGCGACATCCCAGGCGTGTTGTCCTGGCTAGGTGACAAACATTGCCGCCCCCAGAAATATTTTTCTGTAGCGATGGTTGAAATCCATCCAGGCTGTGTTCGTATTTTAGCAGCAGATACATTTACCTGGTGAGCCGACGATTCAAGCTCTAGGTACGTGTGTGTGTGTGTGTGTGTGTGTGTGTGTGCGTGCGTGCGTGCGTGTGTGCGTGTGCGTGTGCGTGTGCGCGTGCGCGTGCGCGTGTGCGTGTGCGTGTGCGTGTGTGTGTATGTGGGCTGCAAAGAGAGGCTGGGGTCTAATTTCAGTATTGATATCACAGATATCACTCACCAGGCACCAAACTGTCTGAACACTTTCAAAGAAGCCCCTTGCAGCAATAAATCCTCACTCTTATGCCATCAGAGACTTCCGTACATCTTATCAGGGACTCGCTTTTCTAATAGTTTGAAGAGTCTTTTTGTTTCTGCACCAACAACCTTTGTTGATGCTCTTTTTTTTTTCTTCTTTTTTCTTTGCAAGTCACCAAACTGGTGTTTCCCAAAAAGATTCCTGGTCAGAGGTCAGAGATCAAATGGGGTTGATTAATAAAACAGCTGAAGGCAGGGAGCTCTTCCTACTTCCTTGTGCTGTCAAATGCATAATACATGACTTAATATCGAGGCTGAGAGCAAACAGACGTTGAACAGCGCAGCGTGGTCATTCTGGGTCACAAATGCACCAATCTATTTTTTAAGAGTTACCTTGTGGAAGTGAGGCTCCCATTTGTTTTTTCATGATGACTTATATGGGATTCCTTTTGTTTTCCTCTGTACTTTTTTAATCTTAGTTTTGAGTGCCTCATCAATATTTCATGCAGCTGGTCCTCTTGACGGTTGCACGATGGCTTTGATATTAGCCTGTGCTTCTCCCTCTTACCTGAATGCAATGTATTTTTCATACTTTCTCTGACAAGCTGCATTCACATTGTATTCAACCACCGTGTTGTCAAAAGTATTAGTTTATGATAATCGAGGACTGTCCATGTGAAAAATGACAGTGCCAAGTGAAGAAAGCAGGAGCTGAGAGAGGGAGTAAACTGGACAAGGTTTCATCAGAAAAGTTTTTGAAAATGATATTTTGAATAAAACACCATTTTTCCTGCTTTGAAATCCTTTTAGCCTTGAAAATGTGAGCCAACTTTCTCCCATTTCTGCTATATTTGTGCCGCTCCTCAGTTTGAATGCACGACGTCCGCGCTGCTTGAGAGATGCCTGGCACAAAGCGGTGCCAGTGTCAGGTGGGGCCATCATTAATTAAAAGCATGTGCTCAATTGAAGCACCTCTCTGCAACGCAATAAAACAGGTTTATGGGTCTCAGTGGCCCACATTCTTTCTCCCCCACTTTTCATCTCTGTGACAAAATGCCCTCTCTCTGCTCAGAGAATAAGTCTCAGCTCGCTGACAGATCCAGGATTATGTGTGGGGAAGAGGGGGAGGCGGGTGGAAATGGGAGGTGACAACTGGGTTCCTCAAAGTCATCATGACAGTCGTAGATTACAGAGTATCCTCTCACTCACCCTACCTGGTAGGCAAGCCATGGTGTGAAACAGCATGTGTGCCGATAAGTTGTTAGGAAAACGAGGACGGAAGGACGAGGGGGCTGGATCGTATTGCTTTAGGTCCAAGGAAGAGAAGTCACCTGATCCCACAGCTGCTGGTTCTGCCCAGGCGCCTCTCACTGTCCCACTCAATAGGTGGAGACAGGAAGGGCTGGTGTGAGTCATGTGACTGCATCAGTCAGTTGGGTGTTTGTTCATAGTCTGGGTTGGTCAGACCCGTTTTCAGAGGCAATCCGTCACAAACCTGAGAAGGATGTGAGATGCAAACATGATTCAAGAGAGTTGGGATTCATTCAAGTTATATCATTTTAGCTCATTTGGATAGAAATTATATTGCTTTATTTTTGACTTTTGAAAAATATAAGAACTTTTCAAATGTGTATTCGAAACAGGTTTCATAAATCAGAGTCTGAGGTTGGTTTACCCTCATGTTGCATCATCTATTTGCAAGAATTCTGTATGCGAGTCATCCAAGTTCAGTCCTTTTTTAAAAGATTTGTTTAGCAGTTCTGGGTGTGTTTTTTTTTGGGGGGGGGGGCTTTTTTAATTTCATAGTGTACCAGCTGTTTTTAGAGTCAAAAGGTCCACACTTTCTACCTGGTAAAAACAATCTGTCAGTATAAACTCTATCTAATTCAGTAACACTATAGAGTTAGGGGCCCTTTATTAGGGCTGCAAGGTGGGACAGTGGCTAGTGCTGTTGCCTTGCAGCAAGAAGGTCCCACATTCACATCTCAACCTGGGGTCTTTCTGCATGGAGTTTGCATGTTCTCCCTGTGCATGCATGGGTTCTCTCTAGGTACTCATGTTTTCCTCCCACAATCTGAAAATACGACTGCCAGGTTGAATTGTTTCTCTAAATTGTCCTTCGGTGTGTGTGTGTGTGTGTGTGTGTGTGTGTGTGTGTGTGTGTGTGTGTGTGTGTGTGTGTGTGTGTGTGTGTGTGTGTGTGTGTGTGTGTCTGCATTGCCCTTCATGGATTGGCAACCTGTCAAGATTGTGCCCCCTCCTGTTTGCCCAGAGATTTGTGGAGATAGGTGCCAGGCCCCTGAGACCCTGCATGGACAAGTGGGAATAGGCAATGGATGAATGAACCCATTATTAACATTATTTAGCACATGATTATGCATTAATAAACAATAAGTCCCTTTATTAAAGTGTCTGCAAGGTTCAGACAAAAAAGGCTGTGGGGGGGGGGGGGGGGGGGGGGGGGGGGCTGCTTCGTAACGTATTACTTATTTTATGGTTAAGCAGTTGTTAATACTTTATCAAATAGTTTACTAATGCTTACTGAGGCATCAAATAACTATTATTATAACGTGTTACCTTTAATTCTGTCTGAACTGAGCCTAAGTTATATAAAAGCATAACTTCAAGACAAGAACACATCCCTCATTGTATTAAAATGTTTTAATTTCTGAACATCCGTCACTGAGATCTACTGATCTACCGATGTGTCAAAAAGCAGATGGAACTGGTGCACGGCTGTAAACAAACGATGTAAGATTTGATCTATTAGTGTTAATTAAGCAATATATTAGCCTTAATTAGACCAGAGAAATGCATAATTGATCATTGTGTTTGTGTGAAATTACACTTAACTGTCACTGATTTAGGCAATGCTAAACTGTAACAGCATCCCAAGAAACATTTTTTTTTGGTTTGCTTCACTAATGAGAAAAGTGAACATTGTTTACTGTTGTTGGACAACAACACTGTCTAATCTTGTATAGCTTCTGTTTACAATTACAATGGGATCACCATACAGAGTTACTGTTGTTAAGTCTGGACCAGATGCTATACACTCCAACAAATTATTAGTATAAGGCAAAATCTTCCTGATTCTGCTACTCTCCCAGTAGGGTTAATGTGTTGTACACTCTCACTATGCCCTACTAATCAGCAGCACTTCTCATGAAGATGCCACCATGTAAGGCAGCTTCTCAGTTCAAATGTATGTGGGGAGGGGACAGAGGGGGGTGTACTTGGCCTTCTGTGGGGTTGTGATTATCTGGGTGGTTTGTGGGGTTGGAGGGTGCAGGGAAATGCTAAAAAGTTTTAATTTCAAGTAACCAAAACAGGAACAGAGCCGACACGATGTGAACAATATGCCCATTCATGGGACTTGTGGGGCAGAAACAGAGCTTGGTAACAGGCAGCAGTAGTACTTGACAATTAACTCAGAAACCGAGCATCCAGTTGGGTTCAGAGGAAACTTTGTTCAGAAAGCACAAAGAAACCAGACAGTGTCTCTCTGTTTATGATGTGTTGGTTTGACTCTTCCCAAACACCTCAACATGATGGTGCTCTTTACCCTGGAGTGAAACAAAAGTGGAGCCAATTGTTGCATGGACTGCAGCTGAAGGAGCCATTTCTCTGATGAAGACTGCAGCTTACTCTAAACCCTCACCCTTTTTCTACCCTTCTACTGTTGATAAACCTTTTCCCAGCGCTGTTCTCTAACTGCATTCAGATAGAAAGAATACAAACTTTTTAGCTGTATTTGGTCTCCTAGCAATCACAGCTGAGTGCTCTAGGTGTGGTTTCCCTCTTTTCAACCCCCCAGATTAACTGCTTTAGCAAGCTCATTGCATACCACTTCCTACGTGGAAGAAGCCTTCATGGCATCCTGGTCCCCACCCAGGTACTTCAACCATGTTGGGATGTAGTTAAACACTACAAGATTGTAGTATTCTACCACAACCTTGCTGCGAATGATTGGTGCATTGTCAAAATAGTCATCCACTCTACCAAACTAAATGAGGAGCCCACTGAGTTCTGCAAAACCAGCTGCATTCTGGGTGATTTTTGTCTTCATTCTGTTTGAAGAGTGCATATCCTGTCACAACACATTCTCACACCCAAGGCTTCAAAATATGACGCGTGTGACCAAGCGTCAACATATGACGATTCGGGACGCACCAGCGCGTCAGGAGACGACGATCAGGGACACGCTGGATCACGTGGCTCCGCTGGTGTCACTGTTTAACGCATCATATTTTGACACCTTGGGTGCGAGAATGTGTTGCCTGTCATGGAGCTACATGTATGAGTACAAAAGATGCCACAAATTCACTCAAAACGTACATATATTCACTTTAATGTCAACTAAGCGAAGCAGACAGAACATACAGACATACAGTCTGGTGTCGCTGATGTACTTCACTTATTTACATTGTAGAGCTCATTCTATTGAAACAACTCTTCTTAACATCTCTAATGACCTTCTGATTCACAGTGATGCAGGGGACTGTTCTGTTCTGGTTCTGCTGGACCTGACTGCAGCCTTGACACTTTTAACTGTCCCCTGCTACTGATAGGCTGAGAGACTGGGCAGGCCTATCAGGAACTGCTCTGGTGTGGTTCCCCTATTATCTGTCTGAGCGTTCCATCTCTGTGGCTGTCTCCAAGTTTTGATCTTCTACCACCTCCCGTACCCATGGTGTCCAACAAGGTTCTGTGCTGGGACCTCTACTCTTCCTTCTTTATATGCTCCATCTTCAGCACATCCTGAGCTCATTTAAAGGAATTTCCTACCATTTTTATGGAGATGACATTCAACTGTGCATCTCCTTTAAGCACCATGCAATGTCGCCGCTGTTACACTCCTGCTTAGAAGGCTGGGAACTTTCTACAGCTGAATGAAGATGACTGAGATCCTCATCTGTACTCCAGACAAGCTGGTTCCCAAAGTCAGAGACTCTCTTGGTCAGCTTGCTTCTCACACCAAACCCCCTTGTCAGGAATCTTGGTGAGACCTTTGACCCAGCTTTACCTTGGATTCTCATGTCAGTTGTCTTGTTTGTTAATAATTTTTAATGTCTTTTTAATTTTTTTTATTTTTGTTCTTGTGAAACGACTCGTGATTATTATCTTGAGAGCTGTTACGTAAAAGATTGCTTCTCCTCCTCTTTTTGTCTTCTTAAAGCAGTGTCAAGCTGAGCCTGAATCAAAGCTTGAACATTTCTACCTGAATTTTCTGTACTGCATGGGTTCAGGACACACACACACACACACACAGCCCAAAAAAAGTGATGCTGCACTTCGCATCACATTGATTCAGGAAAAAAAAATTCTGACGTGTGTCACACATGACATGTGACAAAAATCCAAATGAGAAATTCAGCTGCAGTGTGAATGAGCCCTTGTCTTTCCATCTGTATTTCCTCACTCTGTATGCTGTTGTCGGGGTATGATTCTGTCGCCTTTCTGTAACGTTCCCTCCACTCGGCTGCTTCCCTTCACTGTCCCGTTTGAACCAGCATCCTTCTCTTCTCTCACCTTCTCTCCCAATGCCATCTTTCTGTCTCCTCAGAGTCTGCTTCTCTGCCCCAAGATGGATTAACATACATTACACATCTCACAGTGCCTCAGTAATAAAAGACCACATTCAGTTTGTCAGTCCAAAAGCAAAAAAATGTACACATCCCCAAGGTCAAGCCAGACCTGAATAGTCCACCTTAATTCATTTCGAGGGTGTGCCAGAACCATGGCATGTCGTCTGTTTTGCATTGCCTAGCAGCCCAGGTGTTGCTGTTAGATTACACTGTGTGTTCACAAAGGCAGAGGAAATGCCTGTAATCAGGTTCGCTGGGTAAAGACACACAGCTCCTCTCCCTCGTCATAAAATTATAGCTATTGTGAACGCTCAGGACCATTCATCCTCGAGGTTCGCATACAAGCAACACGAGTCTGACTGCGTCTGGCTGTGAGTGTGAAGGTAGTGCAGCAAAGGCTGAAAGGGACACGACAACAAGCAGCAACAAAGGTTTCTGGATCACCATCGCCATTCCTCCGAGTCGATGCCATGTCTCAATACCCACGGAGCTCCTGTCATTATCTCATAAGATCTGATCATGAAGTGGTTATGCAATCACCGCATCACAAATACATCAACTACAAGGTCTGTCTATTAAGAAAATCCATCAAACAAGCTGGAATGGCGCCATATCACACCGTGACCTCCCCACCCACGGTGGGAAAATAATTAATAGTGTTGTGGGAAGACAGGGCACATATTATTAACTTTTATCACAGGCTTTCTGTGGGTGAAAACGAAACAATCAATGAAATAAACCTCATGAAATCAGACCCTAGGACAAGATTATATGAAAACACACAAATCTCTGTCTCCGCCTCATGTGACGAGGGGATTGGAATTATTGATATTGGCCCTGAGCTTGTGCTTGCCATTCAGAAAGCTGGCCTCAGGTTGGAAAAATGGAACAAGTCTGTGGGATTTTGGCACTTTGTTTGAACAATCAGGCACAAACTCGCAAACTTGAATGCCCTGCATACATGTGTTTGATTTTTAATTCATTTTTTCTGTTGTTTCATTGAATCCTTCCCTCGAGTATGGACATGGTTTGTCTCTGTTCTAACAAAATAGCAGCATTCAGCTTCCATACTCTGAGGCAAATTCATATTCGGAACAACTGATCTTAGAAATTAAAACCTGCACGCTTGCTGTCATTTCCAAAATCCTGCAGCACTGAGTCTACTTATTCATCTACTTATCAAATTAATAGCTGTGATCTAGAAAAGCACCGATGTTGTTAAAACATTCAGTAACAAAAACTATCAATGAGATGGAAATGAAACATTTACTGAGTGTGAAGTGAAATGTGACATTGGGGCAAAAATTTAATGTAACTCATATGATCGCTTGTAAACTGTTGTCCCTAACTCACAACATATTTGGTTTGAAAACAGATGGAGACAAAAGATTAGCATTTTCCAGTCTTAAACATGTGTAATTTAATCTGGTGGAGGATCTGTGGGTGGCAAGGTCCAAGTATTTTCTTTATTACTGTTGTTTAGTTCTATGATACATGCCGTAGAAAAGTAAAACACAAGAAAGTAAAACCTTGCTAATCTTTTAGCTTTACTCTAAAAACAAGAAATTTTCTATTTTTGCAGTTCCTTCAAGTATCTGACTTTTTGCAGATGATGTGGTCCCTTTGGCTTCATCAGACCACGATGTCCAAGTTTTCCTGGAGCAATTCGCAGCTGAGTGTGAAGGGACCGGGATGACGATCAGCGCCTCTTAATCCTAGACTTCACTTGAGTCAGAAAAGGGTAGAATGCCTTCTCCAGGTCAGGGATGAGGTCCTTGGGTGAGGATAAGACAGCGGGAGGCTTCAGGATCCCGCCCACCCCCACCTCCCCATTGGACTCTGATGTTGTACACGTGCCGTCTGTGCTTCCATGTCGGGTGTTTTTTTGCATTGGAGTGCTACACCCTGCTGGTGTAACCCTGTTAATGCCTTTTTTTCCCCTCCCTGAACTTTCCTCATGTAACACCCTTTTCATCTAACTATTAAGGTAGCGCGACTCATGTTGCGAATGACCGCAGTCACCAATTCTTGTTATGTGTCTTACCCACGTATGTCTGATCTTTGAATTGTGTGTGCTGAAACTGAATTTCATTTCTCTGTATGTCCTGCACATGTGGAGAATATGACAATAAATGACTCTTGACTCTTGACTCTTGAATAGGCAGATTGGTGCTGCGCCTGCAGTGATGTGGGCGTTGTACTGGTCTGTTGTGCTGGAGAGAGAGCTGAGCAAGAAGGCAAAGTTCTCCATTTATCGGTCGTTCTACGTTCCTGCCCTCACCTATGGTCACTACCCAAAGCTCATGACCAAAATAATGAGATTGAGGACACAATCAGACCTGCTGATTTTTCTCCGCAGGGTGTTTGGGCTCTCCCTTAGAAAAAGGGTGAGAAGCTCGGTCATGCGGGAGGGGTTCAAAGTAGACCCGTTACTTCTCCACATCAAGACGACCCAGTTAAGGTGGCTCGGACATCTGGTTAGGATGCTTCCTGGACACCTCTCTTGGGACCCCAGCCAGCAGGAGACTTGCAGGAAGGCCCAGGACACACTGGAGGGACTATGTTTCTCGGCTGGTCAGGGAGCGCCTTAGGATTCCCCTGGAGGAGCTGGCCCAAACGGATGGAGAGAGGAGAGGGAAGTCTGGGCCTCTCTGCTGCCCCGCGACCCGAATCCGGATAAGTGGAGGGAAATGGTTGGATGGATTCTTTTTGTATTTTCTTTTTTTTTTTTTTATTAAACTGTACAGATATTTTCTTGTCAATGGCAACAAGATCTAAATAAAGTCAAGTTAAATGTCTGTAGTTATGTTTATGCAGATATGTATTATTAAAGTAATAATGTCTTTTTTTTTGTTTTCTGATTGTAAGATTGTACTCTTATCTGTAGTTTTTGTATTTATTTATTTTTTGAATTCTTTTGCAATGCAAAACTGATATTTATTGGTGCCATTCTAATGTTACATTTGTTTGATGAATGATGAATGATGAAGTGAATCGTTAAGCCTACTAAACATATTCTAAATTCCCTCTGGGATTAATAAAGTATCTTTGAATTTGAATTTGAATGTTTCTACTCATATGACTTTAGTTAGAAATGTAGTTCTAATTATAAAGAATAACTGGCATTGAGATAAGTAGAGTTTTGGTCAGGAATACCCAAAATAAGGAATTTTCAGACATAAAAAGAAATGAAATGTAACTCTAACCTTTAAGACATTTTTGTATAAAATAAATGTGTCTGCTTTTGGTTTTTGATTTTTGAGGAAAATATCCCAAAAGTTGCCTAGTAAAAACATTTTGCTCCAGTTTAACTGTGTTTTTTTTTTTGTTGTTGTTTTTTGTTGCCTTAACCCTCTCACTGTCCTAATGGGTGTGCCCCAGCGAGGTAAGTTGAGCATTGGGCAGGGTTGATGGCTTATCCCTTGAGCTCCACGTGGCAGTGGTGAGGTGGTGCTCACTCCTCACCGCTGCCACATGGACCTAAAGGGATAAACCATCAACCCTGCTCAATGCTCAACTTACCTCGCTGGGGCACACCCATTAGGACAGTGGGAGGGTTAAGGCAGTAAAAGTTGCTGGAGAACTTTTTTCAGCAGCCTTTACAGGTTTTCTGTGGAGTTCGGCATGCATTGATGGTCAATTTTAAACATCTTGAACTGGCCTTCTTATTCCTTCCATCATGCTGTTTGATGTGTGTTCCTGGGCATTGAGCTCCTCTAAGACCTTCCCAATCCCATCAAGCACCAGATGAGACGTCCCTTTGATGTCATTGCCCTTCTGACATATTCAAAACTCTAACAACTAGAGGTAACAAAAGAAGGTTCCCACAGCATGATCAGATCTAAACCATGTTCAGGGTTTCTTTCCACAAAATGACATACTGATGACTGTTTTTGCTTTTTCTAATAAAAATCTGATGTCCTCCTTGACCTTCATCGCTAGAAATACGCTTCGTTAAAAACATTGCCTGAAGCTCTAGATCGCTCCAGGTCAGCCTGCGGTGCTGCATACAAACTTTTTTTGGACTTGATCATGTTGCATTTGTGGGAGTCTCTCTATTAAAGAGCACCCTCATTCACTAAGACAGACAAATGCTGAATTACTTTCTGTGATGAAGAAAGTGCCTTAATGTTTGCACTTGACATATGGATGAAATAATTGCTGCAAGAAGGGCCCATGGGTGGTGTGACACCAGTGTAAGAAAGAATCTAAAACTGTCCTGTCTTCTTCTTCTTCTTCTGGCACTCGAGGAGTACAGACGCTTTCCTCTTTCGCTCCCTTATCTTTTTTTCCCAAGGCTCTTTGTCCTGGCTGCCCACAGAGCGCTTCTCTGCATTTCTTCTGAAAAACCCTATTTTTTACTAACCATGGATTTGATAAACTGGTCATTCAATGCGATCGATAAGATTTTTTCAACAATGAGAACGGAGCATGGGGCCCCCTCATGTCCACAGGGGACACACCCGGTGGGATATATTTTGGATTCCTGAAAGGAGTGGAAGATCATATGCCTCTCCCAGCTGTCCATTGAGGACATCGAAGACGTGTGGATTTGGTCTGATGATCACTGGATTTCTCCTAATTGGAGTGGGAGGATATCTGGTTTTCTGGAAATTTGGGAAGACGGGAGCGATTGGAGGGCGACCCGCACCCACGGAAAGCACCGTCCGTGTGGAGACTTCTCAGACTGGGACGTAACTCGAGGTGAATCGTAAGCTGAACAATGTTCTAGCTGCGATACCAGTATTAGTGCGCAAAATGGATGTCATCTCGGAGAGGGTCACCGGACGGTATGGACAAGTTTAAAACCCAAAATTGGCTTCACTGAAGGACTGGAAATGATCAGTTTAAAGACTGAAGGCAGAGAGGAACATTATCTCAGCCTGACCCAAACAAATGCTTGTTATCTGAATCTGATGTACTGGTAGCCTTGAGCTGCAAGCAACTAACCCCCCCACCCCCCCACCTTCTGATTTGTGTACTTCAGCCTGGCGAGGTCATCAGCTGGAGGAGCCAATGTGCTCATTGCTTCTCCCAAGATCCCCCTCCCACCTGTGACTGTACAGTAGATGAGCGCCTTGGATGGCTGCTCCCGCTGTCGCTGTGTGTGTGTGTGTGTGTGTGTGTGTGTGTGTGTGTGTGTGTGTGTGTGTGTGTGTGTGTGTGTGTGTGTGTGTGTG
>SSNQ01034717.1:985651-1002748 GCA_006942095.1 Nothobranchius kuhntae
GGGGGTTTAGATTTCGATATACCCTGTGTTACAATCAAAGTTTAGTCCATAACTGCAGTTGATGTGACAAATAGGAAGAAAAAATAAGATGTAAAGAAGAGACCATACATAAAAACATTGGCAAACACACAAGACAGCACCAGGAAGAAGTTGGAGTTGTTGACACAAAGAACTTCAGTCTGTTTAGTTTGGTTTGATGTTTAAATAAATTACAAGGAGTTGATTCAGCAAAGTTGTTGGTTTTTATACATATAATTGTTCAATCACTTTAGCTGTTATTTTTAGAAGAAGCAGAAGAGGAGGACGCCTTTTCACATTATCATACAATGGTGGAGAAAATCGGTGTGTCATCACTTTATCAGTACTGCTGTGGCATGTAAATACAGTGGGCCCTTCTGTGAAACTCTGGCGAAGATAAGAAACAATACAAAAAAATCCTGTAGACATAGTGGGAGCTGAAGAGGGTGGAGGTACAAACATGAAGCTACAGCTTCTACACAATTTCCATTGATTGGACTCAAATTTTGTGCCTCTCTCCAAGGTCCTGAGCTGTGTGTGGAAGCAGGAACTAGCACTGTCTGTAATGCTGGAGCAGGAGACAAACAGCTTCAGCAGGTGCTGTCCATGGTGCTGATGACCCACTTATCAATGGACAGTGGCTGTAACAAGCACTCATTAAAACTACAGAGAATATTTAGGGCCAAGTCATTTGGCTGGTATCAGTGATTGAAAGCAAAAAATAAATAAATTAATTAAAAAACTGATTTGACTGTCCCTAGTAGCTTTGATTTAGAAAGTTCATACAATTAGAATTCATGGAGAAGTTTAGACTACTTCATCAATCCCAATGACTGAGCTTATCACTGTCTCTAAGGGAGAGCCCAGACACCCTGCAGAGAAAGCTATTTTCAGCCGCTTGTATCCGTGATCTCATTCTTTCGGTCACTACCTAAAGCTTGTGACCATAAATGTGGGTTGGCATGTAGATCAACCGGTAAATCTCTCTCTCTCTTTTCACCATGACTGGAAAAATGCCCGCGTCATCACAGATGCAGCACCAATCTGCCTATCGATCTCCCGCTCTGTCTTTTCCTCCTTCATAAACAAGACCTCAAGATGCTCAAAGAGGTCCTTCACACATATTTTTATACATTTGCAGTGGTCCATAGTAGGACTAAATGCCTTGTAAGTCATACACTGGAGAAAGAAAGCTCTTGTTTGCCTGTTTTTGCATGGAAATTTCAACCAAAGGAGAAAGTAGCTTCAGACAGCAGGAACTGGAGTCTTATTTCCTAATAAATGGACCTCTGATTGGTTAATAGCAATGTGACTTTACCACTGACATCAGAAAAGCACATAGCCATTTTCTATTATTTTTTTAGATAAGAATATTTTATAAAGTTTTGTTTATATATCAAACAAAATGAAATGCAACCAAAACCCATTGCATACTACTCAAGATTTACATTATTTTTATTTTTACTAAGCTGAAGTGACTAAAACTGGACCAAAATTTTCACAGAACTGCAAGTTGAATAGCATGGGTACTTCAATGAGCTTGTACCCTTAATCACAGGAAAATTCAGATGTGCATGTGCATGTGTATTGCTTTTCTCACCAAGATTTCATATCTATCAATCTAACTGAGGAACCAAAATGAAACAAGAGTCCAATTTGAAGTTGTTTTGATGAGTGACAAACACACTCTGGTTGAAAATTGTGTTCTACTTAAATGGTGGGAAGTGATCTTTCATTCTACAGTGACCGGCTGTTCCGCCGTTGGCTGGGTTTCATCACCAGGTGTTATCAACATCAGTGATTTTTGTCTGTTTCTGCAGATCTACACAGAGAGCTCCAAGCCACAGTCAGCAGGTGCCTGCTTGTCCAGTGTGAAGTGCTTTCATTGTGTGTGTGTCTCTGTGCTGTTTCACTGAGTCCAAGTCCAGCCAAGCAGGAGCCGCAACAGATTCAGATCTCAACTTCGTCTCCTTCTGTATGACAAGTAAAAAGAAATAAATCTAAAGAAAATAGAGCTGATTCATTTCGATGCCTTAAATAAACCAACTTAACGTCAAACAAGGACATATTTCCTGTTTGATCTCTGCATCACTGGATCATTTGATCCAATACAAGTTGCTGTTTTCATTTTGACCTAAATCTTATTCCAGAGAAAAGTTCCCTCACCACAAAATATATGTATATACATGTAGAACAAGACAGAGGGGTCCTTCTGTTTTTGCTTCCTTCTCTGTCCTTTAGATCAGTATAACAAGACTTACTGCTCATGCTGAATGATTGCACCTTAATAGCTATTTAGTATTTTATGTGCTATTTAGGGAAGTATTTTTATTTCATCGTTCTCCTCCCTTCATTCACCATAAGTCACACTTTCTTTTTTTTTCTTTGCATATTTTTTGTTTGTTGTATTTATTAAAATTTGCTCCATAGGATCTATTGGTTCTTTCAGCAGTTTTGTGGCTTACATTGGCCTCCCTTCAGTAATAGGCACATATGTGGGTGTATGTGTCATGGCTGGTGAATCAACATGTACTGCTTAGGAGTCATGCAGTTGGCAAGAATATGTGATGTTCACATTGGAAAATGGTGCCAGGGTTAGTCTCAAGGCTCATCCTGTCCCTGTACAATCAAAGAGAAGCTTTAGGCTTGTTGACTTTGCAGGCTGGGCCACCCCTTGTCTCATTTGTGGTTTTTGGGGTTCATGGACTATATTAATGGAGAAGAGCATTAGAAGACTTGCTTTTTGCAGATATGGTGGTTCTGTTGGTGTCTTCTAGCCACAACCTTCAGATATGCACTGGGTGGGATAAAATTTGTGTGTAGCAGCCAAGACAAGAGCCGGCTCGTCAAAAAGGTGAAGTAGTCCCTCTGAGTTGGGAGGGAGTCTGTCTCATCTAGAGTTTAGGTGCCTTAGTGATGGCAAGAGATGGACAAAAGGATTGTGGCTTTATCTTCGATTAAAACATTTGATGGCCAGTAATGGAGAAGGAGCAGAGTCAAATGGTGAACCTCTCATTTTATTGATCAGTCTAAGTTGTAGTGTGATCTATGGTGATCGAATTTAGAACAAGAAAAAATTAACGCAAGGATTTCAACTAACCCAGATGTCATGATTTCCTTCAGTCTTGTTTTATTCAACATTCAAATCAAATCTCAAAACCCACCTGTTCAAACTGGCTTACACTCTCTAGTCTGCAAACTCTCTGCTCTGTCATTCCTAATAGCTGATCTTATCATTATTTTATTCATAGTTTTATCATGTTTTTGTTTGGTGAACTTGGGTCCTGAAAGACAAATACAAATTAAACCTACTATTATTATTGTTACGATGCTTCTTGACGTTCCTCTCTGGAGGTTGTCCTGGGCCTGTCGGGGGAAACCACAGGGCAGACCTAGAATTCACTGAAGATATTATATATCTTAACCTGATGGAGAGTGTCAATGTTGCCCGGACTTCCGTCCTGGATCTGTTGCCACCATGACTCGACATTGGAGACACAGTAGAAAATGGGTGGATGGATGAACTGACAGACCGATGGATGGACGGAGTAATAAAAACATGTATTTTCCTCTCTCAGTGTTATATGTTTACCAAAGTTTGTTGTCTTGTTCACTGACACCAAGAACCTTATTCATGTCACCCCTGAAGCACTTCTCCCCAATAATAAGGTCTCTGAAGTGCTGGGCTACTTTTCCGGCAAGTACCACCTGCATTCCCATAAGTTCAGTATGAAATGAAACCAATCTGGACTGAAAGCCCCACTGTACTTGAACAGCTAATAAAATGTATGCATCCAAGTCTGAAGGGGGACGATTATCTGCCTGCCATTGCAAACAATCTTTTATTCTTACCAGCTGTGTTTGTGTAAGTGTTGCACAGTAAAATATAACCGTCTGACCTGTATGAGTTCAGTTTTCCTTCATCAAAAATCAGTTCTTGGTGCACAGGTTGAACTTCGTGTCTGACATATCATATCTGGGGTAATCTGGAAATTCAGTTTCTAAATGAAAAATACACATTAGCACATTTTACAAATGACTGCAATTAATCAGAAGATCTACGTTTTTGCAAAGATTTCTATTTTCACCGATCTCCTGGTTGAGCTGTTCACCCAATCAGTCATTTAATAAAGCTAATTGATGATGATGATGATGATGATGATGATGATGATGATGATGATGATGATGATGATGATGATGATGATGATGATGATGATGATGATGATGATGATGATGATGATGATGATTTGACAATCGTGTTGCTGTGAGGTGATCTGGGGGTGCTTTGGTTGTGTCAGAAATAAAAGATTGGTTTAAAGTGGAAGGGTCTTTGAAGGAAAAAATGCCATTCTGTACTCAATGTCATAAACTTGACTGGAGACAATTTTTTCCTTCAACTGAATAAAGAACAAAAATCTCCAAAATGAGCTGATGAAAATAAAACTAATCTGTCAGCCAGACTTCTCACTACATCAGAGTGCCTAGTAGAGTCTCAGTATCTGAACCCTGTTGAGCTTTGATGTCCACGTTTCAACGGTGGTGTGCTCCTGTTTTGTATTGTTAAGATTAAGCCAACGCTGTCAAGGGCTCATTTGGAATCAGTTTGGGTGTCGGAGTGGGTCGAAACGCGTCAAAAACTTTGTTCCGTATTTTGTGCCAAAATGCTTTTGCTTGTTTGTAGAGTTTCCTCCCTTTGATGAAATATCTACTTTTCAAGATTGTTGTCATCCTTTCTTGTAAAGTATAACCAAAGCTTAAAGCTTTTTTACCACTTAGACGCCATGTTTCCTGCTTCTGTAAGCTACGCGACGTGTGTGGTGATGTCATTTCTGTCAACTGGAATTGATAAGGGGAATCATTTGCAAAAGTGACAAACGACTCCTAGGAATTTAAATAATGGGAGCCGGTTCTCTACAAGAACCAGTTTTTGATTCTAAAACCTACTACCTATATAGTTTATATTTTTTACATTGAACTAAGTAAATAACATTAGATTTTTTGTTTGTTTTTTTTTTACTGTTGATGCTTACATAATTTTAATCACCAATCAACCATTATTTATTAATAGATGCTTCAGGATAATTAAGAAAAAACTGTGTTTGATGTGTCCAAGCTCTTTCATAGTCTTGAACTTATTTCATTCAAAAGTTGAACCTATAATGGCACCTTCACTTCAGAGAACACTTCTTATTAACTTTCTTGTAAGCAGCTTTCAGCTATCATGAAGCCAGCTCATATTTCATGTTTTTATTGAAAAGAGTGCCCATTTGAGTTCATAATTACCTCTGCATTCCACCAGGGGCCCTTTTTCCTTTCTCACTTTTCTGATTTATGTTTCACTAATCTCTTTTAGTGGCCTCGCATGGAGTGAGTGTGGAAGCTGCTCGTGGCTGACCCAGTTGTCTGCGAGCATTATAAAGCACCACAGGGAGTCTGAGTTTTTGAGAAATGGTACGAACAGGGCAGCGCTGCGAGTATACATCTATTGTTAATACGTCTTCTGCCCTGAGAGCCACCTCTAAGGGCACATTGGGGACTGTGTTAATCTATTAACTCTAACTTACTGTCAGTGATAGAGCAAACATTCAGACTTTTAAAAACAGGTGTTGTCTTGAATATGTCCAGTGGACTGAATGTGATGGTGCCCAGTGAAGCACATTGTACCACATTAATGTTATTTTTCTTTCATTTTCATGTTGCGTTTGAGGGGAATATGGCTTGAAGTGGACTAACATTCCTTGGGATGTAATTGTTTGCCTCCATGTAATTTGCACATCAGGGTGAAAGTTCCAGCTGCGATGAAAGGAGACTGATTCATAATTCATAAAGCTGTGTGTGTGGGAGCAGCGGGCTAATGGGCAGTGTGCTATTATGTAATGAAGCAAAGCATAATAAAATTTAGGAATATGATGTGACCCTTGTAGTTAAAGAGAGGGTATCTAATGAATATGGAAGCAAGCCAACTCGTGTCAAGTTTATTTAAATTCACCATGATGAACTGTAATAGCAGAGGCAATTATGTTTGTAGAAAAGTGTTTCTCAAGAAGGAGCATTCACCTCAAGAAATCTTCCATCTCAACTTGTGTCCATCAGTGTTTGCGATGGAAATAAATGACATGAAACACTCTTTTGAAGTGACACTTAAGACTCGGTTCGGCACTGGTCAGACGCTCTAGCAAAATAAATCATTAAAACCAAGAGATAAAAGGAAGGTAGAGGGAGCGATTGGAGAGAGGGAGAGGGAGAAAGGAAGATAAAAACCATAAAAGAATTGGAGAAAAAGAAGACAGGAGCATGCTAAGGAAGTGCCGCTTCTTTGTTCTTGTGCCACACACAGGAAAGGCTCACATCAAGGATGCTGGATGTTTCCAATAAATAGCATAAAAAAGAAAGAGAGGGTTTGGAGAAGTGGACGGCAACAGGGAGAAAGTGATCCATTTGATATTCTGGAAGGAGTCAGTCCGCCCTGTCACTCTTCCATCTTTCACAGGAAACACAAAGAGCATTATGCATGAGGCCCAGAAGGTCTCCGAGCACGCACCATGCTGTCGCGCAGCTTTGCCTTACGATGCTGCCGCATCGCGATTCCTCCAGCTGCACACAGAGCTGCATAAAACAATTGAACACGTTCAAATCAATGGCAGGTTAAAAGGTGGCTTTCAGACCCGGCCACATCTTCAGCACACATATTAAAGTGTCACCCTTTAGATACTTTTACTCTGGGTAAATATTGAAATATTAAATGGCATGGGGAGGATTATAAAAGATATTCAAATGCACTGTGTTCTTTTCTTTTGAAGTCTTAAAGTGCTGTCTTGGATTATTTTTTTCATGTGGATTTTCTGTCTGGGAGAAGTGCAAAACTTCCTTATTCTGCTGTAAAGTTTAGTAAAGAGGAACACGATAAGGATGTGGCAAGCACCCAAACATGCAGATGGAGTAAAACACACAGCAGGGAGGGCAACTAAAAATAAAAACGACAAAGGCAAAGCCAGATCACACAGAGAACAA
The DNA here is from genome assembly GCA_006942095.1 of Nothobranchius kuhntae. NCBI lineage: Eukaryota > Metazoa > Chordata > Actinopteri > Cyprinodontiformes > Nothobranchiidae > Nothobranchius > Nothobranchius kuhntae. The sequence goes on from SSNQ01034717.1 coordinate 992,681, forward strand.
GTTATGTGATGGTGCATCTGAATAAAGAAGTAGTGAGACGAAGCCACGCCCACCTTTTGTTGCCGTTTTTGTAACACAGTATTTTGTAGAAATCCCAATACATAAAAAGATAAACAGTCAACGATCCAGACGTTTCTCATGCTGGCAGTTTAAAATCCTTACGGATTGTATTTTGTCTCCTTTAACTGAAATTATCAGCATTTTTTAAAGATATGCAAAATGAAAAATGATTCATTTTCAGGTCCAGTCATTTCTTTTCTTAGGATTGAGTTTTACAAATGACTTGCACATACTGTACCAACCTATATTCCCCAAAAAGGAGTTTCAGTGTAGATGACTCAGCAAATATAAAAAGAAGGAATCTTTTGAAGCAAAACTTTTCAGTGCAAAAATCAACATGAACTAAAAGAGAAAGTAATTCCTTATGGCAGTTTGGTCTGATGCATAAAAACACACAACTTCTGGCTGCATTAAAGAGCTCTTGGTCTGTTAGGCGCCAGCAAAATGTGATCTGTTCCAACTGGGGGATCAGTTTCTGGAACATCTGGGATTTTGTTGTCAACATTACAATTTGGTGATGAAGTGCCTCACTGAACTGACTGCTGGTACCATACCATACCATTACCTTACCGTGCCGTGCCGTACTGTACCGTACCGTACCATACCATACCATACCATACCATACCACGTAATATAACAACATAGGCAGAAATAATTAAAAAAAAACTAACAAGGTGGAACTACTTAAACTACTAATCCACAGATTTCATTTAAAGGTGGAAAGGAGGATGACAAAGTGCAACTTAATGCTTTATGGTTTAGGAGTTAAAGGCCAGGGAGAAAAAGTGTGTTTTCAGGCGTGATTTGCTGGTGACAATTTGGAGACAAAATTGTGAGAATATATTCATTTTCTGAATAATCAAATAAATTTGACACATACAATGTTCTTATTAACCCTTTCAGGCTCAAAATAAGTTTTGATAAAAGGATAAACAACTAAGTCCTTCAGGGGTACTTCTGGGTAAAAAAAAATGCTCATGAAATACGTATGTGGAGTAACCAGGTAGGTAGGTTTTAACGGTGCAAATCTAAAACGCCTGCCTCCAGATGGTTAAAGGTTCTATACATGGCTTGAGGGGTAAGTGAATTAACTGCAACATTGCAGATCCCTAAGTATCTCAGTCAGGGCCGGATTATCATTGCAGGGGCCCCTGGGCACAATGCGCTTAGGCCCCCCCCACCCGGCCTCCCCCAACATTACTGTCACCCAGAAACACTTTTTAGACATTTCATAACATTGCCAATATTAAAAATCGCTTATTTATGTTGATACAAAAGCATTTACCTCCAGGTCAAAATAGTTTTATAACTTAATCACAAACACTCATACCTGATGATTTTCCTGTTGTGCCTCACTTATATGTCTTTCTTTTTTCTGTCCTCTCTCTTTTCTCTTCTTTTTCTGTCTCTCTCTTCCTCACAGCGCTCCTGTCTTCTCTTCTGTCTGTAATAACAAAAATGTTGTCAATCTGTGGGACAGTGGGGGCAAGTGAGTCTGCTGTAAAAGAGAGCCCACTGTCACACTACAACAGAAAGTAATGCAGACTATTTAAAAGATTATACAGTTAATGAAAAGTTTGCAAAGATGAAATATCTGCATGTTTTTTGTTTGTCTCCTGTCTCCTTCCTCCTCTTGTCTCCTGTCTCCTTCCTCCTCTTGTCTCCTGTTTCCTTCCTCCTCTTGTCTCCTGTCTCCTTCCTCCTCTTGTCTCCTGTCTCCTTCATCCTCTTGTTTCCTGTTTCCTTTCTCATCTTGTCTCCTGTCTCTTTCCTCATTTTGTCTCCTGTCTCCTTCATCCTCTTGTCTCCTGTTTCCTTCCTCCTCTTGTCTCCTGTCTCCTTCCTCCTTTTGTCTCCTGTCTCTCTTGTCTCCTGTCTCCTTCCTCCTCTTGTCTCCTGTCTTCTTCATCCTCTTGTCTCCTGTTTCCTTTCGCATCTTGTCTCCTGTCTCTTTCCTCATCTTGTCTCCTGTCTCCTTCCTCATCTTGTTACCTGTCTCCTTCCTCCTCTTGTATCCTGTTTCCGTCCTCATCTTGTCCCCTGTCTCCTTCCTCCTCTTGTCTCATGTCTCCTTCCTCCACTTGTCTCCTGTTTCCTTCCTCCTCTTGTCCTCTGTCTCCTTCCTCCTCTTGTCTCCTGTCTCCTTCCTCCTCTTGACTCCTGGCTCCTTCCTCTTATTTTTGTTTGCTCTTGTTCGTCTCCTCTCTTGCCTTCAGAAAAACTGCTTTCTGGCCTTTCTATCAGTAAATGTCATCAAAGTCCACATTCCTGACAAGCAGAGATTCAATTTCCATCAGTGACAGTGCACTGAGGAGCTGCTGAGTTTGTGTTTTTCTCAGTTCATTTTTTTATTCTTGCCATTTGTGAAAATCGTTCGCCTTCACAATTTGTAACTGGTAGCAGGTGCATTGCAAGCTTTTCAAAAGTGTGGGGGATGTTGTCTGTGCCTAAAATAATTATGTTATTCATCTTGTTAGTTTAATTTCCATAATAGTTGAGCAGGTGTGAATTTTGGATGCATCACGCATGTCTCCATTTTAAACATGTTTAAACTGTTCAGAATACAAATCCAGGCTCTGTCTCGTTAGATTGGTGTAACTAAAGTTTGTACTATATGAAACTTTACATTAAACCATGTTGAAAAGGTAAGAAAAGGATCCGATGAAGTATTTTTTTTCCCTCATACAGTCACGAAGTACAGCGCAGTGCGCATGGCTCTGGGGTTAATCAAGTTTAACTGTTTCTCTTTGCAACAATCTTCACAAGAAGTCAAAACAGTTAAATGGCAGGTTACATATATTTCCATTTGACAGTTTATTTTGACGGATAAACCCAAGGATGCTGGTTGTTATGAAAGAATTACCCCGACGCACACTGATGCGCACACAGATGAGCTGACATTTAAATCGTTACGCACATCGCGGAGGTAACTAAATCAATCAAGAAATGATTCCCATCAGAACATCAGAGCTTTATACTGGACACTGTGCTCAGCGCAGCTCGCAGCGCACACGGTGGACAGTGAGCTGAAGATCTGTAGAGGGGTTCGCAGCACAGAACCACGGTGCATGCGATAAGATTTCCTCCCACTGAAGCGGTCTGGAAACCCAGTCTCTCTGAGGGATATGTCACTTGGAAAAATGTTCGCTGATTATGAAACTTTGGCTGAATAGCACTTGTTCCCGTCTCCAAAATGGAGACGCATGATGCATCCAGTCTGAGGCAGAATAGCCTCTTCAGCTCAGAAAGCACCTGTAGAGACATTTGATCATGCACAAAGTTTACGTGGAGCAGAAGCGGTTGGGCCACAGCAGATGAAATGTTCCTAGCCTACATGAAGTGAAATTGTTTAATTGTAACATTAATATGTTACTGGACATGCTGGTCTGGTTGGTTAGACCCGTGTTTGAGGTGGAAAACACACACACACACACACATACACACACACATGCACGCACGCACACACACACACACACACACAAACGCTCACACACCAATTAAAATGATGCTGATAGCGTGGACTAGAAGCCAGGTGATGGTTTATGAATTTAAATGATGATCAGGCTGCTGTAAAATGTAATCTCCATCCACATCCAGACAGAATTATCCTCTATTCTGCTCTTGTCTGGGCTGACGTAGCTGATTTTGCGGTACCCTTATGAAAGAGTCCTACGTTGAGAGGTACATATAAGAAGTGCAGGTAGAGTTAGAAACACATTAGGGAAGATGGACTGTAGACTTAGCCCATAAACAATCATGGTTATATTTGTACTACATTATTCATGTGGACTCTGCTGGGATTATTTAGAGCTGAGAGGTGCAAAGCTCTGATCGTTGATGCGCTCCAGACAGATGCGTCCTGAGCACGGCCACAGTAACATTCTCAAAGTGTAGCCACCTCAAAAACAAATTTAACATGCGATCGTTTATGTCGGCTCATATCCTTTCATGCATTCTGTCTTTTATTTGTGCCTGATGCGTTTTACTGCTGCGGAACGGATAACCTGTTTCATCCCCCGGTGACTTCACCTCACTGGTGCAGCCGGCGCGCAGCGCGCACTCCGCTATTTTTGCGGTCCGTAGATCTTTTTTAACTGCAGTTCAAAGGTAACTCATAAGGTGAATATATATGAAGGGAGGTAGCAGTTTTTCTTTAGGATTGAGAGGAGATGCAGGAAGATAATAAACAGATACAGGACAGAAAAATAGTCAAATAAAAACAAGTTAGTTTTTGTACCTGGTGGTTGCAACAAACAGACACCATTGAAGGAAATGAGAAGTGAGGAACAGAAAATTAAATAATTCTTTCAATGTTTAGATCAGCAGGAATTTTTTAGAGGCTGCAGGCGCATCAGTGGGTTTGCGGCTGCTGCGCAGGGGGAGCGGGGAGAGAGCTAAAGCAGGCAGTAAAGATGCAAAAATGACCGTTGTTAAAAGAAATGTGTGTTAACTTAGAAAATGTGGGCGCAATTTTAATTACTTGTCAACATTTTTCTCCAACGTTAAGACTGCTGCACACAAAAAAAAAAAAAAAAAAAAGACTGCTGCTTGCGTGGGCCCCCTTGTGGCTGTGGGCCCCTGGGCCTGTGTCCAGTTTGCCCGCATTATAATCCGGCCTTGATCTCAGTTATGTCTCAGTTTGTTCATATTTAGGGCTTCCACATGAGCACTGGGTCTACTCTGCCTATAGGGTAGGGACAGACACTGTTGTTCTGATCTGCAGCTCACAGGGCTTCACACACTAGAATAAACACCATCACGTTGTCAACGTGAACTGTCACATGATTATCACTCATCCAATCACCTGCTTTGACATCATTTTCCTGCGAATTGTAGTTCTTTGTAGTCCCAGTCTTTCGGCTTTTTCTTGTGCTTTTCCGCAATAATATGTTTAGACAAACACATCCTACACACATCACACACCACTGCAAACTTCCGACACACTCAGACACCAATACGAATGTTTTGATGACTCACGGACCCGCCAAACGGTGCATCTTCCCTCCTCGAAGCAGTTGACGCCATTACAGTGCTGGAGGATGTTTAAGTTTCACTTTCAGTTTCCTCATGTATATATTCATGCAATATTCTTCATTATTGTTATTATTATTATTAGTGAGAGAGAAAAGGAAAACTATATACTGTTGAAACATTAGCTACAAATATTCAACATTATTATGTTAGACTCCTGTATATTATTATTATTTATGTTTTTGTTTTTGTTACAGTTTATTTAAATGAGTGCATCTCAGAAACTACTTTATGGAAGCACTTCAAATGAATTTGTGATTGTTTGAAAGGATTGTGTGAAACTTTTTTCCATTGACAATTTTGAGGGATAAAGCTGTGGCATTTCTGTATAATGAAAAATATGTGTAAAAACAAAGAATGATTTTCAATTTCTGTATAGATAATTGCATTTTTAGTAAAATGGTTTGTTGCTATGAACATTTTACATTTATATAATCAAAATTTAGAATATAAGGGTTGTATCGATGTTTAGAATGTTGAAATACTCCAAAAAATGGCCCCACAGCATGTAAAAATGTAAATATATTGTTCTGTGGCAGGTCTTAAAGGGTTAAGAGGACCCCAAGAACTCTTCTATTCATATTCTGAGAGCAAATCTGTGAACATCAGAGAAGACCAGGAGACATGAGTGTTCAGCTAAGGGGTTGTGGTTTTTTTCAGCAGTTGGGTTAAGATAAGGCAAGAAGAATGAAAGTAATGAAAAGGAAGGAGAAGAAATGGGATGAGGAAAGGGTGAAGGGTGAGGGATGAAGGATGAGAGGGATGAAAAGGCGTGAAGGTGTGGAGATGAATGAGATGAAAGGAGCAGGAGTGAAGACAATAGAACAGAGAGGACGGGGTAGAGTACAAAATTCTCTGTTATTAAAACGCTGGACAACTTCAAATAGGCTCGCCAGGTGATTAGAGGCATGGTTGAGGAGTGGTCTGCTCCAGGCCGAACTGTGCGATTTTCAGCCATTCTAGATAAATCCCTTGTAATGAACAGAATTGTGACAAAAATGTGAGAACGTGAGGGTGGTTTGCAGGTCTGTGGCCATCCAGTGTGATCGGCCCAGCGAAAGCTTTCTGAGCACAAATTCAGCTTCCGACAGCCTTCGAGTAATGTCAGAATATCTACAACTCCGTTCAGCAACCAACCAATGAGAACACACCCAGGGATTCACATGAAAAACTATTGATGAGAACACAATGCGAGAATTGCATTAGCAACATTAGCATCTGCTGATGCTGATTGTAAGAACATGTGGACCATCCCTTTTGTGGAGTTTGGTTCAGAAAGTGGCGTTTTGTTCTCTTCTCATCATTGTTGTCTTGGGTGTCTGTCGGCTTTTAGTAACTTGTGATTTTCAGTGAGTACGCTCGTGACGTTAGCATGTCCTGCTAACACGAGATGTGCAGTTTGGCTTGCTGAAATTTTGGACCAAACAGTGTGCCACCTCTCCAGAGTCTGTACAGTGTGGCATGAAGCAGTCCTGCTGAAAAATGCACCATGTGGTCCAAGCTTTCTGTCTTCTAGCAACTTTTCTTTAATACCTGGTTTGCTGTAGCTCTGTGTGGCTGGACCAAATACCTGTTTGTTAATGCAACCATAGAAATTTACATTATTACACAAACTGCAATTTAATAAATGCATGCATTTCTGTTTCCATAATGGATAGTTGCTGCACAGCTGTTGTCTGACTCCTGTGGTCCTAACTCCCACACTTGAATGAATCAAATGACAGACATTTGGACAATTTGTGACAGATTTTTTTCTCAATTTTTCAAAAAGTCTCTCTGTTTTCTGTTAATTGATATTTTTCCTCAGTTTGTTTCTCAGATTATGTAAACCTGCTGTTTGTCTGTTTATCCCAGCTTCCTCCCATGTTTTGGGCAGTCGTGTCAGGAGTTAATTCAATGTGGATGTTCACAAACTAATGAGTATATATATATTTAAATATATACATTTACCTATTAAACATAGAAAAAGCAGGTCTCCTTTAGGACTCCAGCTGGAGTCCAGCAGCTCCCTAAACTCCATTTATTCCCTGATCTGCTTCTGCATTGGAACCTTTGACTCCTGCACACATCTGCTCAGATGGTTGTTCATCCATTAAGCAGATACAGCCAGGTGACTCGCTGGGGAATGGTGTATGAAAACACCAGAAACAGTCGTCTGAACTGATGAGTAACCATCTAAAATATTTGGCTCAGACGGCAATTAGCCAAGAGAAAATGGTGAAGCTTTTTTTAAGGTTCTCTTTCTTAAAAATTTTTAATTTGATCTCTTTTAAATATTATCTATTTTTATCATTTAACATCTTTTATATTTAAACCTCTGCCGTTCTTCACATCACAGTCACTCAACTAATTATGACTATTAGTGGAACTAAAAAAATCTGACATGTTGAATCAAAAGTTATTATTTTATCAGATTTCTTCCATAGATGATTTTTAAAAATTATAAATAAAACAATTTGAAGAAACTCATTTTTATTAAAGAAATGCACAAACAAAAATGATGTACATAAAATGCAAAAATCAGTTGATTTTTAACTTTACGCCAGGAGAGGAAGCAGCATTGTTGGTGGAGTGAGCTCCATCATTGGAAGAGGAACTCTTTTGCTCTGAAAAACAGAAACATTTTAGAAGTTAGTGATCAGACTTCAGAGCAGATCTGTTCATAAACTGTGTCTCTTGATTATTCACCAGAGGGATTTTTTCTGCCACAGGCCCATCCTCTTCTTTGGGCCTCCTTGTGAGGAGTCAGAGATGCTGGTGTTGTTTTGGGCCACCCATCTCTCATAACGCTCCTCCTCTTTCTGTCTGAGAGCCTCCGTCGCTTCACGCTTCTTCTCCCAGTGGGCATCCAGCCAGTTCTTAATGTTCTGCCTCTGTTTGTCACGGCTGAGCCAAATCTCTCTCTTCTGCCTCTCTCTCTGACCTCGGGTCTCCTGATAGAAGATGTAAAAGTTGGCTGTGGGAGTAAAAACAAGAAAGAAGATCAGCATGTTCCAGCCGTGTAGTGTCATCTCCAAACGATGAAGATGTTTTCTGAATTCTTACGTGGGTAAAGCTGGCCACGCTCCTCCTGCTCTCTCACATAGGTTCTCCTGATCTTCTTGCAGTAGTGGTCATGGACGACACCATCAATCCAGGTCAGGAACCTTCTATGAATGGGTTTCTCTTTTGGGTTTGCAGGTTCTCCCACCGTGTCTGAGGTGAGCTGTAGATTTAGAAACTCCTTGGTTGGGATTTTTTCTCCAACTGAGTTCGGCTGATTCTTCTGTTTTTCTGAAAGCTCAACACGGGCTTCATTTTCTGCCTTTTCTTCTTTTAGAAAAACAACCACAGTTTCATCTTCTATCACCTCATCTTTCTGCTTGAATTCTTTTCCAGCATCACTCCAGCAGACTTTTGGACAATGGATGGTCCTGAAGATGACCGTGTTGGGCCCAGGACGAACCCTAATTGTCCCACGGGTTGGAAGGTCTTTCATGTCGATGTACATTAGAAAACCCAAGAACATGAGTTTTGAACATTCTCAGCAGAAATTTGAAGAACGAGAATTAATTCCATTCCAGTTCATTCTAAATTCAAAAATACACACATTCAAAAAACAACATAACTGTTGCTATGCATCAGCATAACAAATACGCAGACAGTCACCAGATTGCAATCAGGGGCAGAAGCTCGCAGGTAACTGCGCAGAACTTCTGCTCCCAGAATTTATTTATACAAGAACAAAAGATAAGACATGGGAGAGACAGTGTGTGTGTGTGTGTGTGTGTGTGTGTGTGTGTGTGTGTGTGTGTGTGTGTGTGTGTGTGTGTGTGTGTGTGTGTGTGTGTGTGTGTGTGTGTGTGTGTGTGTGTGTGTGTGTGTGTGTATGGGAGTGAGGTCACAGTGTAGGGAGACAGTGTGTGTGTATGGGAAGAGCAAGAATGTGTGGGTGTGTCTGAGTGTGAGAATGCTTCTAGGAATAATGATCAAGAAATAATGGAACATAAAATTTCCATAACACATTTCCTTCTAAATTCAAAAATGCACACATTCAAAAAACAACATACCTGTTGTTATGCATCACAGACATAACCCTAGCCCTGAGAGAAATGTTTTTAATCCAGCCAGACCTAAACTTGCGTTTTGCTTCACATGATCATCAAAAAACAAAACTTACTTTTCAGAGACTGTTTTTATTTAGTTAAATCTGAAAGTTTTAGTTTCATAAAAGGTCAAAATATTATATATTTTTTATAGTCATTTTATTTGAATGAACATCTTTTTAAAAGAGCGAGTCAATAAAAGATCATGTCACTCCCATACTGAAATCGCTGCACTGGCTCCCCATTCGTTTTAGAATTTACTTTAAGATTCTTGTTTTTGTTTTTAAATCACTGCTGGAAACTTCACCACCATATCTGCGTAATGTTCTAGCCCGATACGTTCCATCATGGTCACTTAGATCTAATACAATGGACCTTTTGGAAGTTCCAAAGGTAAATCGGGTCACCAGAGGAGAGCGGGCTTTTTCTTTTCTTGGACCTAAATTATGGAATGGAATAAATGATGGCTTTCTTATAGGAGTTGGGGTGAGTCTGGCTTTATTCTCTGTATTTTATTGTCATTACTGCTATTGTCTGGGTATGAGATGGTTTTATAATTTCTTAGATTTTACTGTTTTTTATCTTTTTATTTCATTTTATTCTATTTAACTTATTTTTAATGAAATGGTATAAAGTTGATGTGTTTTTAATTGTATCATGTAAAGCACTTTGGGCATGATAAGTGCAAGAAGGTGCTTTATAAATAAATGATGAAGATGATGATGATGATGATGATGATGATGATGATGATGATGATGATGATGATGATGATGATGATGATGATGATGATGATGATGATGATGGTGATGATGATGATGGTGATGATGATGATGATGATGATGATGATGATGATGATGATGATGATGATGATGATGATGATGATGATGATGAT
>SSNQ01034717.1:1003142-1016002 GCA_006942095.1 Nothobranchius kuhntae
ACACATTACTGAGTGGCTAGAATCTCCCTTTATGGGCTTCAACGTCAGAAAATAGCTGAGTGAACTCGGCGCTGAGTGAGAGGAGTGTAGTTTGTCCGAGACAGCGGAGCTGCAGAGACCGGCAGCAGGCGCTGGAAAAAACACAAAGGAGGGGGCGTGTCGGCTCCGCGCTGACGCCGCAAAGCATCATGGGAGTTGAAGTCTTTGCGGTAAAATCGGCCAGCGGGCCAGTTTTAATATATTTTTGATATTTATCTCGCGGGCCACATAAAAATGCTCCGCGGGCCGCATCTGGCCCGCGGGCCTTGACTCTGACATATGTGGTCTAGAGGTTCTCTGCCAAGGGAGAGTAAATGCAGTGGTGCTGGAAGAACTACTGGATTTATTTACTTAAAGATTGAACATGGAACAAAAAATCAAATTTTTTTAAATACTTCCATGGGACATTTAGAGATGTGCAGAGTGAAGGGCCAGTATTACCTTTAAAGCTAGATTTTAATTTAAAAAATCAAATATTTATCTTGATGGGCATGTCACTGAGTTTACGTTTACAGCTACCAGCCAATAGAGGGGAACGTTGCAGGTTGCCAAAGAGTGCTCCCAGCAAGACTGGAACTGTGGAAAAATGCAGACTCTGCAAGTCAAGCAGCTGCTTCTGAGCCCAAAAGATGTTATCCTTCAAAGAAGGGGAGCTACCATAAAAGATCTGAAACAGAGTGAGTTTAGGTGAAGCCTACAACATATGGATCCAAATAAAACATTTCCCGTATCTGCAGCGAACCTGGTAATCCAGTGGCTGGAAACCGTGTTCTATTGTTGCAACTACAACCTCCACACACTAGATTTTGCTTTGGAGTTCATGTTCCATATCCTATCTTTGAGTAAGAGTTATGAAAAAGGGGTAAAACAAATGACTTTAGTGAAAGTGAAAGTATCCAAAAATATAAAAATATGCATTGTCAAAAACACTTAAAAATAAAAAAACATATTTTGAGTATTTAACCAACATTTAAATGTGTGGATATAGTACAGTGATGACCTGTTGAACTAAAGCCCGGTGCAAAAATGAGAATATAAACCTGTAAAACTGTCTCCATCATACTGAGGAGTAAAGATGGAAAAGGTAATGATGACTGGAGAGTTTTAAGGTAGAACATAAGCAGCTGAAGAGCTGAGTGAATGAGTGGTCACTGAAATTGACTGTTATTTACATAAACAGTGTATTCTCCTTTAACAGGAAATACAAGGATTTAAGTTTCATACACTAGCTACTGTATGTTTACATGGGGAAAAGTAATTGGAATGAATGCCCTATCAGATCAAAAATTCTTTGTGTAAACGTGTCAGTCAGAATATTCTGATCCGATACGGCACGAAAGTCCATTCCGATTGAGAGAGGTAGTTTTGTCCGATCATCATTCCGATTGACATCCACACTCATTCAGATTCTTGAGGTAAAGCAATGCCCACTGCACATGTGTGCAACTTTGGCATGACGTCATTGATGTCTTTCCACTTTTGCAGCCGCTCGGGAAAAACCTTTTTCCAGTTTGCTTTGCGGTGCTGTACACCATACCTCTGTACAATTTGTCAGCTCCAATAAACATGGGGTGAACTGCAATCTTTCTGCTTCAATCTGCTTGCTGGTGAACACATCACCAATGTTGCATTGATTTAAAAATGCTTTAGATGATCTCAGATCTCTTCATGAAGCGTCCATCAAAGACAAACACTGTGATGAATGGGATTTACAAAAGATTGAATCACAGCTGCCACTTTGGATTCAGCCCTGTCACGCCACAGTCCAAACCGGTCCGGACAAATATTGGTTTTGTGTCAAAAAGCTACTTGAAAGTTGAATGTGTTAATCTTCCCACTAAAGGCCTGGCAAAGGCTTCCTTATTATTCCGGTGCCAACCTCCCTTCACTGAGGGTATTTCCACAAGGTTAATTAGTGGAGGATCTCCTGGGGTTTCCCACTCAATGTGTGCTCAGGATAGTGGAGGTGCCTCCGCAAAACAAGGTTAATGGAGCCTTGGATAACTCCCTCCGTCCTGCTCCATCACCTGTACACATCCATACCTCTTTGAGCCTAAGTTATGTGTCAGCCTTTGAGATGGAAGGGCTGTTTGGGAGTATAAACTGTATATATTAGCCATTAAGAAGACATTTGAATCAACCTGAGGTCAATGCGTTATTTAAGTAATACAGTAGCTGATGATGGGAAACGGCAGAACTGTAAACAAGTACCTGCTTTTTTTTCTTTCATTGCATGAGGAGAGCTAAGACGTGGAATCATTGTGTGCTGGTGTGCAGAAAACATTCCTGCAACTGAAAATGCATCTGGATATCATTTTGCCCAGAAAACCATTTTAGGAACCATCATCCATCAATGATCTCGCAGCATAGCACCTTTTTCTGATATGGGCAATAATGTTCTATTGAGCTAATCTGAGGCCCACGGGTGTATCTGTCATCATTCCCCAAGAGAAAGAGACAGCAGCACACGGCTTAAATCAAAGAAATAGCACACAGAGTGAATGGGGCTCCTCCGAAGGTCATGGTGTCACAAATGACTTTGCATCAGGATTCACACTCTGTATCGCACCCTTGAAAAAAGTGTCTCCGAGTCACTCCCCGAGGCGCGTCTGAGCACGCCACACCTTGCCTTTGGTGCCCCACTTTCTACTCCTTCCTTCTCTCCACCTCTGCGACCTTCGTCAGGAAGAACATGATTTATCACACCAATATCCCCTTTGGTACCATCCTGATTGCTTTGATTTCTTTATTGACATTTCCCACCATTCTTGCGGCATGCATTTTTCATGCTTGTCCCGGCATGGAGGGAATACATCCACAGATGTTAGCATCAAGAGCACACTCGGAAAGAACCATGCCTTATCTGCCGCTGCATGCCTGGTGTTCCGTGGGCTGCATCTGTGTTTATTTTGTGGACTTAGAAAGTGACCAGTGCTGCTCTGGCTGCACATCTTGTCTGAAGACTCAGCCATCAAAGGGAAGGGACCAGAGGCATCTTGTTGCACTTTCAGAAGTCCTTTGCCTGAGTTTTTTTTTTTTTTGTAAGAAAAAGTAAAGGAGGGGCTAATTTATTTTAAAGCATGACCCAGTCCTTTTCTTTCGTGACAAAGGTGACTCCAGCCTGTGGAGGAATCTGGCTCACTCTCATCTACACATCTAAGCAGTTTCCAAGCCTTCACTTACCTTTCACTTCTGTTTGTAGGAAGATATGAGTACTTCTTTTTTTGAGGGAAGAGTTTTAAATGCAGCACTCACCTGTGCAATGAGTCATGCAGTGTTTGATACAGATACCTGAAGAAAAGAGAAAGTGTAAATAAAACAGAGCCGATATTGAAGCCGGCATTTCAGATGTCACCTCTCCTTGTGCTGTTGAAGTTGAGAGTTTGTCAGCATTTGTTTTCCTTTGTGAGAATACAAGAAAGCCTCTCTAACCTCCCTCCCACTGCAGTGCAGTGAAACCCCCTTAAAGCGCTGGATCTGCATGGTGCTGCAGCTTTACATGGGTTCTGAGGGCCCACCTTCAATGCCAGATGTGTTTACTCACACTTATATCTCATTAACAGATCGGTCACCTCCATTAATGCAGCTTTCGTGTGATATCACAATATTATATCACCCCTGCTTTGATCTGAGTTGGTCATTTCCATCTAGGGAACCCCCTGCAAAACCTACAGAAACATCACACAGTCACAGACCCAATTCTTCGCAAGCAATGTTTGAAACGTCTGTCTCCAAGCATGGTTCTGACTGTGTTGTTCCACAGCACGTTAATATGAGGCCTCCAGCTGAGTGAGGCTGACAGGCATCTGGTGGGAGCGAGATAGCTAAGATGCAACAGCTTCTGTCACCGTATTGATTCAGTCTCCACCACTGACATTCAGAGCAGACACAAACCAAGCTTATAGGCAACGTTGTGTTATGTACATATTTGTTTTTGTATTTGCCTGTATGGATATTAGGGTAGAAAAGCAAAAGTTATGGTGGATAACGCAGAGGCATGGCAGCTAACACTGCAGGAGGTTTGCCCTGTCCTTCTGGAGGAGAATATGCTTCCATTTTGAGGTCTTTAAAAACTTTTTAAGAGCCAATGAAGGCAGGATTTAGACTTATACATATGCATTGGGATGACATTGTGAACTCCAAGGTTTAGCATGGAAAAACGATGACTAATTACATTCACCATCTGTCATTTGTTAAGATGTGCTGAGCGCAGGGTGGCAACGTCACCCCCTCATCCCCCTTTTTCGTTTTGTCCGATCTCTTAGCTCCCGGTAACATCCTTCTTGCCTGTTCTAATTTCCTTGCCATGCTGTCTGCTCTCCGTCTCTCTAAGCTGCCACATTTCTTGCTTGTTGACTCAGCAGTTAAGTACAGTAATTCCCCATCTCTTCTATTTATTTGTTAGAAATTATAACCATCCTCTGGCTAGCTAAATCCACATAAATCCGTTTGCAAATTCAAAAAAAGCCTAAACCCTATTTCACAGGGATCCAATCCTCTGTCTGAATACACGTTTTTAGGACTCGTGCATACATGTACCCTCACTCATGCATTCACTGCCTGTTCTTTCAGCTTATTGGCCTTTTGCTCCTATGGTTCCTGTGGCCGGTGCATTATGTACATATATTCACCGAGGTCAAACCGGATACGTTAGTGCCTGCCCCCCTCCTTTCCTTAAAGGCTGAGTGATGCAGGATGAATAAAGTAAACTGGATGTTTCTGCATTCATGCAGAGAAGCAATCTTAGAAATATTCAGATTTTGAATTCCTGAAATGTGCAAAGCCTTTTATTTACTCTCAGTGACATTTGAAAAAGTCCCTTGAATCATGAATGACAATTAGACTCATATGTGGTCTTCAGGTAGGACACCAAAAAAGGGAAAAGACAAAAAAAATATGTAAACTTGAAAAAAAAAAAACCCTGATTGGCACATGGAAAAATACACACCTGATGTAAAGATGAAGAGTAAAAGACAGAACTCACCACACACAGAGATGGGAGTTCACCACACGGTCTGCTGGGATCTGTGGCTCTTCATCTCTGGTGCTCTGATGACTCGCAGCTTCACTGAGACTCAGTAGATTACTGAAGGGGAAACCACAAATTAGTTGCTCTGCCACCACATTAGCTCATGTTCCTGTGGGGAAGGAAGCAGAAGAAAGGACAAGACAGGACAAGAGGAAGCTACTTACGCAATTCAAACCCACAGGGCCACTAAAACTGTCACAACAAGCAAGGTTATCACTGAAGTCCGCCGAATTAAATTTCCCCAATCAGCATCTTTCCTAGGTGTTTCCTTAAAGGCTAAGTTCATGGAGAAGAGAGCCCATTTTTTTACAAGTTCTTTTTTTAAATATGACCATTCACACTGAGTTTAACATGCGGACTAAATGTGAAAAGGCTTCTACCCCTATTTCCTGTATTATCTGTGGCGCTAATAGAAAATAGGAGGGGAAACACTCAGGAAAGCTAGTCAATTGCACATCACATTGTCAAAGTGGTACTTCACTGAAAAGCATCTTTTAATTATTATTTCTGATTATAATTCAAGTGTGTCATGAAAATAGTCTCCTACACCAGGGATTGCCAACCACGTACATGCCTCCATGAGCGCATTACAGGAGGTACGCGGAAAATTATTATTATATAATGACAAAAATTGGGCTGGGATGTGTTGTGCTTAATGAATACTCAAATAAAATAATGTATGGTAATATATGGTTAATGTTATATTATCAATTTAGGCCAGTCACAACTTTTGGAAGCTGCTGCAGCGCAGAGTGAGTGAAGTGCTGAAGATGTAGTAACGTTGGTTATACAGACCTAATTTGGATTCCAGGGGTTGATGGTGAACAGAGAAACATCATTAGTAAATAAACCTGGCAAGAGTAAAGTTGTATCTGCGTTAATTGCTCGTTAACACTAATTTCTTAAATGCCATTTGTTTTTAACACACGATATACGTACACACAGGCTTCCAAACTTTCGGGCATGTCCTGTGATTTAGTTTGAAAAAAATCCATTTGCAGCTGTTTCTCCCGTTAAAACGCCAAGGTTTCATGGAGCTCGGCAGCTTCTCTCACCCCATGCACTGTGGGTCTGACCTCTAATAACCCCAGACCCGCTGATCAGAGTGTCGCTCAACCAGAGGCAGGGAAAAAGAATAAACCTCCAACCTTATTTAATATTGTCAGCTAAAAAGTGCAGCAGAGCATCATTTTGCCAGCAGTTATTCACTACTGAAGTAACACTTAACTTCAATGATAAAATGAAAAACATGAAGTGATTAAATACATCAGCAAAGGTGGAAGAAATGTTGTTTCTGTTTTAAAATTTTTTTTTGCTTCAGTTTAAATAATTTATAATTTTATGTTTTCATCATATTTAGCCTGTATTTAATTTAAATATCTTCATCTTTATTAATTTTTTGAAGGATTTTTGTGTTGTTTGAAGAAAGAATCAGAACACAACATAAAAACTACTTGAAAGTTTTTTTAATAAGTTTTGAATGTTAAACGTTCTTCATTATTTTTAGAAGTATTTGTTCTGCTGAAATTCACATGATATATGAGAATGCCCGCATCACTGCAGAAGCATCACCAATCCGCCTCTCGGATTTGAAAAGGATTAGGGTGAGATCTACAGATCTAAGTCACACTGTCACTTAACATTCACTTCTTGTCTCACGATGGGGAATGCTGTTGTTGGTTTAGCATCCTTGAAAGAGCAGAGAACATCTTGACTAGTAGAAGCTAACCGTTAGCCTTAGCAACTCCACCACATAGCAGAACTCCTTCAGGCTTGTGTTATTTGTGGATATATGTTGCAGAGTCAGTGGTAGAGTTGCATTGCTGTTAACAAATCAGAGGCAACATGTCCAAATATCAGGAATTGAGACTCCAAACCCTGTCGTGTGAAGCTCAACTTTGATCTGGCTCACTTCTAGTTCCTGAAACAGGTGCACTGTATGACTTGTAAGGCAATAGTTCTCACTACAGACCACTGCAGATGTATTAGAAATATGAGTAAAGTACTAGTTCAAATTAGCAATCAATAACAGTGGTTAGCGCTGTTGCCTTGCAGCAAGAAGGTCCTGGGTTCACATCCCAGTCTGGGATCTTTCTGCATGGAGTTTGCATGTTCTCCTTGTGCATGCGTGGGTTCTCTCCAGGTACTCCGGCTTCCTCCCACAGTCCAAACACATGTCTGTCAGTTTAATTGGTCTGTCTAAATTATCGTTATGTGTGAGTGTGTGTGTGGATGATTGTTTGTCCTGTTTGTTTCTGTGTTACCCTGGCAACCTGTCCAGGGTGTACCCTGCTAGTTTGCCCATTGACCGCTGGAGATAGGCACCAGCCCACTGCGACCCTGCATGGCATGGACAAGCAGGTTCAGATAATGTATGAATGGATGGATGGAACACAGTTTTGCAAATAAAAATATCAGTTATTGCATTTCTCTTTTTTCTACCCATTTTTTCCTTTGATAGGGGTTTTAGTTACTTAAACAGTTCTGCATTCACTTGACTGCAGAATGTGTTCTTCCTGAAATCGAACAACCTAACAACAGAGACAGAGTAAAAGAGTAGATATATACTGTGAGAAAAACAACAAAAGAAACAAAACCTTAGGAATGCTGGAATGAATCATCCGCTGGTGACTCTGCTCGGCTCAGGCTCGTGGTGATTTTTTTATTCTTAAGTCGAGCGTGCTGCTTCTGAGGCAGGGCAGGCAGTTTATACATTCAACAGGATTTGTTAACATGCTGAAATGTTAAGCCAGTGTAGCCCTCTTCACTTCATTTGTGCTCTTACCGTGATTATGTTAAACTGGCTACATCCAAAGAATATTTTTGCTGTGTGGAATATGGATCAGTGACTATCAGAAGCTCTCACCCAGAAGAAGGAAGCTAAGAGTAAAAGGATCAAATAAACATGAAGCAGTCGACATCAGAGTGGGGTCTTCTTGCACAAAGTTTGCCAAGGTTTTCTCATGTGGACTTATAGTTATTTGAGCATATTAGGGTTCAGAAAAAGCTCTCTTGGCTGTGGCCGTTCATCATCATCTCCTCCCCTCTTGTCTTGTCCACTGCAGCCTGCAGACACTTATGGTTTCTAAGCAAGTATCTTTCTCCTTCTGTCATAATCACGGCTCTTTATGATCGGTTTGCCCTCTTTGCCCTTTCAAGATGTGGCATGTAATGAGGGCTTTGGAGGACTACGTGAGAGGGCTATTTAGCTATTCAGACAAGACCAGCTCACACATCCCACGCTCTCTAAGTCGACTCCCGACCAACACCTTTCAGCTGAGCACAGTGGTTATTTGTCCGGGACACAAGGTCACGGTGCTGTCATGGTCTGTGTTCTGCATCTCCCTCATGTGTCTCCTTGTGTTCTCCATCCCTCTCTAGGTTCCCCTTATGTGTCTCCTTGTGTTCCTCATGTGTCTCCTTGTGTTCTCCATCCCTCTCTAGGTTCCCCTTATGTGTCTCCTTGTGTTCCTCATGTGTCTCCTTGTCTGCATCCCCCCTCAGGTGCCTCCCTGTGGTCCCCAACCCCCTCCAGGTTCTCTCCAGTTTCCCCTCATGCTTCCCTTAGTCACTTTTCTTATCATTAGTTTTCTGTCATTGTAGATTGTTTAGTTCGTTTCTCCCTTTAGGTATCATCCTCCCCTGTCTTCTGGTGTTTTTGGTTCTCTTACTTCTAGATCATTAGTTTTATTATCTTTAGTTCTCCAGTGTCTTATTTCTACAAGTGTTTGAAGTTATTCAGTTCAGTAGCTTTGTTTAACAGGTTTTAGTTAGGGTTTTCCTCACCTGCCCTGCGCTGCTCCTCTTGGTTATTGGTATCACATGTGCCCAATCCTCCTAATCACCCAGCCCCTGAGTATAAAACCCTGTCCTGTCTTCTTTCTGTGTTTGTTGGTCCATTGTTTGTGTCAGTGTTGTTTTGTCCCCCCCTCCTCCTTCTTGGTCTCTAGGTTTTGGCTTCTTGCCCTTCTAGGTCTCTAGGTTATTTGGCTTCGTGCCCTGCTTGGATTTTATTTAGTTTTTTCATCCTAATAAAGGAATGCTTTCTTTCACATCCGCTCCTGCTTCGTGTTGTTCTGGGTATCTGCATTTTGGGTCCAACTCCCCTGGCTCTCAATGTGACAGGTGCTGGATGGAGCCAGGGTGGCTCCATCATCCAACATCTATGACGGGCCGTTTAGTGTTGACTTACCTCATGTAAATTGATTACATGATCAAAATGAATATAATTCAGATTCTCCTGACTAATATGGAAATTTAATATGCTGCTGCAGACACAATAGGAAGGTAAAAACGACAGAACAATGCAAAGAATAAATAACTCTCGGCCCAATAACTATTTTATAAATGTTATACTCGTGCATTTTTTTAATAATAAAAAAGAATTGACTGATGCGTTTTTAAGTCAATTGTTCCATTTTTCTTTTGAGAAAATAAATCATAACTTTGTGTGTTTTACACCCACAAAGAACTTGCTTTCATATCGAACTTAGCAAAACCTTTAATCTCTCGTCCACAATGTAATTATTAAACTGCAAGCATCTTATATGCACGCATAAAATTCTAAAATATTAGAAAAAAATAAATAAAAAAAAGAAGGTAGATTTTTCACAAGTTGCAAAGTGTGGCACATTCTTAGAATAGACTGCCAAGTGCAATTAGGACTTCTAATTTCTGTTATGTAAAGGTTTGCAGCTAAAATGAAGGGATAGCTCTAGGAACATGAGTGTTTTCTGGCTGATTGTTATTAGAGTGCGAATTACAGTCTAATTCCCAGTTTCTAATGGCCAAGTGTAAAAACGTTTGCATGTGTGTCTTTGTGTGCAGCTTTATGTTTTTTCACAAGATATTTACCAGAGAAAATAGGAAGAAATTACTTCAAAGTTCTATTAAGTGTTTATTATTAGCACTTTTTTATTTTCGGTTTAGCAGTTGTCACTGACTGACTGTGAGGACTTTAAGTGCAAATCAACCCACCAACAACTTTATTGGGTACACCTGTGGAAACCCCAAGTAGTTTTGGGTTGGACCCTCTTCTACCACCAGAACTGCTTAATTCTTCATTTATTATCCAGAGGTTCTGGTCCTCGTTGACATGACAGCAGCAAACATGATGTGAATCTCCCTTTCCAACACAGTGCAAAGGTTCTGGACTGTATTGAGTTCTGGTGACTGTAGAGCCTGCTGGAGTCCAGTGAACACATCATCATGTTCAAACAAGCAGGTTGAGTTGATCTGAGCTTTATGACACTGGCCATTTTCCTGCTGGAAGCAACAATTCTCAGGGAGGCTGTGGTGTTTAAATGATGCTTGGTTGCTAGCCTCAGTTTCCTGTTCTTTGCTGACAGGAGTGACACCTACTGCTGCTGCAGCCCATCTGCTTTGATGTGTGTTCAGAGATCGACAGACCTTGGGGTGATTATTAGAGCTACTCTTATGTTTTTCTCATCTCAAAATAGTCTGCTCTTCTGACCTCTTACATCAACAAGATATTTATATCCTTGCAATTGCAGCTCGCTTGAAAATTTTATCTTATTTTGACCATCCTTTTTAAAATCTAAGACATGTCTGTAGGTACAAATCCCATTAGATCAGTGTTTCAGACATACTTAGACCATCCTTCTGGTACCATTAACCATGCCGTTGCAAACAAACAAACAGACGAACAAACAAACAGACAAACAAACAGACAATTAAACAAACAAACAAATCCAACAACAACAACTTTAATACTCCATTGTCCCCATTCTGATAGTAACAATTCTGCAAGTTGCTGCAATGCTACCATTTCCTGATGATGTATTTCCAGTAGCAATTGAATGGGTAATAATTGAATAGGTGTATGTAATAAAGTGTTAGGTGTGAAATTCTACAGCAAAGCATTTGAAATGTTTAACCTATGTAGATCTAATGCCTGCATCAGTGTGGAATTAGAATAAATTCAGCTAAGATGCTTGGAAACCTTTGTATAAACTCCCAAATCAGAGACTTACCATGAATATCTAAAAGTTAACACAGTTCTGAAAACTTTTACGTTAATACTTTATTAATACAAAAAGTTATATACATATACATATGTACACACACACACACACACACACACACACACACACACACACACACACACACACACACACACACACACACACACATACATATATATATATATATATATATATATATTTTTTTTTTTTTTACTAAATTCATAGCTACAAAGATTAGGAACAAACGTTTTCACACATCTTTCTCTCTAGATGAGTGGATGTGGGTGTTTCCACCTTAAGGACCGCCTCCATCCTGCTGTCAACCAATGAACATTTTCTTCTCACTGGCCACAACGTCATCTCGTTTTGCGTGTCAACATGGCGGCATCCATGGCATCCCAGGCTGCAGCTAGAAGACTGAGGGCAGCTACATCAAAACACATTCTCCTGGACAAACTAAAGGTACCGGTACTGCTCGTGTCTCTACACAGACGCTTTTTACCCTCTCCGGCGGGTAATGGCGGTGTTGGACCGCTGTCACCGTGGTTGCAGTAGTTGTAGAGCTAGCGTGTTAGCATGTGTGAGAGAAGACTTAGGGATCACAGTTCAGCAGTGTGACAGCTCCGTGGTGACAGGCTGGATCAGTATTAATCACTGCAATTGAAAACACCATATAACAAGTGTTTTCCTACAAATTATACCTTTTCAGCTGGAGTTTTTCTGAAAAATCGTTCACTAAAGTCTTGATTAGCTTTGGTCTTAATCAGACTGCAAAGGTTAAGTGGAGCTAACCTTTGTAGAGTTTCTGCCCATACTATAACGTGTTAACTTTGTGTGTTTGGCGGTTAAAATATCAAACTTGAGTATATTACGTGTTACATTTACTTTTATAATGTGTCGTAAATAATACCTGCAGTTAAAGACAGCTTTAGATCTGACAAATGATAAGTTGTACCCTGTTCCTAGAACACACTGCAGCTCTGCGTTTTGCACTATAACCTCATTTAGATAAGCACAGTACAAAGGTTAACTCTTGCCCTATGATCTAATATCTATGAGGTGTTAATAACGGCTATCTGCCATATTGGATTACCATTTTCATTTGTCAAAATATTCCAGCAGGAATTAACTCTTAATAAAACAAATTTTATACTGTTTAATGACAGAGACAACAAAGATGTAAAAATAAATGGAATGGACATTCAAAAGGTGAAAGAAACGAAATTTTTAGGACTCATGTTTGATGAAGCTATCACCTGGAAGTCACACATAGGTTATATCAGAGGTAAAATTGCCAAAGCCATTGCAGTACTACATAAAGTTAAGTTTTTACTGAATAGTTCTGGATTGCTGACATTGTATAACTCACTAATTGTTCCATACTTGACTTACTGTGTAGAAATATGGGGATCCACATGTAAAACTCATACACAATCACTGTTTATTCTACAGAAAAGAGCATTGAGAATCATTAATAACAATCACTATAGAGATCCATCCATCCATTTTCTGAACCCACTTTATCCACGCAGGGTCGTCGTGTGTGTGTGTGTGTGTGTGTGTGTGTGTGTGTGCTTACTTGCAATGATTTAGGTAAATATTGCCCTCTATCGCTGGGGACAATACATACGTCACTTTAAGTTGGCTCAACCAAGTAGATAATTGGCCAATGCCAATACATAAAAAAATGGTAAATACCGGCCGGACACATTGGCCGACTGATAAATCGGTCTACCCCCTCCTTGCATTAAAAAAGCCCAGCTTTCCAAAAATAATTAGTTAAAACTGATTTGCTCTATGTTTAGAAA
>SSNQ01034717.1:1038376-1059054 GCA_006942095.1 Nothobranchius kuhntae
ATTCATTCATTCATTCATTCATTCATTCATTCATTCATTCATTCATTCACCAGGGGGGTGTCCATGAGGCATCCTAACCAGATGCTCCAGCCACCTCAACTGGCTCCTCTCGATGTGGAGGAACAGTAGATCTACTCCGAGCCCCTCTCGCATGACCAAGCTTCTCACCCTTTCTCTGAGAGCCCAGACACCCTGTGAAGAAAACTAATTTCAGGTACCCCATACACCCCCAGAGTACCTCTGACAGGACTCTCTGTGTTACATGTTCAAACACCTTCTCCAAGTCCACAAAGCGCATGCAGATTGGTTGGGCACACTTCCACTCAACCTCCAGGACCCTGCTTAGGGGTCATGTAGCCTTTATTAGCTGTTGTTTCTCACAATAGCACCCTTTTTCAAAATTAGGGTGTGGAGAGAAGGTTCTGATAGCATCCTATTCAACACATTCTCACAACCAAAGCGTCAAAATGTGACGCGTGTGACCAAGCCTCAATATATGACGATTCGGGGTGCCCCAGTGCGTCAGGAGAGGACGCATTGAGGACGCACTGTCCCAGAGCGTCGGTGTCCGACGCCCACGGTGAGACGGACATTAGACCGACTTGTGAGCTACTTAACCTTCCCCTCATCCCCATTCTGACCTTAACTCAGCTGAGTTACTGAGTTAAGGTTAGAATTGGGGTGAGGGGAAGGTTAGATCGTGGAATAATGTCCGTGTGACCGCGGGCGTCAAATACGGACACCAGCCCTGCCACGTGTCCCTGCGGGTCCCTGATCGTCCTCTCCTGACGCACTGGGGCTTCTCGAATCATCATATATTGAGGTTTGGTCACACGCGTCACATTTTGACGCTTTGGGTGTGAGAATGTGTTGTCCTATTAGGTAAGATCAAAGTTATTTCTATAGACTTATTGCAGTATTTTAGATTTTAAGGGTCTCAATGCATTAGCCATTAACCATTTGTGAACTATAGTCAAACTGTCAGTGAAAATTTTTCTACAAAAAAAATGCAACTCACTTTGTTTTGTAAAGGTTGTAAGACTAAATGATGCATTTGAAATACCTTTGTAAGCCTCAAACTCAGTTTTTGTATAAGGGAAGCTTGAAATAGGAAAATGTTTCCTTTTCAATTTTTTTAAAATAATATATTTCCCCTTTCCCACTTAATTGCAGTGATTTTTCTAAAATCAGAGGATTGCCGAGTTTAAATGTGAGGACTATTCTGCTTTCAGCTAAAACAATATTTTTTATCAAAGAGAGAATATTAAAAAGCAAATACAACAATTCTCAAAGAACAGTGTCCAACCTTTTTGTAGGTTATGACTCATACAATGTTTTGTTGTTGTCGTCGAAGAACTGTCGGGTCAAAAACCGGTCAGATCGTACATAAACTATCGCAGTGCTCATCACGCTGGAGGTGTGAGATCCTGTGCTATTTGAGTACATCAATTTCACACTCTTTGGGCAGTGTTGCTTCTTGGTTGGTGCCTTTCTTTCAAAATAGAATCTAGACCTGTTTTGTAACTCTGTTAAGACAGTAAGTGAATTTGACTTTTGATTCACTTTTATTGTTGCTTCAGAAAACGAAAAAGTTTGGCCAAAGAGTAAGATCAACCATGTTGAAGGCTAATTTAGCTGTTTTGGTTTATATTTAGTGTCCTGTTGTAAGTTGGTGTGATCCTTCAGTTCCGAGTTATTTAATAACTTCTATCGATTAAGCGTACACACACACACACACACACAACTACATACACTAGTCTGTATGTTTTTGTTTTATTTTAAATGGAGGAAAGTTTTAAGCAATTATTTCAACCATAAAAAAGTCATTGGAGTGTGACTGTTTTGGCGTCAGTGATACACATGAAGTCTTTGTATTCTGATTAGTTTCTAAGTAGAAGTGCGTCAGCCTGAGGAAGTTTGAAGCCGCAAAGGAAACGTAGCGGGAAAACAGGTAAACAAAACTGCTCTGTTTAAAAAAAGAACTACAACATGGAATTAGAGATTCGACACAGCAAGAACACACCTAAGATGTCAACCCACCTGCAGGGTGAACTACTAACTCCTAAGCTACCATTGCCCTACAGGTGTGTGCTGGTCAAGATGAAGCTACATGCTTCAAGATCACCCCGCAAAGATTATGTGATGGAGTTGTAGTCTATGTGTATGGCCATTGTGACCAGTCGGTGCTATTCAGTTTAATTTGGATAGTGCCAAATCATGACACGAGTCTTCTTAAGGCACTTCACAAAGTAAACATACCAATTGAGTTCAGTTCATTATTTTATAATATTAAATGAAATTAAATTAATATTATTAAATAATTCTTTAACTCATTCACTGCCAATGACTATTGTCGTGACGATTGTCATTTGCATTTTTTTTTACTTTGTGGGCATCGGAACGAGCCCCCGCACCCTGAGAACAAACATCTCAGCTCTAAAGCTGATCTTCATCCGCATGTCACACGTCACGTGATCAGGAAGCAGAAAATCCATGTGTATGGAGATCGTTTTGGGCCGCTGCTGTAAAAAAAGTGAGGCGCAAACTGGAAAAGCTTCTGCTGATCTCAATTCAACAACGGATTGTGAAAGAATGGATAATACTCGAAATGTGCGGATTCTTCTTAATGTAAGAGGTGAGTCTCCGCTTTGTTTTGGTTGTTTTGGCGTCAACATCATCCTAGCGTGCAATGTTCTGTGACTCTTAGAAAAACAGTAACAATGGTGAGAAACGCTGGCAGCGAAGGGCTTTACCCATCAGGAAACGGCTGGCAGCGAATTAATTATGCCAATTAATTAAGTTTCCTATGTAAGGAAACCCAGCACATTGCATTGAGACACTAATTTGTGTCAGAGACTTAACAGCAATCCTCATACTAAACAAGCATGGAGAGGAAAACTCCCTTTTCATCAATACTTTATCCTCAATCAGCTCTTTCTGCCAATTCTGCATTTTCTGGGGTCCACTGATTACCTCTTTCTTATTCATTTTCTCTTTCCCTTTCCTCACTTTTTTTATCACAATTTTTACTTTTCCCAATTTTACATGATTAAATCTTTTCCAAAAAAAATTGTTATTACGTTTTTGTTCTTGTGAAGTGCCTCGTGATTTTAATGTTGAGGTGCTAAATAAAACACTTCTTCTTGTTGTTCTTCAGGAAGAAACCGTGAGATGATATCATAATATAAAATATTCCCACAGATGTGGGCCTTTGATTGCAAACAAGATTTGTTAATTTCCACACCCAAAAAGTGATTTTCCTAACAACTCCATTCAAGCCCATGTTGCAAAATGAGTAAAGCCCAATTATAGTCCTAGGAGAAAAGCCACAAAATTCAAATTAGCAGCCACAGTTGAGTCTAATGATTATTTAGGAAGTGTCCAGCAGACAGGTGACTATAAAAGGGTGTTACTTAACAAAGAAAGCCCTTCCCATTTCATTCTGTTAACAATGGCTCTACATGGAAGGGAAATGTCACAAAATCTGAGAAAGAATTAATTTTTTTTACACAAATAAGGTGAGGGCTACAAGAAGATCAGCAAAGCTTTACATATCAGTCAGAATACTGTAGAAAAAGTGTAGCAAAAATGATCCTAATTTTTAAGTAAGATGGAAGTGCAACCATCTTACAGAGACGTCCGGGTATGTAGGCCAAGTATGTCTTCTGATCTGAACCCAATCGAACACCTGTGGGGAATTCTGAAGCGACAAGTTGAGCCTCACTCTCCATCCAGCATCCAGGCTCTAAAAGAAGTTATTCTTGAAGAATGGAAAAATACAGATGTTGCAACATGTCTCCAACTTGGTCATTCCATGTCTAGAAGACTTGGTGCTATCCTTGAAAATCGCAGTGGTCATACAAAATACTAGATGTAGTAGTTTTAGTCGTGGGTTGTATTCATTTTTGCTGTTCCTTTGATACCTACAACATGTTTGAGTCCTGCTTAAACACCTTGAAGACAAAGCCATGTTGGTGCTCATGGGCCTCATGTCATGTATACAGGGGTTCCATGCTTCCCCAGGCTCCAATTCACTGTCACCATGACCTCAAACCACAACAACCTCACTATAGAAGTTTTGTGTTTGCTATCATGGATCCGTGACACATAAAAGCCCACTGCATTCTTAGTAGACTCTCCAAAGACCGTCTACATTCTGGCAGATTTTTTTATGATTTTTTTTTATTTCTTTTTTACGTCATAACGGGTTTGTCATCCAATATAAAAGGGGTCCTTGAAAAAGACAACTGGTTTCTAGCTTGCTGAGACAGGCGAGTTTTAGAGAATATCATTGTGTGCACTCTCCTTTTTGCTTTCACTTTATGTTGGAGTAAAATTTAACTTTAATCCTTTCAGAGCTGCACAGTACAGGGTCTTATGGCAGCTGAGCCAGAATATGTCCAATACTGCTAAAATGACATCTGCAGGTTATGTTTTTTGTGGGGTAATTTACAGGAATGCAGATATGGTGTGGCTTGATTGCTTTTGCCATATGCAGTGTATTGTGTGTTTGTGCCAGCCATTTTCATGCATATTTCTTGTGAAGCCAAAAACAGGTGCAACAGGAGACATCATTTTATATCTGCTCCCCTAGATTTAGCATTAAGTATTGAACAGTTTTTTTCTGTAAATTCTTTGCAGATTCATGACACAGAAACACTTTAGCAACATCTACACGTCAAACCCTAATTCGTGTCAAAAGGGTTGTTTTCTTTTTTAATTTACTGTCCTTTCTCTTGTTAATGACTCCTTGAACTTTGTGCCTTTGAAAACATTTGCATGCGTGCACACATGGCTATGTGCTCACACACTTGTGCACCTAGTGCGCTGTTGCAAAGGGATTCCATCTCTAAATGCAGCCTTTGTCTTGCCTTCCCATTAAAAAGCCAATTTCTCTTTAATAGCAACAACAGCTGGAGCTGACAGGACTCGTGTCTGCTGATGGAGCAAACAGCTCCTTAACTGTAATTCAGCTCTGAGGCAGGTGCAAGACATGTTTTTGTGCTGTATAATGTGAAATATGTCAACATACAGGTGCAGAGAGAAGTTAAGTTATAAAGGAAAATTTGTTGTCATTAGTTATGATGGACGTCCTAAAACAGATCACATCATGCTAATCTTTTTCTCACACGTTGTAACCATTGCTCTGCTTTTCGCTTTAGTGCACCTGGCTGAATCCCAGGAGATGGCTGAATCTACAAGAATATCAGAGCAAGAAGCTGATGCAAGACAGTGGTGTGGCTGTCCAACGTTTCTACGTGGCTCATACAGCTTCTGAGGCTCTGGAGGCTGCAAAGAGACTCAGTAAGTGGACCACACACACAGCACACACAGAAAGACACATTGGTTTGGATTTAGGCTCTAAATGCTGGTTGCTGCTCTGTGGTGATGTCTCAGTGTTTTTCATACAATTCTATTTCTACATTGAAAACACATTTTTTTGACGACTCAACTCCCTTATTGAACATTCTGCAGCAACTCTTCTCAGATTTAATCGTCAATAATGCCTGAATGTCCAGATGGCCTCGCACATTAGCATTCCAACAGATTAAAGTTCCCTCTTTTCATCCAGTGGTTTCTTGTCCCAGTTGCCCGTTTCTCATCAGAATGTCCTTTTCTGTAACATCTGACTCAGACCTTGTTAATGCTGCTGACACATTTAGGTTAACACAAGGAGCAACTTGAGGTTCCACCCTGTGCTGTGTTCAGTTCAGATTAGAGATGAGATGAGAAAACAGACATGCATGAGTTTGTAGTGTTCTGTTTTTATCATCAGCAGCATTTTTATTCAGTTTTTGTTTTTATTTATACAGCAGAACCGCATTAGTCTTCATGTCTGATGGATTTTTCTTGTGTAGGTGTTAATTTTCACACTGAATGTCAGTTGATTGTCTCTGTAGTTCCATTGAAACCATGTGTACTCAGACTTTAGACAGCTCTTTATTATTTATGTACTCCAGTAATGAGCTATTTTTATTGTAGACTTTTTGCACACTGCTGTTTATATTGAAATGATAACAGTTCTATTTGCAGTGCAGCTTGTCTCTACTGCAGGATGTGCAAGTAGCTGTGGTTAATAAGGGCTGAAGTTTTATCAAGTTTAATCGCATCTTAATACTGTTTACTTCTGTGCATGAGCCAGGGATTTTTGACCTTAGTGGTTGTGCCGGCTCTGTTTTTCATCTCGGCAGTCATCTGCACTAATTCATTTCACAACCTCTCGCTTTGAGTTTCTCACGCTTTGCATGCTTTTAAAAAATATTTGTTTTCTTGTTTTCATTATTTAGTGTTTATTATTGTGTGCCGTTTGGATTCTTGCCTGCTCATGCTCATGCCGAGCTGTCAACGGGGGTGGGGGGGTGGGGATTCTGCTTGTTCTACAATTCCTCGAGGATGCATTGCATGAACAAAGATGGTTTAACATCTATTTGTATGCACTTTCTCTTCTGTTTTCTTCCTTTCCTGTTCTGCTTTGCCTCATCACACCCCACTATCAAACACCTACAGCACATAGTCCCACCCTTAGATTTATTTTTTATTCAGTGTCCTCTCCAAATACAGCAACAGCTTTTTGATGGTGCATCCAGGTTTGTTTTCAGCCAGCAAGGTGCCACTCTTATCGACGTCTTGAGGCTCAAGACCCTGGGGTTCTGCTTTCACTGGCTCCGGATATGATGCAGAAAATGATAAACTGAATAGGAAAAAGAGGAGATATATTTTTCTGACAGTACCTGTATTGCTGTAAGGGGCAAAATGGAGAAACCAAAATCCAAGACAGAGGAATTGCTAGTCAACAGACAGTTTAGTGCAGCTCAGGTCAGGTAACCTATTGGAACCTCTTAGGATTTTTTTTTTTTAGATTTTGGCAAGACATTAATCTTCTGTCCATATTCACAGAGGTGTGACCAAGTCACTGCTTTGCAAGTCACAAGTAAGTCACAAGTCTTTCTAGTCAAGTCTTGAGTCAAGTCCAAGACAACCAAGTCCAAGTCGAGTCCAAAGTCAATGATGTGGAAGTCCAAGTCAAGTCCAAGTCCTTAACTTTGAATTTTCAAGTCATAATCAAGTCATCTGTCCAACTTCAATTTAATGACAATGATGATAAATAAATTCCAGAAATAAAGCTTCTTAAAGCTTCATTTATTTGCTCTAACAAGCAGAAAGTGCAACTGAAACTGATCATAAACAAAGTGCTGCTGCATTTAGAAGAACAAGATCAAACCCAGAACTAAGAATGATTTGATTTTTGTCCATGTCGTGCCACTTTTGTGCTAAAATATCGAATATGCTCAAGTCATCAAGCCAACAGATGCAAGTTGATTGAAGTTGCAAGTCATTGGCGTTCAAATCCGAGTCAAGTCGTTACTCTTAACAGGTTTTTTCAAGTCAAGTCAGAAGCTATTAAAATAATGACTCGACTCCAAGTCATGTGACTTGAGTCAACACCCCTGCATGTTCATAACAAAGTTATAAAGCTGAATTAAAGTGGCACAGATGGAGTGTGCATGCTGATGTTGATGTAACAAATATAAATGGTACCGGAGTGTGATTTATCACTATACCCTGTCAACTGTTCAAAGTTGTTCAGTGCTCACCTTTAGGTGCTAACAGATAGCACAAGATCTTGCAACTTTTAAGATTTTATATGAAAGAGGATTTTCACTGAGAAACCGTTTTTATTTTATATTTTTGAAAATGATTGGTCACTCAGAGTTTAACATGCAGGTTGAACATGAAAATTGTGTCTTACATGTATCTTCTGCATTAGCTCCTGATAGAAACGGTGAAAATCTAGGATTTGAAAAGCCTGACAGAGCTACATCACACTGTCACTTAACATTCATGGACTCACCCAACTTAGCTTGTGACGGGAGTAAAGCTGAGGAAAATAATCAAATAATCAATGCATCGGTGTGGACATAAATGATTCTGCATCGTAGAAGAGTACGCAGTAATCGATTATAGTGGAATGTAGTTTTGTTTTCTTAACGGCGGCACCAGCGCAGCATCCATATCTGTCAGAGTGAGTGTCCTCCACATTTACCAAGTGGTTCCGCCTTAATGTGGTACTGCAGGGCTGAGCGCTGGAGTTGTAACCTGAGACCGAACCGGAACCGAATCCGCCCGACGGGTTCTGTTGGATTTGGGCCATGAATTATGTTAATTGAGCAGGTTATCATGCGGCTCGCTCCGCTCGCTCGATCAGCGACTGAGAGAGAGAGACACTGTCTGCTCACACAAGAGGATCGGAGGACGCTCCTCCAAACCGATGCTCCAAACACACGTTATTATTTTCATAATTTAATTATTATTTCTCCTGGAAGCGCTCAGTCAGACCGAGTGTTGTGATGTAGGGAGATCTGGTCTTGGGGAGGGGGAGGGGTCAATGACGGCGGCTGCAGCGTGATCGTCTGTCTCTTTTATTTAGAGACACGGAGAAGTTAAAAGGAGAGAGAAATAGAAGATAGAAGTTCTTGTTCCACTTTATTATTTTGTTTCTTGATGATAAACTGATGTTAAATTCAATTTAAAGAGAAGCTGGGAAGATGCTTTGGTTCATTTTAAGTTACAGGAGGTCTTTGCTCCTATCTGCTCCTCCAGAGACAGCATGGACATGAGGGTTACATGGTGAGGGTTACACAGGACAGGTTAGTGGAAAGGTGTGTAGTTAGCTGGTTAGTGAAGGAGATCCATTTCAGAAATGAACCACTGGGTTCAAATAAAATAACAAACTAAGTCGAACATTTCATTTGGTGTCTGACACCCTTCAACTGCGGCATAATTTGACTCTAGAGCTGCTCAGAGACATTAAACACTCATATATGAACCCATTACTGATTTTGTTATTACATAATGTTGTGTCCTGTAGGTTTTCCGTACTTTTTTAGATTTTGTGAGTTTTTGTGAAGCATGTTTTTCTCAGCCTGAGGTATGGCTGTTGAACGAGGAAATGGATTGTTTTACTTTGTTAAATCTTCTTAAATGTTTAAAATGTTTTGTCCTAACCTGTTTGTGAATGGAGAGCTTTTGAGGGATGGCAGGTAGTGTTACGTTTTTGATAAAAATAAATAAAAATAAAAAGCAATTATCTGACATCGTCTATTTATCGATGAAAACAAATCAATATGAAATAATCGTGATGCATCGGGATATCGAATCGAATTGAATCATTGACCCAATAATCGTAATCGAATCGAATTGAATCGTTGACCCAATAATCGTAATCGAATCGAATTGGGACACAAGTGAAGTTTCACCCCTCTAGATGGGAGAGGCTGTTGGTTTAGCATCCAGGAAACAGCAGAGAACTTCTCGACTAGTAGAAGCAGTTGGAGGAAAGTAGCTGAGTGTGGAAAGTGGTCAGTATATCCTCCAGTACTCTTAAGCCTATAGCAGCATAACTACAAAGATGGAGAGAATGCAGGATAATCCAAACTTTTAGGAGACATGTGTGAGGCAGGGCTAGAGAGAAACATATTTACTGTATTCCCTGCTATACACTCTACCGCCCTCTACTCCCCCACTCACCCAAACCTAGACTGACATCACTCAAAATGTATCCATGAGGCGTATCAAATTAGAAAGTTTTAAGCCTATAGTCTCAAAAGACAAGATTCACTGTCACATCCCACTCAGACAATGTAACATGATCCAAAGCTCCAAAAAAAGGATTTTGCATGATATAATCCTTTCACTTTACTTATTTATTAGGCGACACAATTTTGTTTGTACGATTTTAGTAATGGATTCAGGTTGTCATAATGCACACTAAATCAAATATATGAAATCAAAACATGATTCTTGTTTACTGGGATAGATCGGTGCCGCCCAGTCTGAAGCTACGGTTCTTAACCGGAAAGCGTTGATTGCCTTTAGACTTTAGATTGAGGGAGAGTTCGTACCTCAAGTAAAGCTGAGCTGAGCTGCTGCCTGTCTTGTTCAGGACTAGATTTTTAATCTCAAGACTCTTTCCTGGTTAAATAAAAGGAAGATGGTGCTAAACAGCAAGGTAGATATGTTGTTCTATGTTCCAGCAGTCCCCTGTGGTGAACTTTAGGCAATGATCAAAAGAGCAAGATTGCAAATGCAAGTGGCCAAAATGGATTTCCTCAACAAAGTTACTCAGTCTTAGAGGTGTGGGGAAGAGTTCGGACTTCTGGGAGGCACACAGCTGTGGCTCCTACATGTCAAGAGAAGCCAACAGAGGCAGTTTGGGCATGTGGTAAGGATGCACCCCTAGACGTCTCCTGGTGGAGGTGATTTGGGATAAGACCCTGTTTACCTAGGAAAATTTGGAGGGATTATATTTCTATACTGGCTTTGGAATACCTTGCTGCTTGTCATATTGTTGAAGTTTGCACCCCCCTGGGCTTTTGGACCCCAATGGGCATCCGTTGGTAAGGTCTTACTCAAACACAAAAATACAGCTTGCTTGCAACGATTTAGATATCTACTGCCCCCAATCGCTAGAAAAAATACACACTCACTTTACGTGGAACCATGTTCGCTCTTAGGACAACACACTCAAGTTAACACTCCTCTTCTGGGACTGGAGATAATTTGACTTTTTGTTTCCCAGCCAAACTTAAAGCATAACAATCTAAAAACTCACAATAATTTTTGGCCACCTTGGTAAATGAAGCTCGGTTCCTGCTGCTTTGTTCCTCTCAGTGCACCAGGCTTTGGTTGGTGTTCATGTTTGTGTGCCTCACACTTTTGTGTCCCGTGTCTAACACTGGCTCGCTAATAAAGCATGCAAGTGAGCATCTTTGGATGCTCCACTTGCTCGGATTCACACTGTGTCTGTGAATGGCTTTCTCTTGGGCCGTGTTAGGTCATACATGAATGTGATAGAGGGTGAAGAAAAAAGAGGCAGATAAACAACCTTTTTAGTCAAGATCAGTTGAGCTAATAAGCAAAGTGAGAATGCCAAGCTTTGACTCCCAGGGTGTGAAGGGAAGCCGGGGTGTGGAGCCAGCCCGGGATGGAGCTCTGTTTAATGACTTTACACTTTAGAGGACACATGGCGTTGCCCTGTGCATGCGATGTGCATGGTTAGTGTATCTGAGCTGACTGGGAACAGCTCAGACAGATTTCTGTGTGGTGCAGGCCTCCTGCTGTGAGCCCCTGGTTCCTTTTGCACACAGTGAAGAGAGCTAGTCAAGCACAGAAGCACAGACACAGATGAATGGCATTCAATGCTTGCCTATATGGCCACACACACACACACACACACACACACACACACACACACACACACACACACACACAC
This sequence comes from Nothobranchius kuhntae, assembly GCA_006942095.1. Taxonomy (NCBI): domain Eukaryota; kingdom Metazoa; phylum Chordata; class Actinopteri; order Cyprinodontiformes; family Nothobranchiidae; genus Nothobranchius; species Nothobranchius kuhntae. The sequence continues at coordinate 1,049,649 of SSNQ01034717.1, forward strand.
ACACACACACACACACACACACACACACACACACACACACACACACACACACCAGCATACTCCTTGTACACTCACTTAACCATGGATTGGTTAAGTTGTCAGTTAAATTGCCGCTTTGCGCTATAGAAGCACCCCTTACTGTTATGCTCCGTAAATGGCCTAGCTTTGCTGAAGTGGACGCAAATGTATTTGTTCTATTGCTGCAAAGGACAAACACCTTTTCTATCAAAACATTCTTTACAAAAACATGCCCGACATGGATCATTGAGTCCCTTTTTGCTTGAATGACAAGTCTAAGAGGAGAGTTTACAGTGTGGCAGATGGGCGATGCACAACCAGCTAATGGCTCGTGGAAAAAAAGCGTTTGATTTCTGTGGTGCCACACTGAGTGAATCCAGCAGGGAGTTATCACCAAGTTCAAAGCTTCTGTAAAATGTGCTCTGCTGGGACACTGAATGGGTGGGAAATTTACCACAGCTGTCCATCAGAGTCAGTAACCCACATTCACCAATACCACGCTCAAGAAATTAAACTTTGGATTGTAGTGTTGGCATGCTCTTGAGAAAATAAACACAAAAAAATCTCAAATGTTCCTTATCATTGGGTATTAATACTTTCTAATTATTAGTAATTTTATTGATGTAAATGTGATTCTATACAGTTTTTGTTGCATAACTGTTTCATAAAGATCTGTACAGTAGACAGACATCAATCATTTATAAATATTTGAAGTGTTCAGTTTGTGATTGATCGAGCCTCGATTAGGCATAGCTAAATCAAGGTTTTGCTATTTACATTTACATAGAAGTTTAGGCAAGGCAAGGTAAGGCAAAAGCAAGGCAGCTTTATTTATATAGCTCATTTTATACATTGAGGCAATTCAATGTGCTTTCCAATTAGTAAGAAAAGCAAGAACATTCAACTCAACGTAACAGCACAATAAAAATACACACAAATTCAATTTAGATTTAAAATATAAAAAGAAAAAGACAGGGCTTCACCCTGTTTGGTTCGGAACCGAGGTTCTACCAGCTGACTTTCTTAAGGATCTCAGAGCCTTGCTGGGTGTATAAACTGTAGGGAGATCCTACATGTATTTTGGCCTCATGACACTGAGTGATTTATAAACTAATAGAGGCACTTTAAAATTGATTCTGTACTTTACTGATCACCAGTGTAAATATTTAAGAACAGGAGTGATGTGCTCGGTTCTTGTTAAGACTCTAGCAGCAGCATTCTGAATAAGCTGCAGTTGCTTCACGGGATTTTTGGGAAGACCAGTCAAAAGGCCATTGCAATAGTCCAGCCTGCTGTAGATAAATGATAAATGACCCGCACTTGTATAGCGCCTCTCAGAGTAAGAACTCCAAAGCGCTTTACACTACAGTGTATCATTCATCCATTCACACACACATTCACACACTAATGGTGATGAGCTACGATGTAGCCACAGCTGCCCTGGGGCGCACTGACAGAGTCGAGGCTGCCGAGCACAGGCGCCACCGGTCCCTCTGACCACCACCAGCAGGCAAGGTGGGTTAAGTGTCTTGCCCAAGGACACAGCAGCAGAATTCTCTGTCCGGAGCCGGGATCGAACCTGCAACATTCCGATTACTGGACAACCCGCTCAACCTGTTGAGCTGCTGCTGCCCCCAAATCAACATATCAACAGAAATGATGAATTATTACTTCCCTTCCTTATTAACTACTTCATCTTTTCTAGTCCAGCCGACCTTATGATAAATGACCCGCACTTGTATAGCGCCTCTCAGAGTAAGGACTCCAAAGCGCTGAACACATGAATGAGTTTCTCTAGATCTGTCTGGACATGAGACCTCTGAGTCTCGCTATTTGATAAAACACTGATCTAGTTATAGCTTTAATGTGACAAGTGAAGCTTGGGTCTGAATCAATTATGACATCAAGATTTCTAATCGGGGTCTTTGTCTTTATTCCTCTGGAGCCAAAACAAGCAATAACCTCCACTCTATCCTTCTGATTTCCAAAAACAATGCTTTGTCTTGTCTTCATTTAAATGGAAGAAGTTTGATGGCTTCCATGACATTTTTCAGTCAGGTTTACAACTATTACATTTGAGTTATTATTTGTTTTCCAAGCAAATAACTTATTTATAACTGCTTCATCTACTTGTTTAGTTTAAATTTATTAGTTTGACATTTGAAGTCAATAAAATAACAGAAAATTCTCCAGACAGCTAAAAGTCTACTTTTCAGATGTTTTCCTTGGACATGTGTCAGAGTCACCATAACATATTTCTGCTCTTTGTTTTCACAACAGCAGTGCATTTCAGCAGCTCTTTTGGTAATGACACCCTTATTTTGGTCCACAGGCTGTGTTGGTAAAACCGCATCATTCCTGTCTCTTACTTGGATACAAAACATGCTGAGCACATTTGAAGCTTTTTTATTATTACAGCACCTCTCCAAAATCTGACGTTATCCTGTGTGTCTGACATACATGTTTTTACTTTTTTTTAGAAAAAAATAGTTTGAAGTCTGCATATTAAATTTAAAAAATTGAAGCCATTTCCACCCAAAGTATGTGATACTTTTTGTTCCAGGTTTTACATCATATTCAGTTTCTTCAGATCAAGGTTGTCTGTGGTTTATAAATGTTTTTCCACCATCCGCTCTCAACAGGCAGCAGTGAGTTACTATGGTTACAGGGATGCCTCTTCTTGCTTTTCATCATCCAAATTGCTGCTACTTTGTTCTAATTGTTTGAAGATGTCCTTATGAGTACTGAGATATACCCTCACATCCAGTGCTGTTTGAGCAGCAGCATGTCATATTTTGTTTTTATGTGGTTTGTTTCTCATTTCCTCTCTGGTTTAATAACACATAACCTCTGACCATTTAGTACTTCATTTAAATATCAATTAGTCATTCTTTTAATATTCATTTTCTCATTCCTCACGCTGTTCTTATTTTATCTTTGGTTTTACATGAAAGATTTTAATATAGTTTCACTGCACAATGTTTTATAATAAAGTTAGATGGATAATAATTTAGCCCACTGAGTTATTATTATTGTTGTTATTATTATTATTATTATTATTATTATTATTATTATTATTATTATTATTATTGTATGGCCTATCCAGAGTGTTCTGTTTTGAGCTTAAACATTTATTTTCTCTTTTCTTCTCTTTTTTCCCCTCAAGTAAATGTGAAACAAATAAATAAATAAATACCTGTAATTTATTTATTTGTAAATAAATGAAAATGAAATCTGTTCTGGAAGAGGAGTACTTTTTGAGTCATTTGTTTTCATAATTTAATTTGATCTCTGGTAAACCAGGAGTTCAAAACAGATAACTGTTATTCTTTAAGAACATTTTAGTCACAATGCAGACCCTGTGGTTTAAGGGCTGAAGAACGCATTGATATCACTTACAAAATTATTACAAATACATCATAGCTTTTTCAAGATTGTTCATTTGCCTTTGATTTTCTTAAAGAGATCTCTATTTAAAAACATTTGGTTGGTTGAAAAACATTTTCCTAATAGTAGTTTATGTTGTATTGACTTAAAATGTGGCTTCAGGGGCAGCTGCTTCACTGGAGCTATGGTGTGAAATTCGGTCATTAACTTTTTATAGGACTGTTTCTTACTCATATTCTGAAATGGCTACACTGCATTTGCTTTATTTATTCAAGGATATATCTGTGGGGCCTATGAGTCCAGCAAATCCATTAGAAATATCATCCAGATTTTTTCTTCAATTACATTTTTTCTGTTTTTAATACTTTTATATAACGTTACAACTTTTTTTACCTGGCTTTTCTCATTCATTGGTAATTTGGTTAGTTAAATCCAGACGTTTTGGATAACAAATTATCTCTCAATTTTCCAGTGAATTTAAATTTATTGGTCCAACTCTGTCATTGTGTTATGGCCTCCGCCTGTCCATCCCTTAGCTTGGAGTTCAGCACCTTGCACAATGCCTGTTTCTGCTGCACTTTGTCCCTTTCTGTTCAGCACTGTGGACAGTACCTGCTCCCGCCTTATCAGGACCAAGGACAGCGGCACGCAACAAAGGAACTTTGTGGAAATCTCGTGGAAACTACGGGGCCTAAAACATACAGCTAAATGTTTTTTTTTTTTTAATAGGGTTTACAAATTATTTTGGAAATAACTTGTTGGTTATACAATTTAAATGAAGCATTTAAAAAACAAATGCTACTCCAGAAATTGAACCAAGCGCAAAGCATTTACAGGTAAAATTATTTTAATAAACTTGTCTTCTCGTAACATGCTAACAAGTTAATATAGCAATCTCAGTGGCGGCTCCAGAAATATTTTTTCTGCAGGTGCTATAAAGGAGCTAGTCTTTTTATTGAGGGTGCAATGAAGGAAGTGGTCATGCGTACCTATTGTTCTCTAAAACACCTTCAACACTAGCAGATACACATGCGTGCACAAAACCCCAGCACCTGAAACAATCAACCCTCGACTGCCGCAGCGAAGTTTGATGATTCTCTTCATCCAGATCCGTGGGTTTTTGTGGGTCTGAGATCACTTCCAAAGATTCCTTCGTTTCTGACTGAATTCGTGGAAATTTGGGCAACAAAAACCGATCCATTTAACCACTAGCTCTACCTTTCACTCGTTCGCAGGTGGAAAATGAGGTCAAAGGTTAACATCAATTTCCTGTTTTGGTTTAAGTTTTTACTATTTACATGATAATTTACTGATTATTTTTGTTTTGTATGTTAAATATTAGCACATCCACAGGTTAAATTAAAATTAAATTCTAAAAAAATTCTAATATTTACTTGGGGGTGCTATGGGGGTTCAATGACTAATCCAGGGGTAGATATAGCGCCCCCCCTGGCGTCGCCACTGAGCAATATGAAAAGAAATTACAATTAATTTCTTAGCAAGCTAACAGCAAGACCGCAAACAAACACACTTCCTCTAATCACAGAGGCATACTACCATAAGTGTAGTAAGTGCTCCCAACCGTAGAACATCCGAGAGTGCTAACGCCAGATTTGACAATGTAGTATCTTCTTATGAACTTAAAATGTATGTCTTATTTTTGCTCGTCATCTAGGGTTTTCTGGCGCTGATGCTTAACTGGCAACAACCGTAAAACTAACAAAACAGTAGGGAGAAAGTGAGTTTTTGTTTAGAAAAATGAACTGCGGTACCTACATTTGACCACAGTGTGTGTTTTTTTAACCTGATTCTTCCATATTGCACCTTTAAACTTCTTTGGCATAGCAGCAGAATTGTTTTTTAGGTTTGTTTATTAGGGAAAACCCAACTATGTGTGCTTGTTGACCATGTGGTTAATTCAGACTGTTTTGAAATTGAAATTGTACCTCTTAATGTGAACTTTTTCATTCAAGTTACATTCTCTGGGGTCTTGACAAGATTGTACCCATGTTGCCATGAAAGGAAGCAATTTTGATTTGAAAAGTGTGGGGCCATAAATGACCTGAGCGGTTCTCATTTTTGGAATGCATAGTCGCTAGATCTCACGAACGTTCTACTGCTTTTCTGTAAAACTAGTAGAAACTATGAATGGATCCAAACTGCCTTGTGAAAAGTGTGTGTGTGTGTGTGTGTGTGTGTGTGTCCTGACCCCCCCCTCCCCCCTTACACACATGTTGCTATGTAACAGGTTTAAGATATCTCAGTAGCTGCAATAATGAATATAGATTTTGTGCTTGCTTCAAAGCAGCGTTGCACAGCCTCACACAAACAGACATGCTTATAAAGTTGAGCTCCAACACAGCAAAAAAGAATGTGATTATGTAGTCCACTTTGTGTGTCTCCACTCACATGACAGATTTATCTGTTGAGCAAATCTTGATGAATTTTCAGACTGAATTCTAAATCAGAACCACATTTCCCCTCTCCCCCCTGCAGTATAGCCCCTCATGTCTGCCGTACCTGCTTGCCTCCCACTGAAATCGTTCATTGACAAAATGGTGATTGAGGGATTCTTGGCTTTGAAGACTTACCTTTGCTGGATGATGAGCCTCTTTGAGGAACGAGAGCAAAGCATACTCTCATATGAGTACGCTTGCTATCAAATGAGATGAGGTGGAAGGAATCCCATTGTTCTTCACCTTCATGTCTTCTGTTGACATCTTTTACTAAAATTTTATTCTTGGTTTATTTTTTCAGCATATCTACTTTAAACTACCTTAGTTTTCATCTCTGTAAACCATAGCTTCTGGTTTTATTTCCTTGTAGCCTTGCTGCCAGAATGACAATTACCAGAAGATGAAAACATTTAAATTTATTTCACTTTGCCAAGAATACTCATTATAAACAGCTTTAATGCATGACTGTCTAATCTCATGTGTGCTTATTAGAAGGATGGTTAATTTGATATGTCGGCACACTGAATAATAGCAAGCTACCTTGACATTAGTTGACTCTGTGATTAGGCAGGTATGAATGAGTGTGTCTCCATGTGGATGCAAGCTTGCCGATTTGGAAATGTTTATGATTTCTGCAATGACGGAGAATAAAATATTCAAATATCTTCTCTCTTCACTGAAATAAAAATTAGAGATGTTCCCATAACGAATTTTTGCTCCCCATCTGATTCCGAGTCATCTGATTTTGATTATCTTCTGATACCAAGTCCTGATCCGATATTTTTTAGGAAGGCATTAAAGTAAAAAGACAAAAGGTCAAAATGTTCAGGAAAGCATTAAAACAAGAAAAAAACACATCCAAGCTGTCCTTTGAGTTTCACTTTTAGTTGTTTAGGAAGTACACTGATTAGTACACCAATTGGAGGGTTGCTGGTTCAATCCCAGTCTCTGCCATTGCATCCTTAGGCAAGAAACCTCTCCTGCCTTACTGCCTATTTTCTGTGTAAGTGGCTTTAAATAAGTGTTTGCAAAATACATGAACATAAACATTACAAGGATACATTCAAAGTACTGACCTCTGAGCAAAATATTTCTGATGGACTTCCAACCTGTGATATATCTCATAAGCAGTCAATAAACTACCCTAAATTATACTATGTAGTTACACGAGCGATTGTTCTACAATAAAATGTTAGTGCCACATTCAGTTTAGCACCTGAGAACAATGGTCCAGGTCTTCTTGGCTTGTCGCAGAAAAGCATTTATACCTCTGACGAGGACTAATGGTGCCTAAGGTGCCATATGTTTCTTTACCCAACAGTCTGTCTAGCTTGTGCCATCTGTCACAGCAATGCCCTCCCCTACCCATGTAGGGGCATCACCAAAAACTGTTCAGATGACTTCCCTATCCATCAGTGATGCTTTTTCCACTGGTGCAACAATTTCCTCCTGTGTCTCTGCAACTCACATACATGTGAGCGCTCCAAAGCATCTTCAATATAAAACAGGCCGAAACACAATGATCAATTTAATGAATACACAGAGACATCGGTGGAGCAAGAAATAGCATTGAAATGTTTTTCTTAAAGGTTTTATAGACTGATAAAATAAGTGTGATTACTGATGGAGAAGATGGATGAGTCTTTCCTGGATCACTAATGGACACATGAACCACTTCAGACAATGCCTTAACAAAGAGGTGCAGCTCATCTTTGCTATTAATATGATTCCTCTCTGGTATGACTAATGGTTCTAGCAATGTTTTCAACAGAAATAGCATAAATAAATAAAAGCACAAAAGAGGAACATCTACTCATTCTAGCCCCTTTAGAGATTCTGGATCTATAATTGAGCTGTGGAACTACATCCTGCTCGAGGTGCTAAAATGGAAACAACAACAAAAAACATCTTACCATGTAACTTCAAACTTGACTTTCTAAAAGAAAGCATAAAGGATTAGAGAGCTGTACTCTTGTGTAGTTGTTGCCTGTTTTTGCCATCCATCCACTATCTTCCACAGCTATTCAAGTGTAATTAAAGGTGCAGTATGTAAGAACATAGTGATAATTTTACAGAGAAAATTCCCAAAAGAGTATTGTTTTAGTCATTTTGAAGAAAGTTATACTGAAACATGTTTCATAACCAGCTGGCTGCGGGGATTGTCAGCTCTTCTCCTTTCAAAACAAAGGAAGAAGGGACGTAAATGTTTACCATCAGTAGGGATGAGTACCGAATTCGGTACTTTTTAAGGTACCGACCGAATTCCATAGTACCGACCGAACACCGATTCACGTCATTTCAAACGGTACCTCGTTTCGGTACTGCCAAGACAGTTGCGCATGCGCAAGAGCGTTATGTCGCCGGTCCCTGCGAGGCCGTTGTAAACAGAGCAGCATGGTAGAAAGAACGCACGCTAAAGCTTGGGTCCACTTCACTAAATGTGATGGGTAACTGGGTGATGAAACTAGCGACAGACAACGATCTAAGTGAGACATCCTCATCTTAATCTGCTCCAGTAGGTAAATAAAATGTTTAAGATAACGTTACCTTGATTTGTTAGCTTCCGTTTCGCTAATGGTGCGTTCGCTTTCTCCTCGGAACTCCGAATTTCCGACTAGAAGAACATGAACGCGCTCTAAAGTTTGACTTCACTTTACTAAATGCCACGGGTGATTGGGTGAAGGTAAAACCAGTGACAACGATCTAAGTTTGAGGCATCATCGTTTTAATCTGCTCCAGCAGCTAAATAAACTGTTAAAGATAACGTTAGCTTGATATGTTAGCTTCCATTGCCACCGTTGTTATCAGCTAATGGTGCGTTCGCTTTCTCCTTGGAAATTCTAACTTCCCAGTAGGAAAAATCAAATGAAAAAAGATGGCAAAAGGAATGAAGATACACAGTAAATTTAGTTCACAGTAAAGATGTTTGCTTCAGTTTAATTATCAGCTTATAAAACTACAAGGACGATGTTAAAATACAAACTTGTATGTTATTTATCATGATATTTATCAAATATGGTTACCGGTATATATTGAGAAAAATATATATTTAATTATAAAAGAGAATTAAAATAATAAACACTCAAAAGTATCGAAAATTGGTACCGTTAAGTACCGGTATCGACTCGTAGGTACCGGGAATTAGTACCGGATCGATTCAAATGTCAAAGGTACCCATCCCTAACCATCAGTGAATGTGGGGATGCTGCGTCTCCTGCGAGCTAATACTACAGCTCCGACAATTGTAATTTGACAACGGCCAGCAAAAAGCTTCAAAGTAGTTTCAAGTGGTTGCAGTAACAAAATATTACCACACAATGTCCTTTTTACTTTCTTTCTACACACTGCACCTTTAATACATAGATACTTCGGATATTTTGGGATATATTGAGCCAGAATGCAGTAACATTGTAGCTGAGAATCTCTGACAACAACAACCGAGGGCTATAGATCAAATAAATCAAATCAAAGATACTTTATTAATCCCAGAGGGAAATTAAGAGTTTCAGTACACACAATTCAGAGGTCAGACATACATGGGCAAG
>SSNQ01034717.1:1066859-1105868 GCA_006942095.1 Nothobranchius kuhntae
CTTTAGTTAAGTTTTAGTGTAAAACTGGGCTGTTTCTGGTTAAATGTCTCACATTGTAGCTTGATAGAAGTGCACATTTTTGTGCAGGTTTTTCCTGTGACACAAACGATCGTCCCTGCAGACATCTGTGTGGTCATTTAGCACCCACCTTCCACCACACTATCATCATTACTGTCACCCCTCTGGTTGCATTGCAGTGACAATCTCTCAGTCATGGGTTTGAACTGCTGCTCTCTGTCTGAGACCTAGGACATCTCAGGTTGTCATTAGAGGTGCTTTCTATGTCTGAAATCCGGGTGGACTTATCCTCTAATGAGGACTCAGCTGTCATGCAAGCAGTGAGTGGAGGAGGTGTAACATAAAGGTGTCACTGTCGGTTTGGGACACTGATTCTCTCTCTTTGAGTAGCACTAAGATGCCATCATTACTGTAGATACAGAGTCATACAAAGGGGCAGTGGATTTAACTAGACGAGATGGTGTGAAGGTAATGATGCGTTTAGTTATGGCTGGCAAAATTGTTGTTGCCTTTGACGGTTTGGGTGTCCAAATGTGTTTGTTGGTCTCTCGTTATACCCACCCGTGTGCAATGAATGGCACACCAGTAGCAAGAAGAGAACTTTCAGTGTCGACTGACCTTTCAACCTCAACCAAACAAGCAGCAGATGCACTTTGCTTAAAAATTCAAGGTCGTTATATGTCAAGGTAGATGCAAAACAGTTTTTATTTTCCTTTTGCTTCGCATCCGATCATTGCACAGTTAGAGAAATCTCCTGCTGACCTTTTCACAGTCTGGTAGAATTGGAAATGGGAAAGGTTTATGGAAAGTTGAACTTATCCAAGATAATATTAGTTTTACAGTTCTTCTTTAATGAAATCAACTCGTAAGCTGCCTTGCCATTAGACCCTGACACATTCTTAATGTTGGCCTTAACTGTGCTTGAGTGCAATTAAAATGTAATGTTGACTTCTTTATTTCTTTCAAACAAATAAAACAGTGCATGTTTATGTATTTAGCAGACACTTTTGTCCAAAGCAACTTACAAGTGATACATATGTTGGGGTTATTAGGAGCGAACAATTAGTAAGCTTCAACTTACTTTTGGATTCTTCAATAAATTCTGTAAATATGTAAATATTTACTGATTCATTAATTAATTAAGATATTCTTAGATATACGGGGCACCATTTCCCCCTTTAACCGGGGAAAAATTGAATCCAAAACTCTTATCAGTCTTTCTTGAAGTTCGTAGAATCCTTGGAGCAGAGACTTCTCTTCGACACAACAAAGCTACTGGAGACGAAAATCTGAATTTTATAACGTTTAATTAACAATTTGTCAAATGAATAAACAGTGACATAAATGAATAATAACCATGTGATATAATAAAAGGATGTATATTCAAAATAATGTTCAAGGTGTTTTGTGTGTATGTAGGATGTATGAATGGGGTCCTTTGTTCTCACAAAGGAGTAGTGTGTCTGTGCGTGTGTATGAATTCAAAATGGAGTCTTGAATACAAGATGGCTGACCCCTTTGTCTGGCTAAAGTGTGGGTGGCAACTTGCACTTTAACTTCCAAAGCACTTAGAATCAGTAGTAACTTAACCTTAAATCACTCAAAACATTTCAAAGGATCATGAAACAACACAAAAGATTAATCACGAATNAAAGGAGAGAGAAAGATGAGTTTCTGGTCACCAAACAGCAAGCAAGGCGTCCCCCGCAGTTTGAGTTGACGGTTCTCCGTGTTTCTCCGTCGGCTTGATGGCTTTCTCCGCTGTTTTCGCGTTCTCCGTGAGTTTTTCTCCCCGGGCTGGACACAAAGAAAACGAAGTTTCTTTTGGGCTGAGTTTGACAACTTACAGCGCACTCTGAGAGCTGGATGGAGTTGTTGCTTTCATCCGCTGATTCTGTGTCCTCAAACATCAGCTGGAGGGGAGCAGAAACGAGCCGATCAGCGGTCCCGTGGGCTCAACTTGGCTCTTAGAGCTTCCGCGTGCTCAAAGAAGTCGGAGCGTTCGACAAGCGTGTCCTCACCGCCAGGTATCCTGGGCAAAAGAACGAGGTTTCTTTGTCTTTTCTGAAGATTTATGGTCTTCGTTCGCGGGAAAGCTCCATGGCCTCCCGCACATGCGCAGAACGTGTTTCTGGTATTAGGCGGTGACACCATCACAATGCTTCCGTGTGCAAAGCATCATGGGAAATGAAGTTTCTTGGCGCTGATGTGATTATTTGCTTTTCAGAGCAATTTAAGCACAGTCATTTTGGAGAAAATCACTGCATAGTAATTTCCTCATGAGGTCAGACCCTCAACACATATAATAATTTCCAACTTTGATAACTTATCACAACCATAATTGTTCGAAAAGGAATAGGAAGAAGCATAGCTTTTTTCACCTATCCCTTAATCAATTTACTCATACTAAAACATTTTTAAATATCACAGTACAGCAACTTTTGAACACAACATCACAATACAACAACTCAAAAGTATCAACATCAATTACAACGACGTTAATATAAATGATCACTACAATACATATAGAAGTCAGTGATCCTCTTGTCTATACCATGAAAAAATGTATTCTTAATATAATTTCATAAATTGCACTATATTTAAACTTTCCTCAAGACTATTCCGTAACATAACTCCACTAATTGAAATACACATACTTTTCAATTTTGTTTGAGCATAATGCTGCTTCAAATTTAATTTTCTTCTCAACTTATGTCCACCTTGTCTTTCTGCAAAGAGTTTTGAATATTTGCAGGCAGTGTTTTTTTTTATTTGCTTTGTACATAAATAATGCAGTCCTAAATTATATCAAATCTTTGAACTTTAAGGTTTGTAATATTATAAACAAGCTGTTTGTGTGTTCTTCATATCCCACATGGCTGACCCACCTTATGGCTTGTTTTTGTAACGTACAAAGTGAATATAGGGTGGTTTTATAGATGTTTCCCCACACTTCAACACAGTAAGTTAGGTACGGTACTATCATTGTGCAGTACAGTATACACAATGCCTTTTGATTCACAAAATGTCTTACTTTTCCCAACACCCCAATACTCCGTGCTACCTTTCCTTAAACATATTTTATGTAGGTTTCCAACATAATTTGCGATCAAGGATTGCACCCAAAAATTTATTTTCTTACACTCTTTCTATAATAATATCATTTATAGTTATTGCCATATGTGTGTTTATTTTACATTTTCCAAACAACATAACTTTAGTTTTGTTTAAGTTTGATGATTATCTATTCAAATCAAACCGTAGTTTCAGTTTAACCATTTCTGTTATTACCAACTTACAATGATCTTGCAAATTCTCTCCCGAAGCAAAAACATTTGTATCATCTGCAAATAAAACATATTTTAATGCTCTGGAAACCTAACACAAATCATTAATATATAAAATGAATAGCTTTGGACCCAAAACTGACCCCTGTGGCACCCCACAGCTGATACTAAGCAGTTCTGACTTATAATTATTTATTTGCACAAATTGATTTCTGTTGGTTAAAAACTTCTAACCCAACTGAGAACAACTCCCCTAATACCATGTTTTTGAAGTTTATTTATTAATACTGTATGATCAATTGTATCAAAGGTAAGTGTTTGATGACACTGCAATAGCGGACTGCTCCATTGACTGATGTCTGTGGCGGTCTGTTGGTTTGGTGGGCCAATCACAGCACTCTGTTGGTTGACGGGATGTTACTGAAAAAGCAAGGATGGGGACAGCTCGTTTGCTTTGGACTATTTTGACTTGGTCTTTTCTTTGACTCAAGAACAGAAAGGGGTACCTAATTTTATTTAGACAAAGGATGAATTTGCATCTTTGACAGAGCAAGGCGGCCTGCCTCATTGACTGACAGCTGTAACGATGAGTACGTCATGTTGTTCAATTGTATGTGCAGACTGCTTTAAAGACAACCGTAGATCCCACCCCATGACTGAGAGCCGCCAATGGACCGTAACCAGACTATATATTCACATATAAAGGATGGCTTGCCAGTCTACTTTAAAATAACATTCCTAATTATTGCTGTGAGGTTTTGGAGTTTAGAGCTGTTTTGGGACTGCAGCAATACATGTAGGTCCTTTTAAAACTAGCTGTTAGCTCATTAGTCCTAACAAACAGCAACACCATTTCTCAAAACTGAGTTCATGTACAAATGTTACAAATTTCAGATTTAAAATGTTCAGGAACAGACTTAAAACATGTTAAAGGAATTTAAATGAAAGATCAGGAGAGTTACCTCTCTTTTCCTGTCCACTGATCTAAATGGGATTTATCTATTAGAAGTCTCCCATTTGTTTTTCTTCTTTCTTCCAAGAGTGTAGTCATAATTATTATTATTTTTTTACCCCTACATAATTTTACTTTTATTGCAGCACAAACAGAGACCGGTAGAGGCCTACCCTGATCTATTTCTCTCTCCTTGCAGATGGTAGTATCATCTTACTCACTCCAGATTGGCACATAGCCTGCATTTGTCCCTTACCAGCCAGCATTCCCCTCATGGCACAGCCTTGAAGGCTTAGTTGAATATCAGACCAAAGCTAACTGTGCTGCCGGCCACCAATGAGCTTCGCAGACAGGGGAGGAGGGAGAAGGGAGGAGGGAGAAGAAGGGAGCACATCCTTCAGTAGCACGCTGAAATAAACGGGGAGAAAGATACTTCTTGTAGAAGTAACATCCTCCTTGCCAGCTGCTGTCACAGGCAAGCAGACTGCAAGTTGATTTGCACTCATTACTGGGAAATGAGTAAGGCCCGAGGATGATGACTGCATTACTCACAATGCGTGTGATGTGATTGGAGATGTTGTGCAATGTTTAATCTCCTCCCCTGTGTCCCCAAGAAATAGAAAATAAATGGAGATGAAAATCTTGTTCTACATCTTCATAGTAGGCCATGCATGAAACAAATGGAAGTAGAGAACTGATTATGCAAGATTGTCTGTCCACTACCCACCTCCATTGCCATCTCCACAAGAAAAGGGTTCTCACTTGACTAATGAGCAGGCCACTTTCTGGAGGAGGTATTTGTATTTGTTGTGGCTCCATCAAGTAAAACTATTCACTTACATCGTGCGTCTGCGCAGAGTACACACCCTCTGGAATGAGAACATGCACTCAAGGAAGCATCTCGGACAGAATGTACAACACATTGCCGCACGATACGACACGCGTCTGCGTCACCCTTCATTAATTCTGACCTCCTAGCTTACAGATTTTATATTGCATGTTTCCACCGCTTGAACACCCTCAGCTCTGACTCCAACACCCCTCGCTGGTGTCTTCCACGATTAAACTCAGACATGTGACCTTCTCTCCTCTTGTACTTTACGATCATGTCTGGGTCGAATATAAAAGTGGGACTCGTTTCTGATTTTTACATACTACGGCTCCTTTTTGTGCAGCTACCCCTCACTTTGCTCCGTGCTCATTACGGACCAACCTTTGTGTGAGCGTTCGAGGCCATCTCCCGTCTGTCATACCAGCAGATAATGGTCAACTTGCTCTTTTACCATGCACCGGGTTCATTGTGATCTTTGAGGACATCATTATTGTCTCCACGCATTGCAACCCAGAGTGCCGTTTGTTGAACCACATAATTTGTTCTTGTTTTTGCAGAAGTTTGCAGGTGTGTGAACATTTTCATGAACATTTTACTCTCGTTATTCCTTCTCCTCTTCATTTGTTTCTTCTTTATGCATTTCTTCTCTGATTACCAGCTGATAGATTCTTCCTGCACCCATTCATAATTGCTGATGTTGCTGTAGTATATTGTTATAACCCTTGTAATAAGCAGAGTTGCTATCAAACACTGGTGCAGCAGATATGAACACCTGTCTCGTTCTCACCCCATTGCCTTCCTTACGATGCTACATGCCTTTGTGATATATTCCGTTCTTCTTTCCTTTAAAACCCTTATCTTGCTTTTTTTAAGGTCTGTGTCAGCATGTCAAATATTTTCCCTCATCTCAACAGTGCAATCTCCCTACTGGCCCACACTTTTTTTTTCTTTTTTTTTTTTTTTGTAGCGGAAGTCATTTCCTCTCTGCTGTCCCTGTCTTCTTCTTCTTCTCATGCCCGCAGCACACATTTTCTCATCTTGCTTTGAACTCTTTAATTTTGCGCTGTAGCAGTTTTTCTTCTAACATATTTATTCAATTATAACTATTTTACATCCAAGCACACCTATATTCTCATTTTTTCTGTTTTTTTCCGTCGTATTTTTCACTCCCCTCAGCCCATAACTTACCACATAGTGCAGGCCTCACTTATACAGCGTTAGTTAAATCCCTGTCGCCCTGTCTCAGATTATTTTCTCTGGTTTCTTTTCACACTACCACAGCTTTGAGCACAGACAATGTCTCTGCAGCTCTCTTTGCTCACCAGCTCCCAGACAGTCTTCACTGTGCTCATTTTTTTTTCTTTCTTTACCACAAAGTCAACGAAGGAGCTTGTATTTATAACAAGGTCAAGATGTCTTCTTGTCTGGAGCAGATCAGACCTAACAGCAACTTCCCACAACGAAGGCAACCATCTGTCAGTGGTTGATCTTCCTCTCCCAGATAATCATAACCTAGTCAAACACTATCTTTGACCGACAGCCCTTGCTTCATTAAAATTAAATGGGATTTTGGGCTGGATACAGAAGATGACTGAGGGGCCTGCTCCTGTTATGGGAATGTTTGCACAGCGAAAACAAAGGGATGAAGTCTGGTCATTATAACTAGGGCAAGGCAAAGACATCTAGCTGTTGAGCTGCTGCTTACCGTTTATCTTCCACTGGCATTGTTTCTGGATATGAGCTCTAAGAAAACATGTAGGACTAATCAATTTCAGCTGCTGCCAAAAGGCGAAAAATGGTCAATAATGTTTTTAGCCTGTATCTGTTAGCAACTTACCTCATAAACTTTTGGACGGTTTTTAATAAAACTTTCAGAAAGTCTTTATTCGATATAAATCTACTGCTGATTTATTTGTAAACGTATTCCAGTTTGTGATGGCCTCCACCGTTAGCCAACAGAAAACACAACAATTACAAAAATGACAATAACTGTGTCTTACTGACATCATCATTATCATCAGCAGCAGTTGTATTTGTATATAACTTTTAACAATCCAAAGGACACCACACACATAAAAACATTTACAATCACTATGACAGTAGTTAGGAGTGGTCGCTAAAACAAAACCTCTACAAACTGTACTACTAAAACAATAAAGTCACTAAAACACAAAATGGGAACACTGTTTACAGTGCAATGCGCATTAATGCTAGTGTGTAAAAATGCGTCATAAGCCCTTTTTTAAAACATTTCCGCTGAGTGCGCCATTCTGATGGTCAGCGGCAAAGCATTCCACAGTCTTGGGCCCGCAACTGCAAAATCTCTGTCCCTTCTTGATTTCATTTTTGCTGTCAGAGCGACCAGCAGGAGCTAACTGGTCGATCAAAGTACACAAGGAGGCTTGTAACAGCAAAGCAGCTCAGACAAATATGACGGAGCCATTGCATGAAGTGCTTTAAAAGTTAATAAGAGTTTTAAAATCGCTTCTGTACTTGACCAGGAGCCACTGCAACATGGCCAAGCCTGGGTTGATGGGCTTTTTCCTTCTTTTACTTATTAAAAATCTAGCTGCGACATTCTGGACCATGTGGTCTAGAGATGGAGGCCTGACTATGAGCAGCTTGTGAGAAAAAGGATGTTCGTGACAGTGTGTCGACAGCATGGACACCACTCCTTCACCCCCTTTATACCGCCATTGCGTAGTGTTTTGTGAAAAATCCATGATCGCACCACATTACCACCACAGACTAGACACTTATGAGTGACCATTGGCTCCTTGATGCTGCCTTTGCTTTGCGACAAAAGTGGCACCATTATTTTCGTATGCAGGCTTAAGACTCTGGTAGCCCCTCTACCAGACTTGCTCTTTAAAGCATGACCCCCATTTAACCCACATAAATGAAGGGGTCATAATGAACTAGTTGGCATATTATCAGCCTGTCTCACTGTTTGATGACAGCATATTTCAAGAACAATCCATCCTGCTACAATTTTATTCATTAATAATTATTTTCAAAATGTATGGCCAACTCAGCCATTTTGTCTGTAGCATTTGTTAGCATTGATACTCAGTATTTCTGTTTAAAAACCGTTAAGGACAGACCTTATCTTCATTTTCAAACACAAATTAATTCTATGAAATTTTTTACTGTAGACTTTTAAGCTTGTGCACATTTTGTTACCTTTGTAATCAACGTTTCATAGGCCTGTATGATAATGATATGAAAACTGACAGTGAAATGTTTCATTGCCCATGTTTTTACATTTCATATAAACTGTAAACTAAAGTGTCATGGATATAAAAGAGCCCTAATATTTACCTTGTGATCACTTCCAGGTTAGGTGTTTTTTTATTTTTATTTTTTTTACTGCTAATAACTCAAAATTGTAAGGAAATCCCATTAATATTGGGTGATAAACATTATATATTTGTATGCTCATATGTTTTTCCTGCTGGGTTATTTGGTAAACTTGATTTCAGTTCAAACAAAGCTGCTTGTTTTGTGTCAAATTTAGCATAAAACTCAGTTTATGATACATTTTTATTTGTGGTCACAATATTTCTGCACAAGAGTTTCTACATTATACTCTGATGTGATTTCTATTCTCTTCACATTTTTACTTTCCTCTTCACTTCTGCTTTCAGTCATATGGACAAATAAGTGCTGGACTCGAGGGTGTGTTTAAGTGTTCTGTCTAGCTTTTCTTGATTTTCTCCTGATTTCCTCTCCATCTCGACCTTTCAGAAGCCAAGGAAATCGTGCTGAAAGCTCAGATCCTGGCCGGTGGCAGGGGCAAGGGTGTGTTCGACAGCGGTCTTAAAGGTGGAGTGCATTTAATTAAGGAGTAAGTGTTCCCTCATGTGCATTTCAAACTGTGAGTTACTGTAGGAGATAGATTCATGTTATTTTCCAGAGTGACAGCAGCTTTTGATGGCGAAGAGGGGTAAAGAGTTCTCTGAAGATGCCCCTGAAACACAGACACCGTAAAGGTTTCAAGTACTGCAAATACATATTTTGTTTTCTTTATTTTGAAGTTTGGTCTTTAACAGCTGCTCTCAAATGTTGAAACAGGGAATTTTGAAGGCAAGTTTACAATGTGCGAATAGAAGAGTTAAACAACAAATTTATAAAGCTTTTCTTTACTCAGGTGCTCCATTTCTCTCCAACATCTTTAAATGCAACAAGAAATGCAATCTCCTACCACCTAATGCAGCCTTAAAGGCAAAACGGGTATTCATGACATTTGTCACAGACGTGTATGAGCATCACCACTCTTTACAGCTTAAATCGTCTGCATTTTTTTTTTCTTTAAGTGAGCTGCTGAAGTTCATTTTCCCCAGACAGTGAAACAACAGTGCAGTTCACCTCACTGTGATTCAAAGAGTGCACCCCCCCCTCAGCTTCATTTGTATTCTTTTACTAAACAAGAGCAGGCTTACAAAGGCAGCTCCAGCATGCTGAGTGCTTTCAGATGGAGAGAATAGGCAGAGGTTCACGCAGCAGTAGGACCAAGAAGTCCCAGAAAAGCAGTGTAATGCTAGACTCTGATGCAGCTATGCTCAGTGCTGTGATGTATGTAATACAAATATGAGAAACGAAGGAAAAAAACGCTAATCTTTTATCGTTGTCCACTGTTGGAAAATGAAAAAGGGCAGTGTATATATTATTATATTACAGCTGTCAAAGTAATTGTGTTATTATTGTGATAACACATTCATTATTTAATGCTGACAAATATTATATTGCATGCTAACGCATTTTTTTCAAGTCCTTTACGCGCGTACTCCTGTTTAACAATGAAAAAAACCACACTTTCTGCACACACATAAACACTGAGCATGCCAATGTGATACGAGTGAGATTATAAACTTGTGAGTGAAAAAAGCAGCATTTCTGCTCTCTGAGCGTGCAAATAGGTACTTATGGGAATGGCTACCAAACAAACTGCACATATCTGGACGAGTAAATTGTAAAACTTAGAAATTAAAATTTCTCGTTGCTTAACATAAATAATAACTGGATGCTCACTTACACCCGATTAATCTTTGGAACCTGTCCAATTCAAAATGGCTGCCACATCTAATTGGCTGTTTCTCAATATGCGTACTTCTCTGAACATGTGTTTTCACGTACTTGTGAAGCTTCATCAACATTGGCCCAAGGACTGTTCCAATCCTCAGTACATATCATGGCAAGTACGCTCAAAGATCTCAAACGTATTCTTGCTCTGTCCGATTGTATTGAGGATGCACCAGTGAATCCTGCTGCAGACTTCATCCTTAAAGGTTTCCCATAATTTATTACATGACAAACGGTTATACCTCAAATGGAAGAATGGCAGAGGAGAAAGCTCAAAACTGTTGTGTTTTTAAATTAAAAGTACAAATAAGTATGAGAAAATAAATAAAAAGTTGTCTGTTATTGTAGATAGTTGTGTGTAACCTTGTATAATTGTGGACTCTTCACAACCGCAGAATGGTAATTAGCTAACTTGATATGGATATAACACCAGTGTTGCCTTTACTTTTATTTCAGTAGCATAAAGCTGCACTTGTTGCCATAACATAACAAATATGGTTCTGTTCTAAATGCTGTCCTCGTACTCCCACAGTCGATAGAATAAAGTTTCTAATGTACTTGTGTACTCTGGTATTGAGAAACGGCCTTTTACATGAGTCTGCACTAAACTGGCTTCAGACTTCAGTCAATTTTACAAATATTGAGCTAGAATTTCATGTGACAATATAGGTGAGTCATTCACCGTGCTCGTAAACCAGGAGAGATTTTGGAATGATGCAGTAATCTGTTGTAATGATAATCGAGTAAAATTTTCATACGGACGTTAATGTTTTAAAAAGAAAGTTTGAAAATCATATTTGGTGTTTGCGGTTGGTTTTACTAGACAGACACTAGGGGGTGCTCAAAGCAAGCCAAAGCTTTGTGCCTTTAAGCATTTAGCATTTGGAGGTAATTGGAGCAATATAACTCCTGCTCGGATCATCATGTTTTTTTCCCACTAATGGAAATTAGCCTGTTGTATATTTATTTATGTAGCAGGTTATGGTCTCTGTTAGAGTTGTTTACTGAAAAACATGTTTATTTGTCGACTTGTGTATTATAAATAACATTTGAACAGCTAGAAAACCCAGTAATGCTGCTAGCTCTGCTGTCAGTGCAGTCATTTTGTTCTTTAGAGTGCTTTTTACACATTTTCAGCACTTTTTAAAATACGGTGATATTATAGTGTATGTTGTTTTTGTGGGTTTTCAAATAAATATGATCAATAAAAGAGCAGTAATCCTATTGATTGACATTTGACCTCTGTTTCAGCCCCGCAGTGGTCGGTGAGCTGGCTAAAAAGATGCTTGGTTTCAACCTGACTACTAAGCAGACGCCTAAAGAAGGAGTGAAAGTGAAAACGGTGAGTAAAATGAGAAGAACTTTTGTTTTCCTTTTGCTTCAGGTTTTCAAAAATGTTTCAGTCTTTTCCTCATCTTTCTCTGACCTCATTTCAAGGCATTTTGAGTCCAGTATCGCTGCTCTGTGGAAGCAGTCGGGCTCTTTCTTATGTTTTGCTGCATTGAAACAGAAGCTGTCCGTGGTTTTTCACTGTGGGTTTTGCGCTGGCTGGTGTTGTGGCTTGTTGCATAAATTGAGCCATGCCCAGTGTGAATTTAAAGTGTTTGGTAAACAACTGTCTCTGTGAGCCGCTAACAAGCAGGCGTATTATTTTCTCTGCCCGCATGCTGCACCTGCTCAAAACAGACGTTTCCAGGTGATGAAGCCTTCGCAGTGTGTGTGGTTTCTGCGCTCCTCTTCTTTGTCTTTTTCGTCTGTGCTTGCCCTTGTTTCTGACATCTTTCCCTCCCATGCTACCCACACAACTCCTGCTCACACTCTTACTGCAGAGTTTAGGGAGATTCGTGTGCGTTTCAGAAAGCACCAGCAGGAGAAGTCATTCAAACAAGCTCAGCGTTAACAGTTTCAAAGGCAAACAAGCCGGACAAAATTGTAATTAGTTGAATGAGAGGAGAAATGCCCTTTATCTGGACATTCACCAAGTACATTGCCTATGTTGCAGGATTTAGACCTGACAAGAGCAGCCATTGACTGACCTGAAGGATTGAATACAAGAACAACCTTATCCAGCCACTTCAAATGGCATAAAAGTTTTGTTATTGCACTCAGTGGAGCTCACGCTCAACTGGCACTTAGATCGAAAAAGAAAAAAAAACATAAACAAAGGGCCAACACCTCAGCATCCACATGGATTTGTGGTTCTGGCCCTGATAGATGGATGACAAGAGAAGACGGGGAAGACGAGACAAGGAGGATAGACGAAGGCTAAAGAACATGACGGGATGGCACAAAGTCAGGCTTTAGGGGGAATAAAAGAAAGGACTAAGCTGGTGTTTAGTTTCAAAGAAACACATCAGATTTGAAATGGAATGTGAGACTTTTGAGACAGGAGAAAGCAATGTTTGGATAAGAAGTAATAGATGGAGAGGGTGATCTGTTCTCATTCAAAATAGATGGGTGATGGGCCGAAGGACTTGTGCATGTTCACATAAATGTTGTAGCTAGGAAACCTGTTGAACCTTAACTACCACAGAGCTAGCCTCCTGTAGGGGCTCTTCCTTACAAATGATCTTCTTGTTTCTTACTTGTCTTTTTCACTCTCTGACAAGGTAAACCTTTACTTTTCGTTCATTCATCCCTCACAGCAAATTAGTTGTCCTATAATCTCCCATGTCAGGTTCATACCTTTTGAGTCTGAAATAGTCTATTGCGATCGTCTTTTCGCTAACCATGAGTTTAATCAGAGTAGACTCCATTACCTCTATTCCAATTGTGATTGCATTAATCATACTACCTGTTCTCCCTTTAATGTTACATTTGTACCAATACTTTTGGATGCTTTGATTTTCATTTTCATTTCTCTAAGAATATGAATGAAAACACAAAAACCTGTTGCTCAGTGATGCTGTGAAGCCATTTATTGTAAAAAAAAATATATAAAAAAGTGTGTGAACTCATTTAAAATCAGCATAATAAAATAAAATACCAAAATTACCCCATCAAAATGTAAATATCCATGTGATTTTGGCCTGAAACGTGCACACAGCTCGACACAAATAGGTTAGAATGGCTTCTATATGTAACCATCTTTACCTCTGATCTGTTTCCTTGCGATCAGCGTGTGATTAGAAAAGGTGTGTGAGTTTTTGGGCTCTTAAATGAAGACTTATATCTTCCATCCACCACTGCACTGTGGTTTCCACTTTCTGAATCATGGAGTAAAGCACAAGATTTGTCACAGGATCTATGAGAAAAGATGACTGATCTGTATAAAACAGGAAATTGATATAAAAAAGATGTCCAAGATATGGAGGAGTAAATAGGAAAAAAATTGTTTTTGTTCATATTCTTTGACCCCCCACCCCACCGCCACCACCTTCACCACCACCACCAAAGTTTTTTTTTTTTAATCCACCAGGGTGTGTAACGTCATCGGCACAACTGTTTACCAGTATGTTTGGTCTTCGTGGTGTACGTCTCTGAGTTGAGTCTGTTACAGTAGTAACTCCTACGGTCCAACATAAAGTTAAATCTTGCAACAAGCAGATGTGGACAAATGTTTGGAACGGACAATCGCATCTGCAAAATTTGCATCATTGACTTTTTATGATGAATTACGAAGTTCTTCTTTGCCAAGAAAAGCAAGCACCAGGAAAATGTCCTAAAAATAATCCAGTTGTGGGACCAAGGCCCCACCAGTGTCAAGCTTGCTCAGGTAACGGCAGTAGTGTGAACTTTAAATGTTTCCATAAAGAAGTACTAACACTGCAAAAAATGGTCTTTTTGCATAAAGGAATAAAAACCATTGAAATGTATGGCATATTATTTTTCACTAAACCATAGAAACATATGTCGAAAAAAAACTATGGCTTTACATTGTCACAGGTTATATCTTGCATTGTTCTTTTACTATGTGTGTCCAATATGATATGTCAAAGTCATGTTTTCTTTATTTCTTTTGTGTGTTCCAGCCCGCACTCAAAAATGAGTCTGCTGAATGATGAAAACATGTTTGCTATGTGTTTAGATGAAATTAAACGGTCTAAGAAATGACACATGTGATCAGAGAGTATAAAGAACCATCCTTCGTCAAACTTTTTGACAGGTCTATTGTTCTTTGACCTTTATGACCTTTCCCCCGAACCACCTTACTTCAAACTTGACAGGTGTATTGTTTTATGACCTTTTGTGATATGACCTTTAATGACCCAATATGTCAAGAAATGGATTAATGACTGTTGTGTAGTGACCCATGAAGTTATTGATCGTAGTCCCCTTCTGTCAAGATGTATGTCGATGATCTGCTTTGATGTATTCAATCTGCACCACTTTACGTCAAGTTAGGATTGATAACTCTTTTGTGTTAGAATACCTCACCCCCAGTTCCCACAGCCCTTTCCTTTCATACGTAATACCCCATATCCCTCCCTCCAACCCTGCTTGCCTCTTTTGGAGCTCTGATCAATTTCAGCGGACAGACTGAGAACGTATCAGAATGGTGAAAGGCTGAAGAAATACCTCTAAGAAAATGGTGAAGCAAGAGAGGAGAAGGATGAAGTGTCTACAACCGATGCTTCAACCTTTACCTGAGAGGAGAAGGAAGTGAAAGAGGAGAGCGTGGACACACCGTCGCCGCTATCACAGACTTCGCTCTGTGAAAAATCCATAGTGATCCATCAGCTGCCTGCAGGGGGTGGTGCTCCCCGCAAATCTACATTCTACATGTGTAGAGTTCAGCTTCCTCCTTTTGGCGGTAAAGAGTCCTTGGAGCAAATATGGCCGCTGGAACCTTACGGCTATACCGGTAGTTCTGGGTACCGGTTCAGCTATGACACTAAAGAGCTGTATCTAATCCATGATGTGGCTGAGGACGAACCTCTCAAGCCATATTTATCACATTCAGCGGTTCTCTCCTACAACGACTGGGCAGTGCTCAACCTCGCAGTTCCACGCAGGGTGTACAAAGATGATCGTGAAAGACCTTGTCCGGCTGTAAAACGCAACAGGCCGCAAGCTCTTCCATCGCTGGATGAAATCCAGAACGCCGTGATAGCTTTCAGTGCTTCATGGGAGGGGCTGGAGGATGCGGATGGGCAGTGGATTTTCAAGTCCTCGGTCTGGGAGAGAGGATCAGAGCTCTTTTTTGTGCTGGAAAATGTGCATGCTGCATGCGGCATTTACCGCCTTTTACAGGTTGTACCTTTCGAGGCCTGGTGTGAGAAAATAGATGAAGTGGCGGTTCATATCACTTCACTTTTTTGAACCAGCCGCTGCTGGAAAGACATTCTGTCAGTGCGAAAAAAGCTGGAATTCTAAGCCCCGCCTCAGGAGGAAGAGGAGGAGCGGCGGATTGCATCATCAAACCACACCCCCCATCATTAGTTATAAAGAGCTTTCAGCTAGAAACCATTTCATCCCAGACAATCTACCACATCAGCATGATGGGTTTCTACTCTCAGTCAACCCTTGATGAACTATGGACCCCGGACAGCTTTTCCCCGCAACCGAGCTGGGTGCTAGCTGCTTCATCACCACCGAGATACAACGGCAGTCCGCGGCCCACGTCGCCGCCACCACCATCATGCTTTCCGAAGGATAACTTCCCACGGCTCCCCACAATCATGGGGGAAATCGTCTCTGCTAACGTACCATTCAGACTCTGGATCAACGAGACTCCATTGAGTCCTGATACTCCACATCCTTCAGAGACACCAATCCTTGACCCGCCACCGGTTTCGCCTCAAGCTGCTCGGGAGGACGGTGTGCAACAGCAGACCCTCGACATCCAGAGCACTGGTGAGGAGCCTCAATGTCTGCCTGACTGTGTGTTTTCAGAAGACAAGGTGGGCCGAGTGAAGACGGGGCTTCTTCACTTGGTGAACATGGTGATCAAAGCTCTCCTACCTACAATCTGTCACGGATGCAAGATCGATCACCCCAGTCAGCGGCAACATGAATGTCTTTACGTAGCTGAAAATTAAATATTTTACGATTTTCACTTTTCTGACATTATCAGCAGAGTTTTAACACCCAAGCTGATTCCGGCTCTTCAAAGTCATCTCAGTCTGCGTGGCTTCCAGCTGGACGCTGAGATCCTGTTCACCATGGCTGTGACGCAGATGCATGGATTCAGGGCTGTGATGCCCATTCACAAAGACATTTTTCCAGTGTACGATCGCCTGACCAAAGCTGACCTGGATGCACTGGCTGTGGTGGTGGAGTGAACTGTGGGGGGCACGCTGTCTCTTCTGCAACTTGTTTTTATATATATAAACATTTCTAGTAGTTAACCATTAGTTAACCATTAGATTGTATTCATTATATTTGACTAGGCCTCATGGCTGTTTTTTACAGTGTGATTAGATTTTATATTTGATTAGACTGCATGGTTGTTTTTTACAGTGCGATTACATTTTATTCCTTATATCTGACTAACTTTATTCTCACATGTGTACAGTTTATGAAATAAAAAGAAATAATGAGAATGAATATGTATCTTTTTTTTTCAAGCATCCGTCAGAGATAGAAGAGGTAATGAAAAAGGTTTATTTTTCAACAAAACATCAGGGTAGTTACGGAGGTGTGGAAAGGTTTAGAACTGGTTTACAGCGAGAGATTGGGGAGAAAGTTTCATCGGATAAGGCTTATGATTTTCTTTCAGAACAGGATGCTCACACACTCAACAAACCAGCAAGAGCTTGTTTCCTGAGAAATAAGATTTTTGTCTCAGCGTCACTAAAGTTTCAAGCTGACTTATGCGACATGCAGGCTTTGTCAAAATCAAACGATGGTTTTAATTACCTATTAACCATTATAGATGTATTTTCAAAGAAAGCCTATGTACGAGTCCTGAAAAACAAATCGGGGAAAGATGTTACAGAAGCTTTTGCTTCAGTTTTGAAGACAGCGGTACCCCTAAAAAACTGCAGACGGATGCTGGTAAAGAATTTTATAAGAAATTTGAAGCCCTCATGAAGAAACACTGCATTGAGCACTTTGCCACAGCTAGCAGCGTAAAGGCCAGCATTATGGAGAGATTTAACAGGACTCTAAAAGGTAAAATGTGGAGATATTTCACAGCCAAAATCACCCATCACTAAATAGATGTGATTCAAGATGTAGTACGGGGTTATAACATAGCTACCACTCATCCATCAAAATGTCCCTCGCTGAAGTAAACATGGAAAATCAAAGGCAGGTGTTTTGCAACCTTTACGGAGCCACCTCACTGAAGCCTGCAAAGTTTAAAATGGGAGACGTGAGAATTTCCAAACTCAGAGGTGTTTTTGATAAAAATTAGGTGCAGAGTTTTACGCATGAACTGTTCACAGTGGATGAGTGTCTTCATCGCTTGCCACCGGTTTATAAACTTGACGATTTTGATGGGGAAAAAATTGAAGGGTCATGTTATGAAGCCGAGTTGCAGAAAGTTAACCTATCGACAGAGAGATCCTTCCACGTTGAAAAAGTTTTAAAACGCCGAGCATTCTGAGGAGAGCAACACATTTTTGTTAAGTGGCTTGGCTGGCCCCAAAAATTTTCCAGTTGGATTAAGGCCTCAGACCTACATGACGTTTAAAAAGAGAGCCAATGAATTAAAAAAAAATATGGATCTGAGACAGGAGGGTTTTTATATCACATTGCCCTGTAACGCCAGTACCAATGTATTTAAAAATAATACCATTTCCAGTTACAGAACCGATCTCGCACGTCACATCAATCTGAATGGCAGGTGGCAAGTAGGGCTAAGAGAAATCACCTATACCCACTCCGGGTTTAATTTACCGTACAAATGTGCTTTTTTCCAGTGGCGTAGAATGAGCGAACCTCAGAAAATCAACAGAGCTCCGATTAGTCCCGGATATTATGAACATTAACAACAACTTAGGAACGAGTGCGAGACTGCTATGAGAAAGATTAATCCTGATTTCTATCTCATTTTCAGAATGCCCGATCCCACTCTAAAATATCAGATTGGTGGTGAAATAGAATTTAGATTTGCAGCGCCTTTGGCGTATATGCTAGGTTTTAATGTGGAGGAGTGGCTGACACCTGAAGCATCATCCAGCAATAAACCGGTCAAATCAGTGCCTCATCCCCCTGATTTAACCAGCGGTCTGTATCAGTTTTATTGTTATTCAAACATAGTGACCGAGCAGTTGGTGGGTGATGTGTATGCCCTGTTATTACGTTCGGTGAAAGTTGAAGGTACCTTTGGGAACACGATCACTCATGTGTTTAACCCAAGCCCCCACAATGCAGCTCAAAAATTGAAGCAATCCCGGAAGTACCAAAAATTGCAGTTCCACCCTCATCCGCTGGGGGCTGGTGTCATGGGAGTCCTCATTGACTCCCATGTTAAAAATACCAATTTCACAGCAGAAATAAACATGGGGTTGGAGAGTCTCACGTATGCAAGGGAGGGGCTGTGGGAACTGTTGTGTTGTGTGTATCCCAACACACAAGAGTTATCAATCCTAACTTGATGTAAAGTGGTGCAGATTGAATACATCAAAGCAGATCATCAATATATATCTTGACAGAAGGGGACTACAATCAATAACTTCATGGGTCATTACACAAGTCATCAATCCATTTCTTGACATATCGGGTCATTAAAGGTCATATCACTAAAGGTCATAAAACAATACACCTGTCAAGTTTGACGTAAGGTGGTTTGGGGAAAAGGTCATAGAGGTCAAAGAACAATAGACCTGTCAAAAAGCTTGACGAAGGGTGGTTCTTTATACTCTCTCTGTGATCAAATAACAAAAATAAATAAACAGACACATACACACTGATCCTTAGTTTTAAATGTCTTTTGTCTTGTTGTGACATGTCCAGGTGATGGTTGCTGAAGCTCTGGACATAAGCAGAGAAACTTACTTTGCCATCCTGATGGATCGTGCTTGTAATGGACCTGTCATGGTGGGGAGCCCCCAGGGCGGTATGGATATTGAGGAGGTGGCTGCCAGCAACCCAGAACTCATCTTTAAGGCATGTTTACTCATTTTTCTGACCAAGTATCAATTTAATATGAAATATTTACAATGAAAACTGGGATAATGAACATGTAACTTACTTCAAAGAGATAGCTAATGAAATTACTTGGGTTATTGTCCTTTTAAAGTAAAACAAATGTGTTCTTTCACTTGCTATTTAGCTTAGTTGCATAAAAATCTACAGTGTAGAAGGTAGTACGTACAAGTTTGATTAAGATCTTACCAGTGGATGGCCATTAGGGTCAAAAATCTTTGGGAGCACCAGTGAAGAGGTAAATGTGTTTATGAATGGTGAAAGTTTAGTAACCGCTTGTTACAAACCAGTGAATGCATTTTGTCCTCACAGGCTCACGTAGAAGGAAACATGGCATCCAATATGGCATCACCAAGAGACTTAGACTCGCTTCCACGTTATGTTACGAAGCTGCCCATATTTGGGCATCATTTAATTTGCTTTCAGTAACATTCTGATTCCAGTGATTAGTGGTAAAAACTACACATTGCTTCTTTAAAATTTTCTTCATCTTCTTCAAGTGATCTTTTTTTTTATCCCTTTTGTAGAGAATAATTAAACTGGGTTTGTGTACAGCTTCATGTTGTAACATAACATGAGCAAATACAAAGTAATCTGCTTATGTTTTAGGTTTCTGTTAATTAGATTTCACCGTCCTGGCATGTTCCTGTCATTGTCACCAGATATGCACTTTAAACACCACATATGCTTCCATTGTGCCACTCTATAATTCAGTCATTTGCAGGGGAATAGATCAGTGTGTTATAAAGCTCCCGCATAGATCTTGCACACTGCTGATGGAACCTTTTCCAGTTTTTCACAGCTTTGGTTTTAGACTGGCCTTTAAATAGATTTCATTTTCACATCAGTCTACTCATTATTAACAATGGCACAGTAAAAAACTAGTTTTGGAGTGCTTATTTATTTAAAACAAACAGAAATATTCCATTTAGTTGATTATCCACACGAGGTTCATTACAAGTTTGGGACACTTTTAGTTTGGCTTCTCAGAGTTTTTCCTCCCAATTGTCATAGCTGAAATGTTCAAACCAAACCTTTTTAGAAGGAGAATATTTTTTTTGATCATTTCTGATATGCATTTTGGAGTTTGTGTCTCCAGTGATAGAGAAAGGATTCTTTAAACATAAGGGCATATTACAAAACAAACAAACTAATAAAACTAGCATGACTCAGAAAGAAAAGTATCTGACATGTGTGTTTAATTTGAGTGAGTGGAGTGTAAACCAGGTGTGTTGAACTAAATGCCCACTTTCAAGTAACCAGTGCGGGAGGGAGCCTTTATTTAGCCATATTTTAAATATTTTTTTTATTTTTTTATGACTGGTTTATTTTGCCATGCTCTTTTATTTTTCACACTCAACAAATTTCACACCTATGGTCATGAGCTTTGGGTAATGACCGAAAGAACGAGATGGCGAATACAAGCGGCCAAAATGAGTTTCCTCCGTAGGGTGGCCGGGCTCAGCCTTAGAGATAGGGTGAGGAGCTCGGACATTCGGGAGATACTCGGAGTAGAACCGCTGCTCCTCTGGATCGAAAGGAGCCAGTTGAGGTGTTTTGGGCATCTGGTCAGGATGCCTCCTGGACGCCTCCCTGGGGAGGTGTTTCGGGCATGTCCTGCCGGCAGCCCTGGGTCGACCCAGGACACGTTGGAGAGGTTACATCTCCATTCTGGTCTGGGAACGCCTTGGGGTCCTGCTGGAGGAGCTGGTGGAGGTGGCCAGGGAGAGGACGGTCTGGTGCGCCCTAGTTGGGATTCTGCCCCCGCGACCCAGACCCGGATAAGCGGAGGAAGACGACGACGACTTAACAAATTTCCATGTTTGCCTTTTTTGACTGAAACGCTTATGTTCTCACTTGTGACGTATTTGCCCAAATGACAAATATAAAAGTTAGTTATAATAAATAGGAAACTGTGGACAATTGATAACTATGAGTCAAAAAATATTGATGCCTGATGGAAAACACCAAAAACAAATATTGCTGAGAAAATTTTTTATTTTTCTACTTAACTGTGTCTACTTTCTGTACAAACATGAATGAATTAATCCAGCTGACAGTCCATACGAGTTACAAAAATATGAAACAGCAATTTACATCCTTATGAAGGTATTGATTTTAATTTTTAGAGCTTTTTTCCCGCAAATGTATTTTTTCTGTTTTCATTTTCAGAAATCTAGATTTATTCTAATATGTTTATTCAAAAAACATATTTAAGGAGGGAAATAGGCTAAATAAATTCAGTTACATTTCAATAAAACTGTGCTACAGCTCATCATTGCTCAGCTCATTTGAAAAATGCATTGTTAATATACCTACTAGTGCAGCATTTCCTTTTTTGATTAACTCATGAGTTCATCTTCTATTTTGATTAACTCATGAGTTCATCTTCTATGCAGTACTCATTCTGAGTTCTAAACTGTTTATGAATGTTAATTGAAGTATTGACTGAATTTATTTTAAACATAAAAAGTTTTGTATCCGACTATCTGAACTTCGTCTTGGACCTAAAATAGAATCTAAAGCTTTGCATTAGGATGTGCCAGAGATTTCTGCATTTTAAGAAATATCTGTCTTAAAGGCCTGTCATGTTATTTTAAACCTTTGACAGCAAGGCACAGTATATGTTAAAATAGTATATTAGTATTACCGCCTGGATTTATACCTATTAGTGAAGCTCTGCCCACGCATGCGCCAACAAAACACACCTACAACAGTGTCTTAGGCCATTCTTCTGTTGTTTTGGCCTTGGTAATCCAGTGGTTAAGACATTTGACTGTCATCTTCTCTTGTCATTCCCGGTTATAGCCAGCTGAAGCTGATTTCATTTCTTTAAAATGTTAGTTGTATTGATGATTTTCTGCTAAATATTTTCTGTCTCTAAAGATCTATGAATTTGGTCATTTCCAAGAAGTTGATTTTGTATTTTATTTTTTGATTTTTTCATTTACTCTGCTCACCTCAGATGGACTCACACTGGCTAAATAAACATAGAAAGTAAAAAACAGAAATAAAAAAAGAAATATTGCTTCTTACTTTTTAAACAGTTTACCAATAAAGGGTTGAAAACAATACTGGCAAGTATAGCTAAAAAAATGAAGAAAAAGGTTACTGCCGCGACCGAGATGCAAACCTGCGCAAAACTACATGCCAGCTTAGCACTTTAACCACTGGACTACCAAGTCTGCTACATTACAACAGACACCTATGCTACATATCCTGTGCTGGTCAGGGAAGGCAGGTGTCAGATTAGAGATTAGCTTACATGAGACGAGCAGGGCCTGATGACACACTTAGTTCCCATTGAGATTTTACAGGATTTTCTAAGTAAAACTCTAAACTTCCTGCTAGAAAAGGAAAATGCTTGAATGCAGCCAAAAATGGCTTTTTGTTTTTTATTTTATTTTATTTTATTTTTCACAAGGAAATAATATCACATGATAAAAAGCTCCCAAAAAGTGGATTTTCTATGATATGGCCCCTTTAAAATCAACTAATAAACAAACCTGATTAACGAGCACATGAGACAGTCAGATGTGTGTCTAACGCTCGTTGCGTGAGTGTTTGCGACCTTGATAAAATATAAATCCACCTCAGATATGGCTCGCTGTAGCAGCCTTTAGTTCATTTGTTTCAAGATGGATATGAAACATAACAAAATGCTTGAAAGCTTCTGCAAACTTTGAGTTAGCTCTGTATGTCATTCATTATTGAAGAGAGTATATGAAGTATGAGTCCTCAAACTGTCAATCATCATGGCATAAACAACTGACAACAAACTCCATCATGTACATTAAAACCTGAACACACACACACACACAGACACACACAGACACACACACCAAGGTGACAACTGCATACAATGACATCAGCCATTTTAAAATCCTTGTTAAAGGATCATAAATCAGCTTGTTTTCATCAGAAATTAAAGATGAGGCTTGGTCATCTTGAATGCTTTATTCCAGTCCCAACACTCTCCTTTCTGCACGTATGACAGCTTGTCACTACTTGTGATCCAGGTTAATACAAAAGTAAAATCAGCTGTTTTTGTCATATCGTCCAGAGTTATTCTTCTTTTCACTCTCACTTCTTTTACTTTATCTGTCGTCCTCTCTCCTTCTCTGTTATTCTTCCAGGAAGTCATAGATATATTCAAAGGTGTGCAGGATGACCAGGCGCTTCGCATGGCAGCTAATTTGGGTTTCAAAGGACCTCTGCAAAGACAGGTAATGGGTGCAGTGAAGGCTTTTAAGCTGCAAGATCTACAAATCACACACACCGACACAAGTGTGTGCATTAACAAAGCTACCATACTTTGGCTATTATTAGTTTTCCAGAGGCAAGTAAATGTCATTACACAGGGCTCACCTGCCAGGAGGTGAATTGTTGTAGCTGGCAGTGCTGCATGGCCCTGCGCCAGGTTCTGGGAGCTGACATCACTAATGACACTGGGATTTGACAGACTAAACCCCACACAGATTTAGTGATCAATGTATTTTTTGATCTTGCATTACACAAGCACTAAATAGTGTTGTTGTTTTTTACACAGTGAGCTAAACATGCTTTATTTCCTTCCTCACCTCAAGTTGTGAAAATCATGTTCAAGCATCATTTGCTCATAAAATGAGGCTGGGGAAGCACGGCACAGAAGCACCTCAGGTTTCACAGTCCAAATGGGTCTGTGTGCTTGGATGAGTCGATTTCAAAAGCCTCTTTGTCTCTTGGCATTAAATCACTAATTTGTTTTCTTTTCCTTGGGCGCCCTGGCATGAGGAATCAGATTAGCTTGAAACTGTAACACATGGAATACGTATAAATCAGAGAAATAAATCTGCAAACTTGGGCAGAAGACAAGTTGGCTTTGGTCGCATTCCATTATTTTGTTATCGTTCCGTTCGCAGGATGTTGAAAGGGCATTGATTTGAAACGGGCAGGGGGAAAAACGGAAAATGATTGGTGAAGTGTTTGCATTGTTGGTGTGCTTTCCCCTGGTTGCTGTGAGTCAGCTGCCAGACGGTTCGATTTAATTAAGATGCACTTAAAATACCCTTTTCTGTTTCTTTTAGGCTGTCTGATGGCATGAGTTATTATGTGTGTCCCTGCTAAAATGTTTGGGCATTTTTTAAGTTGTTAAATTAAAATATACAGTGAGTTTAGTGGTCATTAAATGTGATATAATTGCTGTTTGACATGCACAGTGTATAAATAGTTACAACTTTACAAAATGGCTCTTCTTATAAATGGCTAATAAATAGTTCATCAAAATGTAACGAATCAATCTGTAAGGTTTGTAATGCAAGCATGGTAAGGGAACACTCGCCCTCCTCTCAGGTATTTTCCCTGAGACGCTTCTGCTGGAACCAGACACCCACATTTCAAGAGGAAACAAGATAGTGCTAAACACCAGTTGCTGTTTCATAGGTCCAAACGTCTTGTTGTCCGTGATTTCAAATGGTGTGTTTCTTTTTGAGACTCAAGTGTGTGATGAGTGGACACTAACAATGGTTTTCTTTAACCTAGAAGACATTATTCAGGAAGCTATTTTACATTGGGTAAATTAGTCATCATGATACTAGTGTTTTGGCACATTGAGGTACACGGTGGTTACATAAGTCAAAGCTGATTACATTCAATCTAAGGAAGGTAATTCTATTTAAGAAATATTTTAAACTTAGGAAACGTAAAGTTTACAAAACAAAACTTTGTTAAAATAACTGCTAAAACAAAAAAGTGAAGCAAGAAAAAAATTTAAAAAGTTGGCATCTGTATATTTTTTGCTTTTGCACCAAACTTGTGGAGCATCTTGATTCAGGTGTAGCATTACTGAATCCCTGCTAATACATTTATCACAAAAATGCTTCAGAAAGGGCAAAAAAAAAATATATATATATATATATATATATATATATATATATATATATATATATATATATATATATATATATATATAAATCACATAAATAAATATATAAATGTATTTATTTATATAGAAATAAATAAACATTTAAAAGTTTCACGGAAATGAACTGGAACCCTTATTTGTATTATTCCTGTAGCGGTATACAGTTGTGGTCAGAANAATTTTCTCTCAGCAGCAGGTGATAGCTTGCGTTTTCGTCCTGATCTTGGCAGTGATGAAACAGTGCCATGCACCTTATACTTACAAACAATTGTTTGCACTGTTGCTCTTGGGACCTGCAGCTGCTTTGAAATGGCCCCAAGTGACTTTTCTGACTTGTTCAAGTCAATAATTTGCTTTTTCAGATCCATGCTGAGCTCCTTTGACTTTCCCATTGTAGCGTTTGTGGGCGTTTGTATCCAATGAGCCCTATTTACCTGGCCTAAGAGAAGTCACCAGCTGTAGTCACTCATAATCACTCACAAGAAGTTAAGAAGCCATGCTATGAAGCTCAGTTCACTGACACGTTTCTAAGTCACCAAAATTGCTAGATCATGTTGCTGTATGTATATTTGTGACCCAGCAAATGTGATCACTTTTCTCTGTTAACCCATAATAAAGACATTAAAGAACCAAACTTCATGAATGTTTTTTGTGACAAAGAAGTATCTGTTCCAATCACTCTATCAGAGAAAAATCAGAGTTTTAGAAATAACAGGACACTCAGTAGAGCCATTATATTATATTTTTTACAAGTGTATGTAAACTTCTGACCACAACTGTACATATTGTAGTGCAGATGTGAATTATAGTTTTCAAATAAGAAAATAAACTCTACTGGATAAAGTAATTCAGTGTAAAATCAAGAATTGTCTTGCAGCTGCTAAAATCCGTTCACGGTTTGTTTCGATGCTCGTCTTTTTTAGTCATTGACACACCTTGTTATAATTGTAAAATAACATTTCCCCAGGATTGGTACACTAAGCCAACTCTGACAGCCTGCTGTTGACTGTGATTTGTGTGATGTTTTATGCAGCTTGCAAGTGGAGCTGAGTGGCCTCAGTGGGGCCGAGAGCTCAGAGTCAAACCCTCAGGTAATTACTGTCGTCTGTGGACTTTACAGGCAGCAGATCAGATTAAGAGGCTCTATGATCTGTTCCTGAAAGTCGACGCCACTCAAGTCGAAGTCAATCCTTTCGGAGAGACTCCCGAAGGACAAGGTACTGTTTCACAGAAAATGGTTGTCTTTATGTGTGTGTGTGTGTGTGTGTGTGTGTGTGTGTGTGTGTGTGTGTGGTTATTGTCTACTGCCCTGTGTGATTTACTGTGTTATATTATTACATTTTATTTCATTTTGCCTGAAGAATCAGCCATCTATTAAACATTGTGAGGCACAGGATAGTCTTGTTTGGTCTGAACTGGTAAGTGTACCATAATTGCAACACGGCGACATCAGCCTCTTGTCAGCGTGACTTTGTCTGGATCAAAACACAGATGGCTTCAGGGAGCAGAGATTTCCACATTCACAGCCTGTTGATGTTTGTCAATGTTTCATATTTTTTATGGAGATATGAAATTCCTCTGAAAGCAGGAATGTAGAACAAATCCACCACCATTAAAAAACAAAAGTATATCTCCCAGATATCCATCACGTTGGATAAATTAACCTCTCAATACACTCATGAGATTAATACAAGAGCGTTTAGGTCCCAAAACTATCTGCAATACAATCAATATTTATGCCAGACCGTAAAACCAATCAGGTTGTTTTAAGGTGGATTTTTCTTCATGTCAGTCTTTGATAATGTTCTTCTTTTTTCTTGAAAAACTGTAAAATTTATGCAAATGTTAAGCTTTTAAAACCCTAAGCCAGGTTAATTAAATTGTATTTAGGAGTCATACAATTTCTAGTTCTTGCCCTTACAGCCTCATTCAGGACTCCATGATTATTATATTTAAAATTCAATCACTTCAGTCTGTGATAAAAGGAACGTCTCCGTGAATCCTCTGTTGGAAATCTCCCTTATTCCCAATGCATAGGTCCTTTTGAAAGGATCAAAGGGAGATCAATCAGAGCAAATTAAAAGGTTAAGAAGTTCTGAATTCACCGAATAGCCTGTTACAGTTTCAATCCACTGACATTAACTTCAGCTAATTAGAAATTTGATCCATTTACTGGAGATTCAGGAGTCGTGTCATTATCATAATTTGGTGTAACTACAATAAAATGTAAAGCATAGTCCCCTGCTTGCTGCTTTAAATGAGTAAAATGTATGTGAAAACTAATTAAAGAGCACAAATGCATCTGCATGTAAAAGAATCCCCTAATGTTTTGTAGAAAATAGAAGAAAGCTTAACAGATTTAGCTCAGGTGGGTTTTATCTTTTAGTATTAAGCTCTCAGTAGAGACTGTAAGTCATGGATTTTACTGATTCTCAGATAAATTGGTACAAAGTTTTACACGGCAGCTGCAATAAGGTAAAAATGATTTGGTGTTTAAAGAACAAGCACATTGTCTGTTACTGCTGTAGGAACAGCTTCTGTAATAAACTTCACTTCAAATCTCTCATTAGTGTAAGTGTAGAGGCCTGGATGCAAAACTCGTGGTGCAAGTTTCTCCATGTGCATTTCACAAGTAGTGCAACAACTGATCTTTTTTACCACATTTCTTTTATGTTCTTTAAAGTATTTGAATTTCCTCCTTTTAACGCACTAAAATGTGTTCTGTTCAAAGTAGAGTTTTGTGCTGATGCTAAATATTGCTATTTTCTCCCTTAGCCAGTCGGTGGCCTCTACAGGAGTTGGGGTTAGGTCTCCCAGAATGGTGAACTCAGTTCGAAATGTGAAAAATGTCTAAACTTCCAAAAGTGTGACTTTATATGGGGTAGTACCATGTTTCATAACATAACATAACATGTAAATGTGTAGGAGTGTGTATGGATGTGAATCTACACTCACCGGCCACTTTATTTGGTACACCTGTCCAGCTGCTCGTTAACATAAATTAGTAATCAACCAATCAGATGGTGGCCTCTCAATGCATTTAGCAATATTGCCATGGTCAAGACGACCTGTTGCAGTTCAAACCGAGCTTCAGAATGGGGAAGAAAGGTGATTTAAGTGACTTTGAACGTGGCATGGTTGTTAGTGATAGACAGTCTGGTCTGAGTATTTCAGGATCTGTTGATGTTCTGGGATTTTCATACACAACCATCTCTAGGGTTTACAGAGAATGGTTCGAAAAAGGAAAAACATCAAGTGAGCGGTGGTTCTGTGAGTTAAAATGCCTTGTTGAGAGGTCAGAGGAGAAAGGTCAGACTGGTGCAAACTAATATAAAGGCAACAGTAACTCAGATAACCACTCATTACAACAGAGGCATACAGAAGAGCATCTGTCAATGCACAACACATCAAACCTTGAGGCAGATGGGCAGCGGTAGCAGAAGACCACACCGGGTTCCACTCCTGTCAGTCAAGAACAGGAAACTGAGGCTACAATTCACACAGGTTCCCCAAAATTAGACAATAGAAGATTAGAGAAAAGGTAAACCGATAAGGTGACATTTGTGCACAGCTCAACTGGAATGTGAATTCAGAATTTTGAGACCATCTTCACACCCTCAGATTCCCACCGGGTCACCTAGATATGGAGTGCTTATGTGCTGGTGGTAACACAACAATACAACTAAAGCAAGCTATCACTGCATCAATCTGATGAGGAAATTATAAAATCTACATTGTTTTACTGAACAATCACATGATAATAACTCACAGTGCATTTAGTGCCAACCACAGCCTTAAGACATGTGTTGAAGGTGCCCAAGTCCATACTTATGAGAGCACCATGTGAACACCTGTGTGTGTACACACGCTTGTATATGTAAGGTTTGTCTATAGGAGCGTCCAATAGAGAGTGTGAGGGGGCACAGATCTGCCCCCCAAAGATGTGTTGGAGATGGAGGGAGCTCCAAATCCCAGAGATCCAGGAGCTGCCCCAGAGCACAGGGACCCCAGGGAGACTTTAACCAGAAAAGCCCCAGCCCCCTCTCGAGAGGAGCAGAGGATCGCCCCGGGGGGGTCACAACTAGCAGCAGGCAGAGTCCCGGGAGGTATCAGCGACAAGCCCACAGGCCCGCCTGCAGCCTCCCACCCCCAAGCTGGCCGAGCCCAGAACCTAGCGACCGGGGACCCAGGGGCGACCAGCCCCGCCGGGGACCCAACATCCCACCAGGCATCCACCGGGATCGATCAGATTGATAAAATATCTCAAGAATATAACTTATATTTGAAAACAAATGATGTTTTCATATGCAAATAGTAATATTTGAATCATATTTGGGCTTATCGTTGCTCTTAAAGGTTTAAAATGGCATGATTCAGTTCCTTTAAAATCTATTCTATAAGCACAGTGCTTCTCTTTTGACCAGACATAAAACTGACCCAAATGGTTTTGAAAATTAGCTGTTTTTGGTCCTAAACTGCCCTCTTTTTATACCCTAGGAGTCTAGACCATCAGTTTGCCAAAGCTAAAGGATAGTTTAGCAACGCTCCATTGGAACCTCCACAGCCCCAGCCAATGTTGTGGCCTGCCAATCATCGGACATTTATTTATAAAAACTATGTATTTTTTTATTTTTCTACAATGTAATGGTGGACTGCCACCTTCACTGACGTCCTTGGCGCTCTGCTGGCTTGGTGGGCCAATCACAGTGACACCTGACACTATCTGTCAGGTGGGCGGAATGTTAGTGCGACTGAGCAAAACAAAGATGACGATGGCTCCATAGCGGTCCACTCACAGCATTCTGCCGGTGGGCAGGCTACTCTTTTTATACTTGTATTTGGGATTTTAAATGTGTTTTTAAGTATTATGAAATACAGTCAGTGCCAGCTAATTAACTTTCACTCCACGTTTTAGCCTGAGAAAAGTTAACATTCTAATTAGGGATATCCCATCCTGATATTGATATTGGAAGTTATTCGATATCATCCCAAAAGCAGTGTATCGGATTATATCGGACGGCATCAAAAATCTCCGGTATAAACATTCGTTAAGGTTCACAATTTTGCATCCAATTGGTTAAAACATTTTTTTTTTCTTTTTTTTATTTCCATACTTACTGTTACTGGCTCTTGTTCTCCGATTGAGTAATATCACTTGATCAAGCCTTTCATACATTCCGCACTACAAAATAGATTAAAGTATGTGTGATTTGTGCTGATTTCATATTGGATTCCTATTGGTATCAGTCAATACTGAAGGGTGCAATATCAGTATCGTATTGGAAGTGAAAAAGTTTTATCGGGACATCCCTAATTCTAATTTTAACCAATACCCCCTTGTTAGTGTCCGTATTGATCAAAAGCAGATAAAGTATAATTCCTAAAGTAAAAAAAAAAAGAACAATTTCTTAAATTTTAACCTTGTCGTTGATGCTCTACGCAGTAATTTTGCGCAACATGACTAGTTAAAAAATTAGCAGTTTTCAGTGTTCATGGTAAAGTCATCATACATCATGGCTAAGGATTACTCCTGCTGCTGCAGTGTTGCTTTAGCTGAACTTGTGCTGAACTTTGTTTTATTGCTTCATTTCAAAGCAATAAGTAAAAAAAGGAGCAGAATTATTGTATTTTCTTTGACGCTGAACAGATATTGACCGTGATGTGTCCTGCTGAGGTGTACTCCATCTGAAGATTCCTCACTTCTTTAATGTAATTTAGTCTCCTCAAAAACAGATTCCTGTTCAAAGTTTACCATATCAAACACTGACAGGATGTGTTTGGTATTAAATGATTTCTTATGAATATTTATGAAGAACACAATTTCTTCACAAAAGCTGGATTCATTGTGTGAAGTATGCTTTCTTTTCTTTTTTCACTTTGCAGGGGTGTTGTGATTTAAGCAGGCTTTGCAAGCAGACTTCACATGAATCTCAACTCAGTGTATGGCTCAATTTGTTCACAAGTCGCCTGGGAACCCAGCTATTTTCCAGCAGGCATTCAACAAACATGCATCAAAAAGTAGATTTCCACAAAGGGAGGAAATTTCTACTTTTGTTTCTCCATTTTTTCCCCTTTTTTGTCTTGTTTTGTAATAGCTGAATTTATATTGTCGATAGCTAGCAATAATAGATGTTTTAAAATAAAATGAGCTGCATTGCGGGGGAAACTACTTTACCTGAAGAAGACAGTATATCTGCTTCTGTTTCAAGAGAGGCAGTCTGCTGCATGTTGTGTGTTGTGTCTGTGTATTTCATTTATTTACATGTGTTTGTCTTCATGTCACTCACAAACCATATTCCCAAATTGTCTATGTTCATCGTTTTGACTTTGTATTTGTCTTGTGTCATTTATCAGCCATGAAGACATTGATATAAGCACCTGCTTGAATATAGCACGTGGAGCAATGGCTTCCCTATTATTGAAATTAGACTGGATCTTGCCTTTACTTATCTACAAACAAAATTCTCTTGAATCCCCATATATTTGGGTTGGTCCACTCTAATCCATTTTGATACTGGCTCACTAGTGAAGCAACATTCCCTCTTGTGAGACATGAAGAAATTGAAGGTCTGGTACAAAAGTAAAGAGATTATGTTTGGTTTGTTTTAAAAGACTTGATATATCTTTATTTCATTTGAAAACCAGATTAGTTACATTTAGTGTCTGATTTAATTGTACGGATCATGTTTTTGTGAAACACAGCGATAATACATAGGTTCCAGCTAGGCTACAACAGTTTGGCTCCTCCTCCTCCTTTGGTCACGTTTTGCAAGGGGATGTCATCCCATCCCTTTACTAGGAGTGGTAACAGGATAATAGGAGTTTTTTGGGTTTGGATAGGGTAGACTCCCTCCACCTGAGAGAGACTCCAATGAAGAAAAAGAAGAAGAAAATATCATTCTATAGCGCCTCTCAAGATAAAAATCACGAGGCGCTTCACAAAAACAAAAAAATGTAAAAATATAAAAAATAATTTAGAAAATGGTTAAAAATATATTTAAATGTGCAGAAAATTGATAATTGTGCTTAAAAAATGTTAAGAAAGAGAGAAAGTGAATAGGAAAGAGGGAAATCAGTGGATCCTGAGAAAGGTGGAATAAGTGGGGAGAGCAGAATAAAGAGAGAGTGGTGAAGAAGGTCATACAAAAGCCAGCTTGAACAAGTGAGTCTTCAGCTGTTTTTTAAAGGAGTCCACTGATCTCAGGCTCAGGGTGAGAGAGTTCCAGAGTCTTGGGTCCACAGCAGCAAATGATCTGTCACCTTTGGTCTTTAGCCTGGTGTGCTACACAACCAGTAGGCTTTGATCACTGGACCTCAAGGACCTGCTGGGGGTGTAGGGACTAAGAAGATCACCAATGTAAGATGGTGCTTGTCCATGTAAGGCCCTATAGACCAGAACCAGGATCTTGAAATGAATCCTGAAGTTGACTGGCAGCCAGTGAAGCTGGAGGAGAAGTGGGGTGATGTGGGTTTGTTTGGAGGACTTGGTCAGAAGCCGAGCACAGGCATTCTGAACCACCTGCAGACGGTTCAGGGAGGTTCTGCTCAGACACGTGAAAAGAGAGTTACAGTAGTCTAAGCGTGAGGAGATGAAGGTGTGGATAACTGTCTCAAGTTCAGAGCGAGACAGAATGGGGCTCAGCTTAGCAATGTTCTTGCGATGGAAGAAGGAACAGCGAACAAGAGAACTGACATGAGAATCCAGGGTGACAGCTGGGCCAAAGGTCATGCCAAGATTCCTGACAGAAGGTTTGGTGTGAGAAGCAAGCTGACTAAGAGAGTCTCTGACTTTGGGAACCAGCTTGTCTGGGGCACAGATGAGGATCTCAGTCTTATCTTCATTCAGCTGTAGAAAGCTCCCAGCCATCCAGGTTTTGATAGAGTCTAAGCAGGTGTGTAACAGCTGCAGCTTAGACATCTCATGGGGCTTAAAGGAGATGTACAGTTGGATGCCATCTGCATAAAGATGGTAGGAGATTCCTTTGAAGGAGCTCAGGATGTGCTGAAGAGGGAGCAGATAGAGTAGGAATTGCGAAAGCCCCAGCACAGAACCTTGCGGGACACCATGGGTAAGGGAGGTGGTGGAGGACCTAAACTTGGAGACAGCCACAGAAAAGAAGCACTCAGAGAGATAAAAGGAGAACCACTCCAGAGCAGTTCCTGATAGGCCTACCCAGTCTCTCAGCCTCTCCAGTAGCAGGTGATGGTTAACAGTCTCAAAGGCTGCAGTCAGGTCCAGCAGGACCAGAACAGAACAGTCCCCTGCATCGCTGTGAGTCAGAAGGTCATTAGAGACCCTAAGAAGAGCTGTTTCAGTAGAATGAGCTCTACAAAAACCTGACTGGAAGCTATCACAGACGTTATGTTCATGTGAGTTGTTTAGCCACAACCTTTTCCAAGATCTTGGAGATGAACGAAAGTTAAGAGATGGGTCTGAAGCTGCTATGGAGAGAGGCGTCAAGACTCGTTTTTTTTTTAAGTGGGTGGATTACAGCGTTCTTAAAGTAAGCAGGGACCTGACCAGAAACCAGAGAAGCATTAATAATGGAGAGCACGCTGGGGCCGATGGACTGAAAAGCACTTTTAAACAAAGATGAGGGTAAAATGTCGAGGGGGCATGCAGAGGTCTTCATAGAGTTAACTAGTTTGGTTAACTCAGGCAAAGAAACAGGAGCAAAGCTATCTAGGATGATGGGCCTGGTTGGCTCGAGAGAGGCTGAAGGAGAGATGCTAGATCTAACCTTATTTACTTTGTCCACAAAGAAACAAAGTTCTCACAGTCTGTAACAGAGTAGATGGAGGCTGTAGGAGAGGCAGGAGAGACAATGATGCTGATGGTGTTAAACAGCACCTTGGGGTTCCCTTTGCTCTGGGACACCAGGTTGGAAAAATAGGAAACCCTAGCGTATCTGACTGCAGAGTTAAAGGATGCCAGAAGGTCCTTTAGGTGCAGGGCTATCTTTTCATATCTTAATGCTTTTTGTCATGATTGCCAGCTTTGTATTCTCTTTTTGTTGTTGTTGTTGTTGTTGTTGTTGTTGTTGTTGTTGTTCATTATGCAAACCAGCTCTTTATCTACTTGTGTATTTTTCCTAGTGGTTTGCTTTGATGCCAAGATCAACTTTGACGATAACGCTGAGTTTCGTCAGAAGTCTGTGTTTGCCATGGATGACATGTCTGAGAGTGACCCCACAGAGATGGAGGCAGCCAAGTGGGACCTCAAATATATTGGAATGGACGGAAACATTGCCTGCTTCGGTATGACTGCAAAGCCCTTTAACGCACGTTCACCAACAAATAAATGCATCCTCCTTAAGCATTCAGCTTCTGGCATAGGACTTTAATGTCCCTCTTTAATTGCTTAAGTAAAAGCTCTGACACAGTTAAAACTTAGACAAACTAAAGGCTGCCCGGGTTCTCCTCCCGTCAATGTTACAAGCAGCTTTCTGAAGACTAGAGCGAACACTGCCATAACCAATGCATTCTAAATAGCTATAATCCACCCAGAAAGTCTCTAGTGAGGCAGATTGTTAGCATTCTCATTAAAGGGCTCCTCTCCTGTCATAAATCAAAGCTTTTACAGTGTACAGCAGCACTAACAGGTGCTCTCGCTCCTTACCCCATAGCCTCATAAACACATTAGATGTCTGTTAGCGCTACTCCCCCTCCGTGCACACGCTCGCAGCTGATTCTGCATCCACTGCTCCCACACTCTTAGAGTAACAACAGCTTTTAAGACCCCGCAGCTTCTGTGAGAGCT
The DNA here is from genome assembly GCA_006942095.1 of Nothobranchius kuhntae. NCBI lineage: Eukaryota > Metazoa > Chordata > Actinopteri > Cyprinodontiformes > Nothobranchiidae > Nothobranchius > Nothobranchius kuhntae. The sequence continues at coordinate 1,101,729 of SSNQ01034717.1, forward strand.
CTGTAAGCCACCAAAGTGACAGCTGTTAAGGCAAATTTCCCTTTTATTGAGACCTCAGTCGGGGAGCTTGCCAGGACACAAGTTCAGCTTGGCTAAACTAAATGAGGTAAGACGTATGACCCAGCAGGGTAGTAGTGCTGGCAGTAGGTTAAATGATACAGGCCACAAAAGCACAGTGCATTCTCATTTAGTCAAATCTTGTCTCTGAGGTTTACTGGTGGATTCGATATCATTTTCTTTGATTTCTTTAACTGTTTTCCTTATTAGATGACTTGCAGTAGATCTAAATGTGGCTTTTTCTTAAACTATTTAAATCCAGTAATGTTGTTTTAATTAATCAATATTTGCAGTCATCACCCACTTATCTCAGTTTTTTTGTGATTGCTCTTAAACGTCTTCCTCTTGGAAAACATATCCTTCATTCATTCAGTTGGTCATTTATTAAGGAATTCCATGGAGAAATACAAAATGATGGCCTTTTTTGGACGTTTGCTTTCCAAACAGTGAATGGAGCTGGTTTGGCCATGGCAACATGTGACATCATAGACCTGCATGGGGGAAAGCCGGCTAACTTCCTGGACCTTGGAGGTGGAGTCAAAGAGAGGCAGGTGTATGAGGCTTTTAAGCTGCTGACTGCTGACCCTAAGGTAGGTGCTGACTTCTGAAAAACATGTTGGCTTTTATTTTTTCTCAAGTTTTACCATAATAACAGATCACATAAGCCAAACTCATCCTTAGGCATTCCGTGAAAAATGTACATTGTGTCCATTGCTTGTTTGCATTTATTAGTGAGGGTTTCTTTTATAATTCACAAGTCTTTCTCTTTGTGGTTCTCTCCTTGCTTCTGAGACAGAAGCTCTCATTAGAGAGAAGGTCCTTGGCATTTGGCTACTGTGTTGATATAAACCTTCATTTCTTAGACTAGCTCAATCATGATAAATGATAAATGACCCACACTTGTATAGCGCCTCTCAGAGTAAGGACTCCAAAGTGCTTTACACTACAGTGTATCATTCATCCATTCACACACACATTCACACACTGATGGTAATGAGCTACATTGTAGCCACAGCTGCCCTGGGGCGCACTGACAGAGGCAAGGACGAATCATTACCGTGCGATGAATTTGTGTCTTATAGACTTACTTTGATGAAGATTGTCATGTGCATATTAACACACACCATAGTCAATCAAAGCCTGTGTCTGAGAGTCTTATCTCTGTGTGAGTGACAGCTGGGGGCGTTTTACAAATGATTCTACTCTATGTTCAGAAATCTAATAAATCCAGACTAAACAACGTGAGCCTTGTAATTATACTGCTGGGCTGATTGTGTGTTGACAGTCATCACATTTCTAATTCCCTCACTGCTGTCACTCCCATATCCCTGCCCTGGTCTATGGTTGCCTTTGTGTTAGCATCTCGGGCAGGCCTTTAATATGTGAGAAAACAGAGAAAAGCTAACTGAAAGTTAACCTCTCTGTCCAAATTTTTATAAATGTATTCATCACTATAACAAGTGTCTTTTTTTGACTTAGCAGTAAGTAATCTGCAGATTGTGTTTCACACTAATTACTAGCAGTGGTAGCTCATCTGATATTGTTTTCACCTCATGTGAGCATGTCAAAACACATCCTCAGAGAAACCTAATGTGTAACTCAATAGCTTTAAATAAAAGGCAGTCACAGAACTTGATGAAAGCATGTGAAATGTTGACTTTTGTACTAATACCAGTGTGTTAGATATGCTAGGTGTAAAATGAGAACTTTCCTTTGTGATCAGGGTATCTATATGTTCAGTTGTTTGTTGTCCCCATTCTCCCTCTGCACCTGTGAGTCGTGAGCACCAGACGCACATTTTGCTCAAATATTTATAAGTCTCAATGTCGACACGCTGACTGGTGGTGGAGAAACTCGGGATTCTTTCAGAAGTTGATTTATGTCTTATCTTCACATTTGTCTTTGTAAGAAAATACAGTGGGTAAAAGTAGACACAGTTTTAGTGTCTGATTCCTTCTGGTTTCGGTCTTTAGCAGCTCAAAGTGTACAAATGAAAATATATAATCTTGAAATTAGCTGTAATAGTATTTTTATGCAGTAACATGGAATCCTGTTATTCATAGTACACATATCTGCTGAAAACACTAAAAATCTCCTCATGTTGTCCACCGTACCCAGAGGACTAAGTCATCAGATAACAGCCAAAAGTTCTTTTGTGGATCATACTGGAAGCAAGTTGCATGACTATCCCTGCAAGCACAATCAATTTATTCCATAAAATTTACATTTCTTCATTATAATTGCATGTAATTAGAAGGTTGCCGGTTCGAGCATCACTCGGTCTGTCACTGCCATTGTGTCCTTGGGCAAGACACTTAAAGCACCTTGCCTGCTGGTGGTGTTCGTAGGGATCGACCTCTGTCAGTGAGCCCCAGGGCAGCTGTGGCTTCAATGTAGCTAATCACCATCTCTCTCTCTCTCTCTCTCTCTCTCTCTCTCTCTCTCTCTCTCCCTCTCTCTCTCTCTGGTGTGTTCTAGGACTCTATAAATTGTGATATTAAACATAGGCCATACCATTACTTTATTAAGATGGCTTAAGTTTTTTTGAATTTTTTCAAACATTGCACTGTATGATCCAATTAATGTTGCATATTGTATGAAAACAGCAACTCTATGAAGTGATTGGATCCAATTTACTTCCAGTACTGGTCACTGGTGAGAAAGAAAGAACCAAAACAACACAAACTGCAGCGAGTTGACCGATAATGAGATAATGTCATTCCAATGTTAATTTGAGCTCTAAATGATCTTGAATATCGTCTTGATTCTTGAATATATCGTCTTAAACTAACCAAAGTAAAACTAACTCAGGGATTATATATATGGCACTCACAATATTTTCATTGTTGGTCTCTTAAGCCAGGCATCAGCTTCTTATAAAATAGAGTCACTGGATAAAAATAGCCCAGCAAAGAGTTGGTGCCGTATCACAAAGTAGGTCAACAACAGAGATCTGGAGCTAAATTTGACCAGTTACTATAATAGCAGTGATCATGACACCCCCGTTGAAAATGTTTCTGACAAAACTCAATGAAAGATGTCTTTACTTAAATGAATACCATCACCATAAAATGTCGCAATGACTATCCAAACATGCCTGTATTCAATTAACGGCCGGGTCTCATATTTTGGCCGGTGAATAATGGCCGGCCTCTTATTGTGGCCAGGTGGAATGTGGTAACAAGCAAGTACGGGGGCGGTTGTGTCATCCGTCTCACTTTTGATTTGCCAGTGATAGACCGCGAGGGTAACTTTAACCGTGCGGAGACGAAGAAGAGGTGAAAATTTGATATCAAGTTCAAAGAGAACGTGCGCTGCAGAGCACTGGGGAGCAGTAGCAGGGGTTGTATGAACTAGTCGACTTCACTATAGTGACTTTTTATGCCTGTCATCGACTAGTCGCTGTCACGTGATAAGGACCGGCAAGATGCAACCCTCGGAAAAGACAGCAGCCTGCTGTCAGCAGGTGACAAGCTCCTGCGCTCGGGGGGCAACGCGCTGTGCCAGAGCGTCGGTACTGACACGCGATCGTTCATGTCGGTTCATTTCCTTTAATGTTTTCTGTCTTTTATTTGTGCCTGATGTGTTTCGCTGCTGTGGAGCGGGGCGCATCACCTTGTCCTCCGGTGACGCACCGATCACTGATGCGGCCACCAAGCAGGGAGCACTCCGCTGTTTTTGCGGTCGGTAGATCTTTTAGAACTGCAGTTCAAAGGTAACTCATAAGGTGAATATATATGAACCCAGGTAGCAGTTTTTCTTTAGGATTGAGAGGAGATGCAGGAAGATAATAAACAGAGACAGGACAGAAAAATAGTCAAATAAAAACAAGTTAGTTTTTGTACCTGCTGGTTCCAACAAACAGACACCATTGAAGGTAATCAGAAGTGAGGAACAGAAAATGAAATAATTATTTTAATGTTTAGAGCAGCAAGAACTCCGAGAGGCTGCAGGCGCATCAGTGAGTTTGCGGCCGCTGCGCAGGGGGAGGGGGAGATGGCTGAAGCAGAAACTACCATTGTTAAAAGAAATGTGTTTAACTTTGAAAATGTGGACGCAATTTTAATTGTCAAAAACTCCAGC
>SSNQ01034717.1:1106329-1117310 GCA_006942095.1 Nothobranchius kuhntae
ATATATATATATATATATATATATATATATGCGTGAGAGTGTGTGTGTGTGTGTATAGCTGTAAAAGAAAATCCACTGAGGAAACTTAAATTACCAATGTAGGCAGGCCAGTGTTGGACACCTTTGTAGATAAAAATGAAAAAAAAAATTGCTAGCTTTAACACCACGGTTGGATATCTACCATTGAAGTCAAACATCCACTCTTTGATCGGTTTTGTCATTTAAATTACAACCAGAAAATTGGGAAGGAAAATTAATCTGGCCGTTAAAAAAATTAAATGCAATCAACAGGAGGCGGAAGAACTCCCGTCATCCCCCAAATGAAACCATTAGGGCTATTATAATACATTTTTAAATAGGATGGGTTGCAGAGACAAAATCAGACAGAATGAAAGAAACTCCATGGAGGAGAGGACCAGCCCTCCTGTTCCTCATTCTCATCTCATCCTGGACCGTCTCCCCAAATCCAGATGGGGGAGTAAGCCTGCTGCCTGTCCCTCCTGCTGTTGTGTATGGAAATATCAGCCAGAAGCTCCTCCCTAACGGAAAAAAAAGTCCAATAGGATTGACATTAAAGAGGGCTGGAAGGCCCATTAGCATTTCAACTAGGGGTAGCAGAGAAACCTGCTCAGATCTGTGGAGGGAATCTTAATCATTTTATAATTTGAGCAAGCTGCTCATTTGCATTTATTTATTTTTCTGATTCATAAATTAACACTCCCAGTTCTAAAAATTTAAATTCATATTTAAACACAGCTTTAAAATGTCTGTTTCTTTTGAAGGAAAAATAATCACTCACGGTTTATTCAGAAAGCAAAACATACGTAGCTGATGATGGGACTGGTATTAAAGGTTGAATATGGAAGAATTTAATATACAGTGAGGAACATAAGTATTTGAACACCTTGCGATTTTGCAAGTTCTCCCACTTAGAAATCGTGGAAGGGTCTGAAATTCACAATGTACGTGCATTCCCATTGTGAGAGACAGAATGTAAAAAATAAATAAATACTCTGGAAATCACATTGTATGATTTGTAAAGAATTTATTTGTTTTTCACTGCTGCACTTAAGTATTTGAACACCTGGCAATCAGCAAGAATTCTGGCTCTTAAAGACCTGTTACTCTGCCTTTAAGAAGTCCACCTGTACTCCACTTAGTAATCTTAATTAGTAGCACCTGTCTGAGCTCTTTAAGACACCTATCCACCCCACAGTCAGTCAGACTCCAACTACTAACGTGGGCAAGACCAAGGAGCTGTCAAAAGAAACCAGAGACAAAATCATGGATCTCCACAAAACTGGAAAGGGCTACGGGGAAATTGCCAAGCAGCTTAGTGAAAATAGATCCACTGTTGGAGCAATTGTCAGAAAATGGAAGAGGCTAAAGACGACTGCCAGTCTCCCTCGGACTGGGGCTCCATGCAAGATCTCATCACGTGGGGTATCACTGATGGTAAGAAAAGTGAGGAATCAGCCCAGAACTACACGGGAGGAGCTGGTCAATGACTTGAAGAGAGCTGGGACCACAGTTTCAAAGGTCACTGTTGGTAGAACACTATGCCGTCATGGTTTCATTGCACGAAAGGTTCCCCTGCTCAAGTCATCACATGTCTATGCCCGTCTGCAGTTTGCCAGTGACCATCTGGATGATCCAGAGGAGGGTTGGGAGAAAGTCATGTGGTCAGATGAGACCAAAGTAGAACTTTTTGATCTAAACTTCACTCGCCCTATTTGGAGGAAAAAGAAGGAGGAGTTGCATCCAAAGAACACCTTCTCTACTGTGAAGCATGGGGGTGGAAATATCATGCTTTGGGGGTGCGTTTCCGCGACGGGGACAGGACGACTGCACTGTATTAAGGAGAGTATGAAAGGGGCCATGTATTGTGACATTTTGAGCAACAACCTCCTTCCCTCAGTCAGAGCATTGAAGATGGGTCGTGGCTGGTCTTCCAACATGACAATGACCCAAAGCCAGGATAACCAAGGAGTGGCTCCATAAGAAGCATATCAAGGTTCTGGAGTTGCCTAGCCAGTCTCCAGACCTAAATCCAATCGAAGATCTTTGGAGGGACCTGAAACTCCGTGTTGCTCAGCACCAGCCCCAGGACCTGACTGATCTAGAGAAGATCTGTGCGGAGGAGTGAGCCAAAATCCCTGTTGCAGTATGTGCAAACCTACTCAAGAACTACAGGAAACGTTTGATCTCTGTAATTGCAAACAAAGGCTTCTGTACAAATATTAATACTGATTTTCTCAAGTGTTCAAATACTTATGTGCAGCAGTGCAAAACAAAGAAATTCTTTACAAATATTACAATGTGATTTCCTGATTTATTTATTTATTTTTTACATGCTGTCTCTCACAGTGGGAATGCACCTACAATGTGAATTTCAGACCCCTCCATGATTTCTAAGTGGGAGAACTTGCAAAATCACAAGGTGTTCAAATAATTATGTTCCTCGCTGTAAAGCTATATTTGTTTTAAAATAGTACCTCCACGGGGATTTAGAGTTGTGCAGAATAAGCTGCAGTGTTCCCTTTAAGAGCTACAGTTTAATTACAGAATAATCAAATATTTGTTTTGACGGGCACAACACTGGGCTTATGTTTACATCTACCAGCCAATAGAGGGCCCCTTTGTGCTAAAAAGTCAACTCGGCACAGCGAGGCTGGTACTGTGGAAAATGGCGGACCCAACAAGTTAAGCTGCTGCTTCTGAGCCCAGAAGATGCTCTACTGTAAATACTGTTGTAAAATCAAGTGAATCCCCATTCTATGTGATTCATCACCGGGCACAGTGCTGACTGGTCACTTCACATATCGGCAGTGAACCTGGCATCCTGACAGCTGGAAACCCTGTTCTGTAGTTGCAACTACATCCTCTACACACTAGATGGTGCCATGGTGCCCTTGTTCCATTTTCAACCTTTAAAGTTTAGCATTTTTGAAAATGTGCAAAAACATTTTTGCCCAGGTAAAATTCCTTTTAACTGAGAAGTGGGCCGCACATATCCCACTGTTATAGAGGGGATTTACAGTAGAGCCAGGTATTCTGGTGTCTGCCTTCTTACGGTCCTTCTTCTGTTTATGTCTCACTGGCTGTTTTTCCATCTCTCTAATTCTCAGATTGTACTTTGATGTCTCTGGCTCGTGCTTAGAAGAGTGAAAGTGATACGAGTGTACAGCTGGAACTGAAAAAAAGACGGCAACGCCTCGTTTTTCTATCTATCCTAAAAAGCGTTCATTACTTTATAATTTCCTTTTCTGATGGAAAATGAACTAGTGCAATGAACACACTATGTGTGTATAAGCAAATCTGTAGAAATGAAACTGAAAAGTAAAAGGAAGTTAAAAGGAAGAAAAACTATTTTTGTTCTTCAAAAATGTGAAGTTTTCTGGAGCTCAGCTGTGCTAGCCCACTGAGTTTGGTGTGAATTAAGACCCTCTAGCTTTTTGAGTGAAGCCATATTTATTTTTCATGTTGAAATAAATAGCTGCACTTTCTTCATATCCCCATATAAAACAGTTTGTTGACAGAATGGCAGAATTTATTGAGGTTTTGTTCAGATCACCTGTAGGCACAAAGCAGGAGTAGGCAGCTATACCAACAACCAAATAAGCTTGTTATTGCCTTGTGCCTGTGCCGTCGAGGAAGTGGCAGATGGATGTTTTGTCCAACTTGACATTTATTTTGTTCTCAATGCCTAAGGCTGTTTGTGTTTTTTATGGGTTTAAATATGTGCTGGCATTTCTCTAAAACACTCTGCTTGCCTACAAATCAAACAACTGTCAGAACTAAAGGGTTTTGTGAATTTATTTGGATGAAATGTAAAACAAAAAAAATGTCACAAAGGAAAAATTCAAATGCATGGTCATTTTCTTGCCATAATACACTGTATTAGATATTCGCTAAATTTAGATAGTCTGGTCAGATGCTAGCAACAGCATTACAGTAGGGTTGGATGACCAGTTCTTTATTTTTGTTCACTGTCAACTGCTTCTGTTCAGTAACATAAAAAACATGTTATCCTTCTTATTAGGGCTGCACGATATTAGGAAAGCCTGCGATGTGCGATAACTGTGTTTAGTAATGCGATGACGATATGACTGAAATAAATAAATACTTAGCTCAAGAATGAATACATCAAAAACAAAGAAACATGGAAAAGCAAAAACTGTGATCAAAAGATGTGAGAAAAGGGGGAAAAAATGCTGAATTGGCAGAAAGAGCATAACGAAGCTAACTCAGGTGTTTGCTAACCATCCTAAATAAGTACCGTCTACCTAGGGGGCGGGCATCTAACCTATAAAAACCCACCCGATTGGCCAAATGGGTGAAGAGCTCTATTGGATGGCCGCCAGAATTCATCTCAAGGAAGAAAATATCCACAACGCAGTTTTACAGATATTGAGAAAAGGTTTGTTTTGGTGATAATTAAAAATCATAAGAAATATTTTGAGTGTTAAAAGATTATATAATACCTCTTACTATGCATGAGATCACATATAACTTTATTCTCAAGACTTGACCAAATAACTACAAGTGTGTTTAATCTTCATTTAGTTTCCAGTCTTTAGCAACCTTTGGTGCACTGATGTTGGTAGCAGAGGTTGTTGCTCATGTTTGTGTTGTATATGCTCAGTTAGAAACAAATTCAGCAATCAATTCAATACATTAGTTATGAACCTATCATGTTGAGACTGCTTGAATTGATACTATTCATCTTAGTCCATTACTGCATGTGATAGTATTGTTTCTTGCTGCTACAGTATGTAATATATTGCTTGCATATGTGACTCTTTTCTGAGGTAAAATAAACACAGACATTAGCATTAGATTAGCCAAGTGACCTACCTTCCAGGCGATCACAGAGGTGTGTTCACATGTATTCTAATTTCTGCCCAATCTCACAGTGAAGTTAGTTCTTTTTCCCACTGACATTCATGTGCGGTCTCAAGTTGAAGCTCTGTGTGTGTGTGTGTGTGTGTGTGTGTGTGTGTGTGTGTGTGTGTGTGTGTGTGTGTGTGTGTGTGTGTGTGTGTGTGTGTGTGTGTGTGTGTGTGTGTGTGTGTGTGTGTGCGCGCGCGTGCGCGTGCGCGTGTGTGTGTGTGGTTTGTTAGTAGTTTTTCCTTTAGAAGCCCCTCTGTACTTTTTACATCCCCTCTTTGTGTTTGTGTAGCATCCCACTGTGCTTCATCCCACATTGCCCTCAAAGAAAACGACACACTGTTTTATTTCATTCCAGCTCAGTGAACCTGCTTTAACTTACCTGTGGTCCCGCTTTAACCACTTTCCTCCTTGCAGTGACACTCCTGAGCCCATCTTCCTCTCTATGGGGAAAGGGCCACATTTACTAGTATTGTATTGTGTAAGTCTTTGAGTTGTTGGTTGTTTCTTTACACATCTAGATATTTTATAGACAGATTCAGGGTGACCTTGTTAGCCATACCACTGTTTTTCTTCCTCTTCAGATTTTTTTTTTCTGACGTCTCCTGACCTCCTTCCTCTGTGGCTCTCCTTTCTTCCCAGTAGCCTTTCATCTTACTAAATCCTGTTAAAGTCAATGTGAGAAGCTCCCCTTAGTTTCTTGCCTGCTAGTTAAATCCTGCAGAAGCTCAGGCGCTGCCATTCTCATCCCCCAGCGAGGAGATGCCTGATCCCATGTCTAATGTTCTTCAACATGTATAGTGTCCCAGAAAGGCTAAGACTTCCGTCCAAGCCAGGTGAGCTGGGGAAATTTGTTATGGGAAGTACATCGCTGTGTACTCGAGAGCGCAGGAGCAGTCCCTTACTGGGCTGTTTCATTTGGGTTTCAAAGTACATGAATGTTTTGGAAATCATACAGCTCTCTGTTTCACCCTAAGGAGTTGCAAATAGGTGCAGATACATTGCTCATATTGCCGCATTAACACCATACTCATGTTTGTAAATACACAAAGCCCCCCTGGGATGCTAACAACTTTTAATCACAAGAGTCGCATGTGATGTAAAAGTCCCTCACTGTGTTATTTTGGAGTGAATGAAATCACCTCTGCGTCAGGAGCTGAAGGCCTATGGGAGATTCTGGTCCCCTGTGTAATAAATATGAACAAAGCAAGGCGAAGTGAGGAGAGGAAGATGAAAGCAAACTACACCGATAATGGGGTTCATTCCCAGTGTGCAGAGTATTACACAAGTACTAAATGGGGGCCAGCCATATATGGACACATACTTAGTCCAACCAACACACTGGGGCTGCCATATTGAGGACAAACTACAAGAAAAGAGAACATTGCTTTTGACAAGCAGACAGTTTGCGTGCTCTGAGGGAGCAGTGGTTCAGGTTGATGCACCCCCCCCCCCCCCCCCCCCCCCCTTTTCAATTATGTGTTATGTTGGTCACTGTATTGGTTTGTCATTATTGGAGCGAGGCTCCACCTAATATAATGGTTTTTCCTGCAGATTTGCTTACTGTGCAGTAAAATCATATAGTGACAGATAGGAGGTTGGGATTGTATGCATTATTGTCTGCGTCTGTACATTTTTAAAACAACCTTAGCAATGTGGGAGGCTTATATTTAGGCTAATCCCAGAGTGCACTAACCCCTGTGTTAGTCTTTCAAATGTATTCACCATGAGCCTGGCGAAATGCCGTTGGCCAGTCATCGCATATTTATTCGACTTTACCATATACAGTAAATTGTTAACATCTGCAGTTTTCAAGGCTATTTCTTTCCAAATTAAAGGTCGGTGGTTCAAATCTAATTTGTGTTGTTTTAGTGAAGCACACATTCTCAGTTAGTGCAACATGATAGAACTTGTACACTGTAAACTCAAGGGCATATCTAGTAATTATATAGTCCTATTTTCAGAAAAGCTACACCTTTCCAAAAACCTGGCATNATATATATATATATATATATATATATATATATATATATATATATATATATATATATATATATATATATATATATATATAGTTTCGTTAGAAGCTTGCTTCATTTTTCTTTGTGATCACTATAACCCTGAGCATTAGAAGTTGTCAAATGGTATGTGGGTCCTGATTGTTTTATATTTGGTAATGCGTTTCCTGTGAATGCACAGTTTCTCTTGCACCTGGAGATATTGGTGATTAGGTAAAAGTTCATGACTATTTGTTTTGCCACTTAAATAAACCTTAAAGGGAGACCGGACTGTAGGCTTGGGTGGTATTACAGTATTACCATATACAGCCGGTATTAAAAAATAACAACGGTGTCAGTTCCAATGCCGTCATAAAAATAACCAACGAGGATTAAAAAATAGCAAAATTAAATAGAAGAGATAAATAAAAGTTATTTAATGTACAAAACAGAAGTGTGGTTGAATTTTCAGTTTTACTTTAACTGTTTAAAATGTTGTTTTCAACTTTTGGAGACTTGCCTTAAATTTTATGAACGTGATATTACCACGTGACAGTGAGGAGGATGGCGCGCCAAGAGAAAAATGGCAGCTCGCGCATCAGCTGACTGGTGTCTAAAAACAGCTTCTGCAGTTTGGGAGTATTCTGCTGGTTTGAAGCAAACTTAAAAAGAGAGCTGGTAAACACTGATGAGGTACTTTGTGCAAACAAAAGATGACCACGAAAGATGCACGCTTCGTCTGAACTGCAGAGGAGCGAACCGTAGCTGAAATAGCACCTTTCTGTCTGGAGCCTGTTATTAAAAGACAACAACGTGCTTTTCTGGTGAAAAATAAGCTACCAGCTTTCCCCAGATGTCGCATCTAGCACCAAAGTACCCGTATGTCGGTGCCACAAGCTCATCGAAGTGGGTTTGTAGCAGTCAGAGGTTTAAGCTAGAAAAGGTAAACATGCTGGCTTTTCAGGCGAAACATCTTTTTATAAGCTGCATTTTTAAAAAGGTATTATCGCCCAAGCCTACTAGGCAGTTTTGATTTCTTTTAGCACTCCCTAGTGTCCTTTTGTAGAAGTTAAACCAAAACCTATCTCCTAACACCTTAATCTAACAGTTAAAACGTCTCCCAGCGTTCCTACATGTTTAGAGGAGTGATTCATCACTACATTAAACAAATCCACTGTGTTCATGATCCAAAAATTGCAGGAAATGTGCTGAAGCCAGACAGCAGTGCCAGGTAGGTCAGCTCAATTTTTTTCTAAGTCCCAGCAGACTGGACCGGCAAGTGTGATTTTCTGGCCACAGGGGGCGATGGGGCTGGGTGGCCTTACATTAATGCTGTAAAGGGTCATTGCACAGTATTCCTTAAACAGATGCTGTTCTTTGTTCTGCCACAGAGGCTACTGGTGCCGGCAAGTGCCATTCCCTCCAGAGGTGTGTTTGATCCTCAACTTTTTGACCGTCTTTTTTTAGTTTTGCCTTCCATTCTTCTGCACTGTTGTTACCATTTCTTTCTTATTTTATTTATTAGCTCTTTATCATACAGGTTAAAAGACCTGATTCACCAGCTGGTTTAGCAGGAACTCTATTAAAAAGGAAATTGAAATGATGGACTGAAATACCAAAGCACTGGTCATTTTTCCTTAAAGATCTAAGCTATTAAATGAAGCACAGCATTTCTTGCATACTATTTCTCACTTTGGCATTATCTTATTTACTGGTAAACCAGAGTTACAGGCAGTAAGGTTTTGTCAGGATTTAATATATCATTTTACGGTACTTTAGATAGTCAAACTAACCCGTATGATCCGAATTTCAACTTACTTGCCTTTGGTTCATTGGACCTTCAGGACCACATCAGAGACCTATCAGTAGGCTATCCACAAAGGGTGAGTTAAGAAATATGTATAACCTTTGCATGGAAACACACTTTTAAAACCAGTGCAGTGATGAGTGAACCAACACTATTACCATTAATATACACCAACAAATCTGGATGTTTTTTTTTTTTTTCATGTAGGCAATTGTTTGGGAGTAGTGACCTAATTGGTCATTCATGTTTTTGAGTATTGGCCATTTTGCTCAGTTAAATGTTTGCCATGTCAGAACATCCATCAGCCTTTTCAGATATGGTTGTTAAAAATGCAAATTAAAGATTGACATGAAGCAGCTATTCTCACCCATTTATTACGATTAATGGTCATAAATTTGGACCCTAATCTACATTTTTACCTAAGATGGAAGGTTTCACCTGTAAGTGAAGGACAAACAATGTTGTCAAGCTCCACATTAATGCTGTAATAAGAGAACAGCTGAGGAGATATAGCCAGAGATGTACCAGAGAGCTGCAGACTTGTCAGGTTGATTTGCCCTTGAGGGAGCTAAAGCCTTGCCCGTCGCCTTCTCTGTTTGATCTGTGTCAAGACAACGCACCCCTGCTATTAAAGGCTCATGTCATTTTCCACAACATCTTTTGAACATAGCACTATTACTTAATCATCATGTTTGCATAAAGAGCATGGATTACTAATGTATTCACCCCACCTCTGCACAGTGTCTTGGCACCAACGTGTCCCCTGTTGATTCTCACACATATTCACACACACACACACACACACACACACACACACACACACACATATCGACATGGATAGAGACAAGTCCCACAGTTGTGTCTGATTGAACTTTCTCCTGTCTGCCATTCCTCATCCGTGGGAAATCAATAGAGGATCTGGGATTGGAGCTCAGGCTAATTGAGCACAGCTCTCTCTGTTCTCTTATTGCTGCCAGGAGCATTTTGTCATCGCACCACCTGGTTCACACCATTGGGGCAAGGGGAGTGCTCCTGCAGGGCCTTTGGATGTTGGATGTCGCAGAAAGGGTATCTGCACGTGACTGAGCAACTTTGTGTAATCATCTACTTTTAAGAATGATATAACCTAGAATTTTATATATATATATATATATAAATACAGTACACCTGGATAGAAGTACACTTGAGTTCCACTTCATTATACACAAGTTATATCATTTTCCAACAGCTGAGTCAATCGGAGTAAACATTTTACTAAACAGGGCTTTAATGTTAGTTTATTTCAGTCTCTTAGACTGATAATGATTCTAGTTTATTGCCACCATACTTCGTATGTCCCCATGAATGTTCTTACAGTGTTTAATCCTCCAGCTAATTATGTGAGATGCACTTTGACCACGTTCAGCCAAATAGGAAAGGCTTTGGCACACTGCTATGCTTAACAACTATTATTTTTTACTGTGCTAATTAATTTACAACAACATTAAAAAGCAATTAACTTGTGTTTGAATCATTAACAAGCAAATTTAGAAGCCTATCACCTACATTAACAGCCCATGAGCACACCAATGGAAGGTTGTGTTTTTTGTGTCGGTACGCAGCTTGAGGAGCACAAATGATCTCATCAGGGGAATGTTGGAGTAGCCTCATATAAGTGCACATGGCACACATAAGCTCCAGGGGGAGTATCTAACAGAGGCACTTCTGTTGCTAAGACTCTCAGCCCTACATAGGGCTTCTTGTGAATGTGATTTCTCAAGTTGTCGAAAATGGAAAGTTGGTAGATGAAGGGATGAACATGTGGGAAAGGGTGGAGGATGGAAGGAATCTCAAACACTACAACAGTGGAGAAAAGCAGTTCATCAGGAACACTAGTATGTATATGATAGTTTAATGAGGCAATATAGTGACTGATTGGTCCTTGACTATGTTAGAAACATGGGTGAAGTGTAAACACAGCTGATTTGCTGCTCTCTGCATAATATTTATAGCTAGAGAATGGCCTAGACAATGGTTTATGTAATTTTATTACATTTTTATGTCTTATTTTGAAATGACATACAGCTTGTTATAATTGTCACTCACATTTAGGGCTGCAACTGTTACCACTTTTAATGGTTGGTGTGGGAAAATTTACAAGCAGTTGATATTACCATTTCAAAATGAATTTACTTTTAAAGCTATATTCAGTGAATCTGCTACTTACAGTTTGTTTCGATTGCTAAAACGCATTTTTCAAAACTGTACGTTTCTGTCAAAACTGCACACACAAAACCCCAAACATAAC
>SSNQ01034717.1:1130539-1155879 GCA_006942095.1 Nothobranchius kuhntae
GTCATTGATTGCCTTCTCTACAATTGTGTAGGTTAACTCAGCTGGACCAGAGAGGGAGAAATAAGAGGATGAATGAGGAGTATTTGTTGGTTCTACACACACGTAGACACACTTGCATACACGCACAAAATCAATAGGTGGAAGAGGAACATCACCTTGAAGACTGATTGTTTCCAGCCCAGATGCAGGGGGAGAGAAAATGGCTTTCTTATTGAATCAACAGCAACCTGCTGCTCCCTTATCACACACACTGTATGCTTCCTGACACACATCCTGTATTGTGTGTGTGTGTGTGTGTGAAGGGAGGGGGGGATGGCAGTAGAGAGAAACTTTCAATCCAAAGACAATACTTAATGAGCTTGAAGCTAAATGTTGCCTGTTCTCCTCTTTGTGTCAGTCTCAGAACCTCACACAGTTAGAAAATATGTTTGCATGTATCTGACAACTGATCTACAAACTTATTGGGTTTTGCCTCATAGATTTTTTTTTCAACAGGGTTGTGGATGTAAAACATGGTCACAAAAGCCTTCAGTGACTGATAATTTTTTAATGCAAATCTAACTTTTGCATATTTTTGCATTTCCTTGAGGGCCTCTACTGCCTCTAAAAGCACCCTGTTACATTTTTATTAATACAAAGCTTTATTTTCACTTTTCCATCAGCTCAGCGAGGGAGAGACACACACGCATTGATAGAGACATTTTACTTTTGGCCTTCTCCATCACCTGGGTAGTGTTTCAGAGCATTTCCCCTGGGCAACAGAGGGCCTAGTGCTATTCTGGGGTACCCTACCACCATTACGGTGACTCATTCTCCATTCTCCTCCACTTCTTCTTGTGATCGGCACCTCTAACCCCACATTTCTCGTCATTTCCGTCCTTAAAAATGGTTGCTGTTTATCTTTGTACTCCTTCAGTCAAAGGTGAACAAATGCTCAAATGTTTTAACTTTCCATGAGATGTTCTTCAGTCTGTTCCGTTTCAGCCGCTAAATGTCTTTTTATTTTTTGAAGCAGCATTTTGAAGCATTTTGGACAATGCTTTTGACGAATTTATCGGCATTGGCGTCCTGACCAATCACAAGGTTGCTGTCTCCGTTGCTTTCATTGGATAGTTAAACATTGGAGCATGTCTCCGTCAGCATGTTGCAGAGGCCTTGCTTCAATGCATAATGGCGTTGCGTGTGTCTGCTAATGTGCTGTTCTAATAGCAGGGTATTTTTGGTGAATCTGGGCGTCAGTGTATAAATGCTTTTTGTTGTTTTTGACTTGACAGACATTAAAGGATAAAAACTTTCTGGGTTTTACTGGATGGATGGATGGATGGATGGATGGATGGATGGATAGATGCTGCTTTGCATGAAGCTATTTGTTACTGATGTAAAGGATGGGTCATTTACATCTTACTTATGAACCATAAAATGTGAGATCCCATAGAAATATGAAATATCAATCTGATGGATCTTTGAATATTTTAACCAGAAGATCGAAACTTTTTATTGCAGGGATTAAGCAACACTTCGTATTAACTCCAAGGAAAGAGAGAGACTCAGCTTTAAAATAGTTAAGAAATTTATTTCTACACAATTTAGACAATTTAGACGAGACTAACTTTAACACTGTGTGTACCAGTGGCGGCGCCAGGGGTGCGCTAGGGGGTGCTATAGCTACCCCTGGATTAGTCATTGCACCCACATAGCACCCCCAAGTAAATATTAGATTTTTGTTTTTTACAATTTAATTTTAATTTAATGTGTGGATGTGATAATATTTAACATACAAAACAAAAATTATCGGTAAATTATCATATAGATAGTAAGAACTTAAACGAAAACAGGAAATTGATGTTAACCTTTGACCTCATTTTCCACCTGTGAACCAGTGAAAAGTAGAGCTAGTGGGAAAATGGATCGGTTTTTGTTGCCCAAATTTCCACAGGTTCAGTCAGAAACGAATGAATCTTTGGAAGTGATCTCAGACCCACAAAAACCTATGGATCTGGATGAAGAGAGTCAACCCTCAACAGCCGCAGCAGTCGAGGGTTTTGCCGCTGGAAATGCTAACACTAACATTAGCTAACCTTGCAACACTATAGATGATTTTCTGTGTGGCTGTATGTGTTTATGATTTCATGGACAAGTCAGTGATTGTTCATATGTTTACGATGTATATTAATGATTGTTTCAGGTGTTGTTGAGGTTTTGTGCACGCATGTGTATCTGCTAGTGTTGAAGGTGTTTTAGAGAACAATAGGTACACATGACCACTTTCTTCATAGCACCCTCAATGAAAAAACTAGCTCCTTCATAGCACCTGCAGAAAAAAATTTCTGGAGCCGCCACTGCTGTGTACTGACGGAACTAAGGTGGAGTGAGACGTGAGATGAACGATGTATGTGTGGAATGTGGTGATCAGAACCTTAGGATCCGGAGAAGCATTTAGTTCTGAGTGGGAGTGAATGTTTCACTCTAAACTTTAGTTGGAGATTTATAACACACATGAAACGCCATCTGTCGGTCTACGTACCCCAGGGGAAGCCTCCGTTAGATCCAGAATGCCGAGGTCCTCTTGGACCCTCCTTGGTACAGAAGCCGGTAGAAAAGCAGCGGTGCCGACCAAACTAGTCTTGGAATGCTTCCAGGTCACAACAGGCTATCACTGGCGTCTCCGAGACTCTGAAGGGGTCGTGAGGTTCAGCTTTTATTCTGAAGGAACCGTTGCGGCCAGGTGTAACTTGCAACAGATTTTATCCAGCTTGTCGAGGTTCTTTTTGGCTGAAGAGGGAGTCCGGATGGCCTGTCCGAGACTTCTCTGGAGCACTTGAACTAATGAAAAGGTGGCGTGCAATAGTTTTTATAATTGTCATATTTTGGTTTTCTGGCAAATCAGAATTTGACATGCAAAAGAGGGTTTATATAAGCACCACAAATAACCATGCCTCACACCAGAAACGAAGGTTCTGATTGGATCAGACAAAAGGAAATGTGTCGTGTGGCTTTAGCATTACGTGTCATTAGTGTCTAGTGCAAATGTCCAAGATTATAATAACTTGTAAAATACTACTGATCACAGACAGGATCATAATATCAAGTAATAACATTGTCATTTCACAGTTTGATTGAACATTGGGCTCACATTATTAATGGTAATAACAAAGTTGTTGATTATGTATGTCTTCGTCTTCGTATTGAGCTGTAACAAAGGTGAAGCAGTTCAGATGAGCAGAGTGCATGAAAGACCTTGGCCACTATCACATGTAGATTAGCCAGTCAGAGACTGTATGTCTCTGCTCGAGCAGACACAGACCTTTAGGTCAAAAACAGGACATTCATGACGCTACACTGAAGAACCTTCTTATGTTAGTCTTCCACTAATCCTGAATCAGGGTGCAGGTCAGGTCCACAATCAGTCCTCTGTGTCTCCTTTAATCAGTGAAATTATAGTTTAGTTTAATGTGAGAAACTGAAGGAGAACTTGACCCTGTCTGTGAGCATCTAATTAGGTAACTACTGAGAAATCAGAGTGCAAGACAAGAGGTGTTGAGGCTCTGAAGATGTTTCCTTCATGGACACATTTCAACTTTCTCTTTTTGTTTGCTTTTAAAACACACAGAACTATTAGTTGTGTTGGACGACTCATTCACATCTTTGAGTTACATCACTGTTTGACAGGATTTGAGTCAAAGTCTGACTTACTGCCTGCTATGCAGACCTAACTCACACTCCTCTGGTACAGGGACTGAATGGCCCTTAGTAAAAGACCATCCACCCCATACTTGTGCAGTGCCCTCCACAGGGTGCCTCTGGGGAAATGGTCATAAGCCTCCTCCAAATCCACAAAACACACGTGGATTGGTTGGGCAAACTCCCGTAACACCTCCAACATCCTAGCCAGGACGAAAACCACACTTCTCCTCCTCTATCTGAGATTCAACTATTGACTGGACCCTCCTCTCCAGTACCTTGGAGTAGACCTTTCCCTTGTAGCGGTCACACTTTATACCATGACGACTGCAAATTAATCATGACCAATCAGATGTGATGATTCCATATAAATATGAAATATCAACCTGATTGATCTTTGAAGTTTAATCAGAAGTTTATTGTTACTTTTACTTGTTCAGGGACCATAAACACACTTATTAATTCAGACAGTCAGTTCCATAGTTAAAAATGAATTTTATTCTTTTCTAAACTAATGATTATACATGACAAGCTATGAATAATGAGATGTGATGGAGTGGATATGTGGTGATGGAATGTGATGTGTGAGGTGGTGTGATGTAAGTTAGATGTTTATCAGAATCTTAGAATCTGACAGAAATTGTGAAATCTGGGTGTAAAAGAATTTGTTGTATGCTATAAACTAGAGTTGATTATTAATAAAACAGCATCAGATGCAATCTGTTGTCTCTACAAACCCTGGCGGTGACTTCCAGCAGGTCTGGACTGTCCAAAAGTCAGGTGGACCTTGGCCTCACAGTACCTGGAGCCCGTAGATTCGAACTGGGATGACCCATCCAGTCTTGGCATATCTCAGGGTCACAACAGATGGAATGCTTGTTTGCATCCTAAGTGGATGTGGCTCTTAAGGAGCCATCTGGCTGTGTCAGCTTGCAGCGTGCAAACAGGCTTCTGACTGTATGTCAAAAGAGATGTCTCAAGGATGCTTGTCCCGAATTGGCCGGTTTGAGACTCAGCTAGAAACTGAATTAGTTGGGAAGTTACTCCTGTTTTAATAGACTAATTATTTATCATTTCTGACATATTCTGGCAAATCAGAATGTGCCATGTCTTGAAGTTTTACCAACATCCCTCAGAAAGCCACGCCTTCTCTGGATACAAAAGGTTTTAACATTTTGTGAATGAGAATGTCTTGAAACAGTTACGTAAGGTGAATATTAACCTTAATTTGTATCTTATTGTAATGTGTGTGAGTGTAAATAATGATTAACTTGTTAAATCAAACACACACTGATCATAAGATCTGAAATGGATCATTGTAAGAGCAATATTCATTTTTAAAGCCATCGTTGCTTTAAGCACAGATTATTAAAACATTTCATTTAAACATCTTGTTCATTCAACCATATGATTAATTAACTTATAAGTTGTAAAGCCTTGCAGGATTTGTGTAGATTCACTTTTTATTCAGCGTGACGGATACAGCATTCTGACTTTTACGTAGAGAGATAAGGGCTTTTGCGGGAGACCTTGACAGTTTATTTTGTCTGCGTTGAGAAACGTTAAGTGAGCAAAGGGTTGATTTGTGCGTCTGGATCCTCCAGCTGGTGCAGCCTCGAATTTGCAGCTCTGGTGTATGGAAAGGTTATGGTGTGTCAATTCGATGGTGAAAATTTGACCCCTTTGATTGATACCCTGGAGGCTGAGGAGTGTGATCCCCCTGTAGTTAGAACACACCCTCTGGTCCCCCTTTTTAAAAAATTGGGACCACCATTCCAGTCTGCCACTCCACAAGAACTGCCCCCGATGACCACGCAATGTTGCAGAGACGTGTCAACCATGAAAGTCCTACAACATCCAAAGCCTTGAGAGACCCAGGATAGATCTCATCCACCCCAGGAGCTCTGCCGCTGCGTAGTTGTTTGACTACCTCAGCTAATTCTGCTCCAGAGATTGTACAGTCCATCCCCAGGTCTTCCAGCTCTGGTTCCTCCTCAGAATGTGCATCTGTGGGATTGAGGAGCTACTGAAAGTATTCCTTCCACCGCCCGACTATAGCCCCAGTTGACGTCAACAGCTCCCTATCCCCACCGTAAAGAGTGTGAGCAAGTTGCTGCCTTCCTCCCCAGAGGATGCCGGATGGTTTGCTAGAACCTTTTTGGAGCCGATTGATAGTCTTTCTCCATGGTCTCGCCAAACTCCTTCCACGCCCGAGATTTTGCCTTGGAAACTCCCACTGCTGCACCTCGCTTGGGCCTCCGGTACCTGTCTGCTGCCTCTGGAGACCCACAGACCAGCCATACCCTGTAGGCCTCCTTCTTCAGCTTGACAGCTCCCCTTACCTTTGGTGTCCACCAGCGGGTACGGGGGACAATGCCACGACTGGCACAACATTTTTAACTTTCGAAAAGTTAAAAATGTGGGGCGACGGTGGCACAGGAGTTAAGTACTCGCCCCATAATTGGAAGGTTGCAGGTTCGAGCCCCGCTCAGTCAGTCGCTGTCGTTGTGTCCTTGGGCAAGACACTCAACCCACATTGCCTGCTGGTGGTGGTCGGAGGGACCGGTGGCGCCAGTGCTCGGCAGCCTCGCCTCTGTCAGTGCGCCCCAGGGCAGCTGTGGCTACATTGTAGCTCATCACCATCAGTGTGTGAATGGATGAATGACTGATTGTGTTGTAAAGCGCCTTGAGAGGTTCCAGAACTCTAGAAGGTGCTATATCAAAAACAGGCCATTTACCATTTTTAACATTTGAAAAGTTGAGTTTCATTTATCATAATAAGTTAGATTTTAAATGTGAAGGCACTAAAGACAGGTTATTACAGAAATACTTATTTGATGAAGATCTGTTTCATTACTAATGGACAATCCAGATGAGCCTTCTGCAACCAGCTGACACATCACAAAAAAGCCTTCCTTATACGTACATGCATGTGTGTGTGTGTGTGTGTGTGTGTGTGTGTGTGTGTGTGTGTGTGTGTGTGTGTGTGTGTGTGTGTGTGTGTGTGTGTGTGTTCGTCTCACCTACAGGAGGGTTATTTTTTTCACAAGCATTCTTTTTTTTAGCTGCATCCCCTGGAGAAGCGAATTAAATCAGCTGAAAGAGAGCCAGAGAAGTAAGACAAGTTCTTTCAGTTCCTAAGTTTGCTAAAGTAAACAGCATAATTTCTGCTGCAATACTTTTTCTTTTCATTTTCTCATTTTAACTATCATTTTCAGTCTGCACTCACATTTGCATCCATATACGCAGCTGTGCAGACATACAACAGTTACACACACATGCCTACAAGATCAAAACCGAGTCTGAAATTACTCCAATAGGATGTGCTAAGATTAAGGGGATTAGGAGTCATGGAGGCCCAGCAGCAGTGAGTAAAGAGAGAGTTGTTCCCAAGGTAACAGCACCTGACACACTTATTCTGTCTCGACAGTTTCTGCCCCCTTTTCTCCCCCCTAAAAAGTTTCGTCACTCTGCACACTTTGTCCCAAGTTTTCCTAACTTTACTTCAGAGCTTCAGCTGACTCTGTCAACCATCCACCCATAGGTGGCAGGGGAGACAGGAATAACTGGTTTCTATTGTAGCATTGTCACATGAATGAATTTCACCCCTAAGAAAGAGTTAAATGAAGACATTATGACAGGGGAAATTATTTTCCAAATATATATTCAATTTTAAAAAATGCTTTTAAAAACAGTTTAAAAGCTGGAACAAAGAAATAGGACTTGTGCTGTCTTTCAGTCAAAATGTGTTTGCATTACCATTCGCTTCTAAAAATAACAGAAAAAAATGACATGAATTGCCCACTGCTGAAGGCCACCCATTAAAGGAAGGGGGAAATAAAACACACACACACCATCATCAACAGTCATTCAGTGTCGAGTATGCTGTCCTCCATGTGGGACCTTGAGAGTCTTCAGGTGGACGAAGTGGCTGATCCATAAGGATGAGTGGTAGAGCTGTGGAGTTTTATTCTTTATTGGCAGCTCTCTCCTTCCAGAGTCAGCTGCTGCTGTTGCACAGTGGTAGTCACGTTACATGGTACAGTCCCCTCTATCTCTGGCCTGTTACGCTAAAATAACAAGAGTCATTCCAACACAAGATCAACTGTTTAAATGGTTGAATTGAGGCTGTCGACTGCAACCAATAAATGCATCCAGCTATAACGCTTTCTGGCTTAATTTTATTTGGGATTGTATCTAAAAGCTAGTAGAGACAATAAGTGGTTGTTGTTGTTGTTGTTGTTGTTGATGAGAGCATGAATTTCTTGAAGACACACCAGCCCAGAAGGCACAGGTACAAAGCTGTCTGCAGTGAAAGAACAACACAGATTATGTACATGGGCACGAATCACCACGCGTTCCAGGTTATGTTCATTTGTTGTAGATTTCTGGGTCTGCAACATTGACTGTAGGTTAAATGCTAATATGTTTAAGGCTGATGGGGAAAGTAGTGCTTAAACAGATGAACAGCTGAATGCCAGAAGACTGCAGGAAGAAGAGACTTGTGAAAGGAGGGGCATAATGGCTGTGGAAGCTGTGCATGGATTATGGAGAGCTCTGCAGAGATTTGGGGTGGGTGCTGAGGAGTTGGAGGGAGTAAAACTGGACTGATTGACAGGTGAGGTCGTCCTAAGCATTAATACTGATTTTCATTAAAATATGAGAAGAAGCAGAAGCTGTACAGCTAGAGCAGGGGTAGAGGAGTGAATGGAGGGAAGAAGCAATACATGCAGAGGGGATTATGTTCAGTCTGTTAAGACAAGAATGAGAAGAAATTATGAGATGAGCCAACAAAGTTCAGCCGTAAAGTGAGCAGAAAAAGGGAAACATCTGACCTGGCTCCATGGAGGAGGAGGTGGTGCCAAAACTGTCCAGTGGTAGACTGGGGCTGGCACTAGAGCATGTTGTCTACAGGTTCTTCTTAAAAGGACCTGCATCATGCTAATTTATACTTTCCAGAGCTGCGGAATACACAATATGTGATAAAACATTATTATTGGCACTATTGAGATGTCATTTTTGATTAGATTTAAGTTTTTTTGTGAGTGAAATTCACAATAGTATACAGCTGCAGACCCAGAGACCTCAGATTCCCGCTTGCTGCAGATTCACCATCATGTCCCACACACACACACACCCTGACAGTTATTTGCTAACATGTGCACATGCACGCACACGTGCACACACACACACACCACATCATATGAATGGATGAAATCATGGTCACATTCTGGCTTGGTTTTCGAGAGCTCCTGAAGATAAAATCCAACCATTTCTGCTGATTCTTCAGGAATATTGGACAGGGATCCAGTTCCTTTGCAAACAAAAAAAGTGCAGACTAGATGAAATCACTGCTTCACAACCGTGGTGATTACAAAAAACAAATACTGCTTTGTGGCTGTTTTTAAATGAGCAAATAACAAAATAACACAGTCAAAAGCTCCAAAATGTAGATTTTGCATGATATAGGACCTTCAAATTTTCAGTTTAGAGACAGTTTTGCATTCATATCAGCAGAACCAACTCAAATCCAAGTCATTATTATATTTCCATGTTCCACTGAGATTGCTTCCGGTTCTGGCCAACCAAAGATTGAGTGTTCAGTGTTAGAACTGGTGCTGAGAACATCCTACCTTCAGTGTAGCACTGAAACCTGTTTAAAATACCTCAGAAGAAAATACCTGAAGTATCAGAGGTTGGGAGTTTGTTGTATCCCTAAGCACAAAGATGATGCCCTGCTGTCAGATCAACTTGGGATGATTTTATTAAGTGGGATATGATGAAGGAGCCTCTGGAACCATGGAATATGTATCAGGTTGCTCAGACGGTACTGCTGAAAAGATTAATCAGCTGGCTGAGAAAATACGATGACAAGGGAAAGATTTACTGCAGAAATGTTTGTCACCTGAGTGAGAGGAAATCACCTGCAGCAATTGATCAAATTCCAGAGTTTGTAGGTGAGTGTCATGTTCTGTGTCCCTTTGTTCCCCAGCCCCTCCAGTTCCCACTCTAGGTTCTCCTTTTGTGTTCTCATGGCGCCCTCATGTGTCCTTTGTCTGCGTCTTTCCCCATGTGTCTCCTAATGTTTCTCCATCCCTCTCTGGATTCCCTTTTGTGTTCTCTTAGCGCCCTCATGTGCCCTTTGTCTGCATCTCTGTTGTGTGTCTTAAGTTATAGCCACAGCCTCTAGTTCCCCAGTTCATAGTTTGTGTGTGTCAGTATGTGTATGTGTTTGTGTGAGTTCTTCCCTTAGTCTTTAGGTTTAGTTTTGTGTGTTATATAGTGTTAGGTTTATCTGCCCTTCTCTGGTTCTCTTCCCCATCCAGTTAATTGTTGTCACCTGCCTTCCCTCCAGCCTCACTCCACACACCTGCTTCCTGTTTCCCTAATTGCTCCTCCCTGTCTATATAAGCCCTCCTTGTCTCATTGTTCTTGTCGGTCCATTGTTGTTTTATGTCAGCGTTGTTTTTGTCTCTCCCTCCTGGTCTCTGGTTCTCTGCTCATGAAGTGAGCTTTTGGATTTTGGCTCCCCACCCCTTTGGATTTACTTGGTTTTTGGTTCACCTTAAAATAAAGGATTTTACATCATCTCCTGCCTCGTGTCATCCTGGGTTTCTGCAATTTGGGTCCTGCCCCCCTAAACGTGACAGAATGGACCGACCAACCCAGGACCCAGCAGGATCTCCAGGTACACAGGAGATGTTTTTTTACGATGGAGATCCGGAGCTTTGTGCAGACTTTATTCGGACCTGTGCCCGTTGTTTGGACTTAAAATCCTCCGAATTCAACAAGGTGTCGTTTATGGTGCTTTGGATGAGAGGTAAAGCCATGCAGTGGGTTGCTGAAATGTTCGAGGTAGAGGATCTTAAGGCTGTGTCGTTTTGGGACTTTGCTAAGAAGGTTCTACAAGCTTTTGGCCGTGACCCTCCTTCACCAGTCGCTCCTGCCACCTCCTCCTCCATATCTTCTCCATCTGCTCCAAAACTCCAGTCTCATCCTGCTCCTGTACAATCTGTCAGAACTGGTTTCATTTCCTTCTCCCCTGAACCTGTTGGTGCCCTCTCAGCACATCCGATGGGCCAAAACTCCACACCCTCGCCTGGACCAGACAGCGCTGCCGCATCATCTCCGGTGGGCTGTCATTCCTCCTCGGCTCCTGCCAGCGTCTTCTCCATGCCTCAGAGCCAAAAGACCCCATGCCGACGCCGCCGCAACCGCCCTGCTTCAGCGGTGGTCCCGGTGGACGCATCGCCTCCTGCTTCAGCGGTGGTCCCGGTGCACGCATCGCCTCCTGCTCCAGCGGTGGTCCCGGTGCACGCATCGCCTCCTGCTCNTATCAATCTGATGGAACTTTGACTATTTTATCCAGAAGATCGGAATTTTTTATTGCAGGGATTAAGCGACACTTCGTATTAACTCCAAGGAAAGAGAGAGAGAGTCAGGTTTACAGTAAAATAGTTAAGAAATTTATTTCTAGACAATTTAAACAAGACTAACTTTAACACTCTGTGTACTGATGGACTAAGGTGGAGTGAGACGTGAAATGATGGTGTGTGTGTGGAATGTTATCAGAACCAGCGGATCCGGAGAAGCAGTTAGTTCTGAGTGGGAGTGAAAGTTTCACTCTAAACTTTAGTAAGAGATTTATAACACACATGAAACGCCATCTGTCGGTCTACATACCCAGGGGAAGCCTCCGTTAGATCCGGAATGCCGAGGTCCTCGTGGGCCCTCTTTGGTACCGAAGCCGGTAGAAAAGCAGCGGTGCTGACCAATCTAGTCTTGGAATGCTTCCAGGCCACGACAGGTTATCACTGGCGTCTCCGAGACCCTGAAGGGGTCGTGAGGTTCAGCTTTTATTCTGAAGGAACCATTGCGGTCAGGTGTAACTTGAAACAGATTTTATCCAGCTTGTCTGAGGTTCTTTATGGCTGAAGAGGAAGTCCGGATGGCCTGTTCGAGACTCCTCTAGAACGCTTGAACTCAAGAAAAGGTGGCGTGGGATAGTTTTTATAATTGTCATATTTTAGTTTACTGGCGAATCAGAATTTGACATGCAAAAGAGGGTTTATACAAACACCACAGATTGTCATGTTCTGTGTCCCTTTGTTCCCCAGCCCCTCCAGTTCCCACTCTAGGTTCTCCTTTTGTGTTCTCATGGCGCCCTCATGTGTCCTTTGTCTGCGTCTTTCCCCATGTGTCTCCTAATGTTTCTCCATCCCTCTCTGGATTCCCTTTTGTGTTCTCTTAGCGCCCTCATGTGCCCTTTGTCTGCATCTCTGTTGTGTGTCTTAAGTTATAGCCACAGCCTCTAGTTCCCCAGTTCATAGTTTGTGTGTGTCAGTATGTGTATGTGTTTGTGTGAGTTCTTCCCTTAGTCTTTAGGTTTAGTTTTGTGTGTTATATAGTGTTAGGTTTATCTGCCCTTCTCTGGTTCTCTTCCCCATCCAGTTAATTGTTGTCACCTGCCTTCCCTCCAGCCTCACTCCACACACCTGCTTCCTGTTTCCCTAATTGCTCCTCCCTGTCTATATAAGCCCTCCTTGTCTCATTGTTCTTGTCGGTCCATTGTTGTTTTATGTCAGCGTTGTTTTTGTCTCTCCCTCCTGGTCTCTGGTTCTCTGCTCATGAAGTGAGCTTTTGGATTTTGGCTCCCCACCCCTTTGGATTTACTTGGTTTTTGGTTCACCTTAAAATAAAGGATTTTACATCATCTCCTGCCTCGTGTCATCCTGGGTTTCTGCAATTTGGGTCCTGCCCCCCTAAACGTGACAGAATGGACCGACCAACCCAGGACCCAGCAGGATCTCCAGGTAAGTCGCTTTGGGTAAAAGCGTCTGAATCCTCCGAATTCAACAAGGTGTCGTTTATGGTGCTTTGGATGAGAGGTAAAGCCATGCAGTGGGTTGCTGAAATGTTCGAGGTAGAGGATCTTAAGGCTGTGTCGTTTTGGGACTTTGCTAAGAAGGTTCTACAAGCTTTTGGCCGTGACCCTCCTTCACCAGTCGCTCCTGCCACCTCCTCCTCCATATCTTCTCCATCTGCTCCAAAACTCCAGTCTCATCCTGCTCCAGCGGTGGTCCCGGTGGACGCATCGCCTCCTGCTCTAGCGGTGGTCCCGGTGGACGCATCTCCTCCTGCTTCAGCGGTGGTCCCGGTGGACGCATCTCCTCCTGCTTCAGCGGTGGTCCCGGTGGACGCATCTCATCCTGCCCCGGCGGTGGTCCCGGTGGACGCATCGCCTCCTATCTCGGTGGTGTTCCCAGAGGACGCATCGCCTCCTGCTTCAGCGGTGGTCCCGGTGGACGCATCGCATCCTGCTCCGGCGGTGGTCCTGGTGGACACATCACATCCTGCCCCGGCGGTGGTCCCGGTGGACGCATCGCCTCCTGTCTCGGTGGTGTTCCCGGAGGACGCATCGCCTCCTGTCTCGGTGGGGGTTTCGGAGGACGCTTCGCATCCGGTCCAGCCCGTCCAAGGGGCTCCGCTCCAGCCCGTCCAAGGGGCTCCACTCAGTCCGGCGCCCCCGGGCCGAGGGTCGACGCCCCCAGGCCAGAAGTCGACGCCTCCAGGCCAGAAGTCAACGCCTCCCGTCTCGAGCCATGAAGTGGACATCTGGACGTCCCCGTGTCAAGTCTCCACGGCCAAGCCTCCCAGGTCTCGAGTGTTCCAGTCACCCAAGTCTCCACGTTCCAGTTCCCACAAGTGTTCCAGTCCCCCAAGTCTTCCCACAAGCGTTCCAGTTCCCACAAGTCTTCCCACAAGCGCTCCAGTCCCCACAAGTGTTCCCACACGTCTTCCCACAAGTTTTCCAGTCCCCACAAGTGTTCCCACAAGTCTTACCACAAGTTTTCCAGTCCCCACAAGTGTTCCCACAAGTTTTCCAGTTCCCACAAGTGTTCCCACAAGTCTTCCAGTCCCCACAAGTGTTCCAGTCACCCAAGTCTCAGGTCTCCCCACAAGCGTTCCTGTTTCCACAAGCATTCCCATCTCCAGTCTCCCCTCAAGCGTTCCTGTTTCCACAAGCTTTCCCGTCTCCAGTCTCCCCTCAAGCGTTCCGGTTCCCACGAGTGTCCCAGTCTCCGCAAGTGTTCCAGTCCCCACCCCGGTCTCAGAAGTTCCAGTCTCAAGTGTTCCAGTCCTCACCTCAAAAGCGCCAGTCACCGTCCCTGTCTCAAGTGTTCCAGTCACCGTCCCTGTCTCAAGTGTTCCAGTCACCGTCCCTGTCTCAAGTGTTCCAGTCACCGTCCCTGTCTCAAGTGTTCCAGTCACCGTCCCTGTCTCAAGTGTCCCAGTCACCGTCCCTGTCTCAATTGTTCCAGTCACCGTCCCTGTCTCAATTGTTCCAGTCACCGTCCCTGTCTCAAGTGTTCCAGTCACCGTCCCTGTCTCAAAAGCTCCAGTCACCATCCCGCCTGAAGGGTCCCCTGTGTTCCAGCTTCAAGAGTCCCCTGTGTTCCAGTCTCAGTCCCCGTCTCCAGCGACCCTTCCTCGCCCTCTGAAGTCCCTTCCTCCTCCTCCTCCTCCACGGCCCCTGTCCCCAGGGTTTTCTGTCCCCATCTCTTGGTTCCCCTTCGCCGGTCCCTTTGAGTCTCCTGTTCCCTCCTCGCCCGCCCTTGTGGGTGTGTTTTGTTCTGGTCCCTCCTCGCCCACCCTTGTGGGTTGTTTTTTGTACGGGCCCTCCTCTCCCGCCCTGTGGTCTCGTGTCCTGTTTTGTCTTTGTCTTTTGTTTGTGTTTGTGTCTTGTTCTGGTTTTGTGCGTCTGGTTTCCGCCCTTGAGGGGGGGGTACTGTCATGTTCTGTGTCCCTTTGTTCCCCAGCCCCTCCAGTTCCCACTCTAGGTTCTCCTTTTGTGTTCTCATGGCGCCCTCATGTGTCCTTTGTCTGCGTCTTTCCCCATGTGTCTCCTAATGTTTCTCCATCCCTCTCTGGATTCCCTTCTGTGTTCTCTTAGCGCCCTCATGTGCCCTTTGTCTGCATCTCTGTTGTGTGTCTTAAGTTATAGCCACAGCCTCTAGTTCCCCAGTTCATAGTTTGTGTGTCAGTATGTGTATGTGTTTGTGTGAGTTCTTCCCTTAGTCTTTAGGTTTAGTTTTGTGTGTTATATAGTGTTAGGTTTATCTGCCCTTCTCTGGTTCTCTTCCCCATCCAGTTAATTGTTGTCACCTGCCTTCCCTCCAGCCTCACTCCACACACCTGCTTCCTGTTTCCCTAATTGCTCCTCCCTGTCTATATAAGCCCTCCTTGTCTCATTGTTCTTGTCGGTCCATTGTTGTTTTATGTCAGCGTTGTTTTTGTCTCTCCCTCCTGGTCTCTGGTTCTCTGCTCATGAAGTGAGCTTTTGGATTTTGGCTCCCCACCCCTTTGGATTTACTTGGTTTTTGGTTCACCTTAAAATAAAGGATTTTACATCATCTCCTGCCTCGTGTCATCCTGGGTTTCTGCAATTTGGGTCCTGCCCCCCTAAACGTGACAGTGAGTTAAACATTCTAAAATGGCTGTAGAGCTTAGGCAGATCACGTAGTAAAGCAGGAGGGAATGAGCTGTGATTTGTTGGTCATGAGAATCAAAATCATGAGATGGACCAGACTGAATAGGTGAATAAGGGAGAAGAAACCCTGCCAGGCAGCTAGACGTGTGGTCTGAGTGTGGTCCCACCTCATTAAATTTTAACCGTTTATATTATCTTGCTTTCACAAAATGTAGAAAGGATTAGTCATCAAACAGTCTTATTTAAACACATCCAATTTGTCTTTTGTAAAGTTTGTCTTCTTGCCTGACAGCAAGCAGGATGCTGGTTTAAGTCCCACCTGCACAGCCTTAATGTGTGAAGTTATCTATGTACCTCTACTGCGCATGGTTCTTGGAAGGCCCAGTCCCTCTCTACAACATCCTCCAGCTCCTCCTGAGGGACTCCGAGCTGTTTCCAACACTACGAAGTCACAGTCCCTCTGGCGAGTTCTGGAACTCCCTGGGTTCTCCTACCCAATAGAACTTCTTTTGAAAATCTCCACAGGAAGGTGACCAGGAACCATCCTGATCAAATGTTCAGACCAGCTTAGCTGATTCCTTCTGATTTGAAGGGGCAGCAGTTCTAAGAGTTCTTCCTGGACGACGGAGCTCTGGTGATTTTAGGTGAGGGTTGTGACCAGAGCAACGTCACCATCACTTATAAGCAAGACAGGAAAGAACCCTAAAAATCTTTTGAGGCAAAGACTCAAAGATCAGAGGGAGAATTTCATCATCTACTATTTCCGAATGAAGGCCTCCAATTTGGGGAAGTGGACTCCCATAACAGCTGCTTTACGTTTGACTGAAAACTCCCCGTATACACTTCAGCCTGATTTATACTTCATCAGCTCAGGTTCAGAGTCACGTGCACGCATTGACAAAGAAGCTTTCCCAATATATTCAGTCCATGAAAGTTACTTTTTGTATTTATAATGTGTTTATGTATTTCAGAGACTTTTAACACAAACAAATGTGTCCCTCCTTCCCCTCCACCTCTTCATGTGCTCGACACCTCTAAACTGTTCATGAATAAAAGGTTTTCTGCATGTCTTTGTACTCCTTCAGTCACAGGTGAATGAATGTGTCTGCCAAGCCAAGTTTATTTAGAGAGCACTTCAGAAACAGTGGGCGCTACAAAAATACATAATTAAAAAATATATCAAACAACAAGTAATAAAATCAACAACATTTTAAAAGAAATAATTAGCAGTGGAGACCCAAAAGGTGAAAAGCACCAAAACTGGTTAAATGCCAAAGAAAATAGAGGGGTTTTAAGAGCAGTTTTAAAAACAGTTAAAGAGGATGTCTATGGAGCTAGGATTGGGACATTATTACATGTAATTGTAACATGTTTTGTTACTGTGACTTTAATTTTGTACCATGAAATTCACATTTTGTAACACATAATTCTCTTTTGTAACATGTAACTTTAATTTAGAAACATAATTTTTAACTCTCGATATGTAAATTGCAGAAAAAAATGTTTGTACAAGTTTCAAATCACGACTCTCGAAACACAGAATTCAGTCTACAAACTACTGAAACAAACGTTACGTGTAAAAAACATTTTGTCCTGATTCTAGCTTCCTTTTTCCAAATAACCAATGACAGGCTTTGTTTTATCATGTGTCTTGGATACAACCTTCTGCTCTAGTTCAAAATGTCAGTTCTTAAGCAGTTCTTAGTTTAAGAATAATGGGCTGCATGGTGGCGTAGTGGTTAGCACTGTTGCCTCGCAACACGAAGGTTGCAGGTTCGAAACTCGGCTGCGGCCTTTCTGCGTGGAGTTGTGTGTTCTCCCCATGCGTGCGTGGGTTTTCTCCGGGTACTCCGGTTTCCCCCACAGATCACAACATGCCCTATAGGTAAAAAAAGAAAAATTGTAAGTCGCTTTGGGTAAAAGCGTCTGCTAAGCACATAAACATAATTTATCCATTCTTGGTTCTTTAGGCAAGGAAGTTAGAATTGAGACAAAATGTTTTTTAACACGTAGATTTAAGTTTTGTAACTGTAGAATGAGTGTTTTAGTTGTAATTTGAAACTTGTACATAGACTTTTCTGTAAGTTACAAAATGAAAGTTTCATGTTATGTAACAAAAGTTACATATTACAAAATTAGAAATATGTGTTAGAAAATGAAAGTCACTTGTTACTAAATGTGAATTACATGCTATAAAATGAAAGTTATAGTTACAAAATATGTTACAAGTTACAAAACTTGGTACAAGTTACATGTATTATTGTCCCAATCCTAGCTCCATAGACCAAAAGATATCCATCAGCAGACACAGAGCAGAATGAAGAATGTTTTCAGAGAAAGTCCAAAGATTTGAAAGATTATACACCTGTGACTGAAAGAGTACAAAGATACGTGTTAAACCTTTTATGGGTGGAAATAACAAAAACTGTGTTTTTAGAGGTGTGGCACAAATAGAGTTGGAGAAGAATAAGGGACACATTTGTTCATGTTAACAGTCTCTAAAATAAATAAACACATTATAAACACAAATATACAATACAAACTCTCAGTGGACTGGAGATCTGACTGTAATGGGGGCAAGATGCCCCCTGAAAACTGCTACACCCTCTGTTGTGCTGGCAGGAAATTGCTTTGCAACATTAGGAGAAGGAGAGGTGTAAAGGGAAAACATCTCTGTTAATGCGTGTCACCAAGCCCCCACAACCCGGAAGTACCAAAAATTGCAGTTCCACCCTCATCTGCTGGGGGCTGGTGTCAGAAGCTAGCAAATCCTCATTGACTCCCTTGTTAAAAATACTAATTTCACAGCAGAAATAAACATGTTTACAGCCTGGTACCAAAACATGTTTTTTGTTTAAATTATCTAGTTTACACTCATGACAACTCTGAGGGGGGTGAATTTTTTTCTCACTCTTCTGTTTAAGTGTATTAAAAGCCTCAAATTCTGTATAATTAATGAGCATTGGACCCACGTGACCGCCGTCTCAGACCCACGTGACCACAGAGCTAGCTCCGTGGAAAGGCCTAAGTACAGCCTCGGTCTGGCTTGGAAACTGTTTCGGGATTTTGAGTCTCTGTGTTTGTGTATTCTGTTTTGAATATCATTTGTTGGACAAAATGAATTGCTGTGGCATTAATTGCATTAATAGAGCGTCCAAGGAGTCTCCACTTCATTTTTTTTCGGTAAGTTAAATTAAATGTATGTATTTTAGGTCACTGCCGCCTTTAAACTAGCTGAGTTTATCGAAGTAGCTAGCTAACTATCATTTTAACATGTAGCATGTACTGTTTAACCATGAAATTTAGATGTAAAATACGGTAAAATAATTAACAGGGCATATGTCGATGGTAAAAGGGTAAAACCCAGTGCATTTAACATAAAAATTGGTTGAAATATGACGGAGCTCTTGGAGGAACACTTGTGTTCCATTCTTCCACCCGGTTCTCCCCAGCGGTCAGCCCGGTGCATGTCTGACCGATGCGGCGCCTACTAGCTGCTGCGCGGGCTGACCGCTTGTGGAGCTCTCGGACTCGTAGAGAGACCTGACCGCAGAAATACTGCAGCTTAATTCCCTACCTATATGCAAAGTTTGAGAGACGTGGTTCACTTCATTTAGCTAATATCAGTCTGCACTGCCTTCGGGCTGATTTGTCAAATTCACAAAATGTGGAACGGGATGTAAGGTTAGAATCAGCGGCGAATCGGAACATATCTCGAAGCCCTGGCCGACAAAACGGTCCACATGACTATTACTGTCAGGCTCGGAGAAAATTCGGGTTGTTTTTGTGTCAGTCAATTCTGCAACAGTGACTCTAACTAACACAGCACTAGTTGACAGACATCAGTACAGCGTGAAATCCAGCTGTACACCACCGGTTCTGTAAGGAATTCTGTTCAGGAGGTCGCATTTCAGGCTCTCCACATCACGTGTGACTGACTTTTACGTTATAATAACGATCACACACTAGGAATGTTATAAAGCGCCTATATCTGACAGTTTATTTTGTATATTATCTGACTTTATAAACTCTAACAACAATGTGCTTCTATTTTTTTTTTCAGGCTAAATCCTACCCAAGACATTGGCTGTCAGACTGATTTAGTAGTCTGCAAGAATGCACTTGTCCAGGCTGACGTGAAGCAAAAGTGAATTATTTTTAATAATCGTCTATGTAAACATTTTATTATCACCTTCTAGTTTTAATTTGTTTTACAGATTATTGTTACACGTGATTTTGTGCTCTTTTAAACATTTATAAATGTGCTGTTTCTTTGTTTTTTGTATAGCCACCCAGTTTAGAGCTCCCAGCTGCTGTGTGTCTTGTGACACAGGGACCATGATGGAAATTCATCTTGCAGAAAGTCTGGCTCATCATTTAGCCAGATTTCTAAGGTATAAGCCAAAAATGTTTAGGTTAGTTTTGATAAGGTCTGTGCAGCTCTCATTTCATGATGTAACTTTTCATATTTTAGTTCCTGGGTGCGTTCAATGTGCAGGGACTGTCCAAGCAGACATTCTATCGACATCAGGCAAAGCTCTTAATTCCAACAGTGAGCTGGCAGTGGCATCTAGAGCAAGCTGATATCATCCAGGAGGCTACTGAATCTGGACCTGTGACTCTTGGTGGCGACATGCGAGCTGATTCACCTGGTGAATACGTTTAAATTTATTTATTTTATTCCTTTGCTATCAAATGTAAATTAAGTAATAACTTGCATTTCTGAAGGACACTCAGTCAAAAATGGCAGCTACACCATGATGGATCTCAAAAGAAACAAAGTTACTGATATCCAACTAGTACAGGTACAACATTACCTGATGATTCTAATACATTTCATGGTTGATTATTCACAGATCAATGGAGAATTATGTTTATTTTCAGAGCAATGAAGTTGGAAATAGTGTGCGAATGGAGAAGGAGGGATTTGCGCAAAGTCTGAGCACACTTTTGGAGAGGGGGGTCGATGTGCAGCAAGTTGTGACAGACCGCCACACGTGGGTGCAGAAGTATTTGCGGGAGGAAAAAAAGGAAATCAGTCACTACTTTGACCCCTGGCACATGGGAAAAGATAATCTTTGGGGATGTATATAGTGAATATTACAGGATTTTTTTTCTATTTTAAATGTGGGTCTATTTGGCTCTCCATGAATTGGTAAGAAAATCGAAGAGCTGGAGAAGAGAAAGATGACCCAGGATGTGAGACTGTGGAAACAAAGTGTGGTGAACCACCTCTACTGGTCAGCATCCCTCTTTATTCCAGATTGCTTCAGCATTTACATGCTAATGTGGCGATACGCAACCCAAACCAATATTACAATAACATAAACTCGTACACAAAACGCTCCTCTTGATAGAGCAAATCTGTTCAGCACATTCTGACAGACAGACCACCTTTCTTCTGTCATGTTGCTGTACAGGACATTTTTAGAGTTTTCTTTTTAAAGATAAATAGTATTACATTTAAAGAGCAATACTTTCACATTATCATTTTCCCACACTTTCTGTATTCCTGTATTTTGTTGTTTTTCGATAAAGAATAACAAATTATTTAAGTTTATGGGGGTTTTTTTAGCACACAAATATCTATCTGTAAAAAATATCTACAAAGCTAATATTTACATAACAAGTATGATTGGGTTTTGAAATACAGCACTCTGTTTATTTTAGTAAGATTTTTAAACCAAGTAAAGTTAGTAAAGAACACATTTCTATTGGCTAAGAAACAGTTGGACTTAAAACAGGCCTGTTGTAGAAACAACTTGGCATAAATGATTCTTCCTTCCTTTTTTGTCTTAACCAAAGAAATTCCAGTAATTGAGCAAAAACAATTATTTTTTACATCACATTTTATAAAATAACAGGACACAAAGCGTCGGTACATTTAAAAAAATACTTAAAATAATAAAAGGGGCCCAGAGAGCTGCAGAGTGAGTGGAACATTGGGTTGTGAAGGAAGAACAGTTCTCAACAGTGTAGCGTAATGGTTCTTGGCTCTTTTATGAAAGATGAACCATTCTACATAATAATCTGGAATATTAATTTTTACAAATTAATAACCAAACGTTATAGAGATAAGAAGACTCAAAGGATGTTTTCATCGATAAACTGACAATCATATCCGTTTGTCCGTGTTTCAGTTCAATGAAAAGGCAAGTTTAAATTTTAAGAGTTTCAATTCTTCAATTTAAACTAACAATTTGAAATGACAATCATAGGAAAAACAATCAACATTGGCAACCTTGTTGGGCAATCTTTAACAGTTGATATTTTAAGCTTGCTCAAATAGACCTTGTGTTGGATGTGCTAAGATTTGAGGATGATATAATTATGAATGCGTGCATGGAGGTGTCTGAGATTGCTTCAGGGAGAGAGAGGGTGAACTGAGTGAAAAATGATGTTTTGTAATTAAACTTTAGTTCTTATTAGAAAAACAGCATCAGAACGCTATCTATCGTGTTCTGCCTCACCGCACTCAGGACCCTCTTTTAGATCCGGACCTCACAGGAGGATGTTTCTCCAGATGACACCTTGGCTGACAGAGAAGACGAAGGTGTGCGACGGAGTTGACCTCGGTACACATTGCTGAAGCGTTCCGGCAGATGCGCTTTCTCATGTTTAAATTAACTCAGAAATCAAAAGACTCTGGGACGAGTCTGCGTTAGCGGGTTGCATATCAGCTATTCTGTCTGGCTTGACAGAAATAGTGTGGAGGGAGAATAGGAAGCCGGCAGGGCTCCTTTCCCCGTGGCGTTCGTTCCGCACTTCCGCTCTCTTCCGTTCTCACTCTCGTTCTGACTAACTTACCGAAACCACTTCTCTTCCCAAAGCAAGCTTGTTGGGCGTCAGAGCAAATGTGTTTTGAAGTTACTGTGAGTCTGGACCTGTATGAGCAGGTGTGAAGGTCATTGCTAAACATCTTCAAAAACATTATTTAATTAAGTATACTGATTCATTTTAGTTCATTATGATTACCCAAAGCATAATAATCATTCATTTGATTAAAATACATTTATAACGAGCAAAGTGATCAAATGATTATTTAACATTAATAAACAAAGAAAGCGTAAGACTCTGTTTTATTATGACTAGACTGTGTGTGAATTCCTTCTTCTGGAGATGCAGGTGTTCGATGTTGTGGAGTCCTTCAGACTTGCTGGCGGCTTAGGTCTTAATCTGTGGGTGAAGGTGCTGCGTGACCCAGCTTTGACCAGCCGGGCAAATACGACTTTTGGCACAGAAACCCATACTTCCTCACGTTACAACAGTGTGATATGAGGGTGTAGAAGGTGAAGCTGGTGCAGGTCCTCCATCATGTTCACCAGCTTCACACTGCTGACCACCCCCATGTCATTGCCGCCACAGTGGATGAGAAGGACATCAGGAGCTGCTCTTCCATGCATGGAGTTGAAAAAGAAGGGGATAAGGTCTTTCCACCTCAGTCCGCCCCAACCGAACCAGGAGACACAGACGTCAGGGAGGCCAAGGTTGTGTCAGAGGGTCTCTGCAGCTCTCTGGGCACCACGCCTCACGTAGCTGTGTCTCCAATGATCCAAATGGCTATGGAGAAAAAAATAACAGGTTTGGCCTAGCTGTTTAAAGTACAAAACCATACATGAAGTGATCAAGACAGGTACTTGGAACTTACACGCTGCGTTGTGTAGCCAACGTTGAAGACACACAGGCTGCCATGGTGACCTTTAAACAGATCTAAGAAAAAAATTTAATAAAAGACTGAAACTTAAAAACTCCCAGACCTCAT
Source organism: Nothobranchius kuhntae (assembly GCA_006942095.1). Lineage (NCBI taxonomy): Eukaryota > Metazoa > Chordata > Actinopteri > Cyprinodontiformes > Nothobranchiidae > Nothobranchius > Nothobranchius kuhntae. The sequence goes on from SSNQ01034717.1 coordinate 1,153,474, forward strand.
TTCATGATTGCTAATCCGCTATGGCTGATTTATTGTTTGGATCACAGTGAGTTACACTAATTCTAATATATTTTTATTTCTATTACACATACAAACTTTTTAACTGTTATTTTCACATGACTTATCAGGCTGTCTTGTTCTGGTTCTCATGATAATAATTCTGTTTCTTCCAGTAAGTTATCTTGTGCTTACTTCATCTGTATAATGTCTCTTTACTTTTGGTGAATTGTACTGAGTCCAGAATAAAGGCTACTTGGCTGTACAAGACACAAACAAGTATTACGTTTTGGAAATATATGAAATGTATTTAGCCTGCTAATTTATCTCAAATACTAATAACTACCGTATTTTCCGTACTATAAATAGCACTTTTTTTGTCTGGCCGGTCCTGCTACTCCGGAGCGACTTATACAACAAGCTACACCGCCCTGCTGCGGGCCGACTCTGACCCAAGAATGAGTTCCCCTGTTTGGGAGGGTTTCAAACACCGCCTTCCTCTGCTGGAGACCGTGGCGCGCTGCTGCGGCGCATCATTCAGTTATTGTTACCGGTACTTGTCTTGCAATGTGAAACGCTTGGTCTCAGATTGTGTAAGAAAAATAATCAAATTTCCCCCCAAAATACGACTTATATATGTTTTTTTCTTCTTCATTATACATTTACAGTAATCCCTCGTTTATCGCGGTAGATGCGTTCCAGACCTGGCCGCGATAGGTGAAAATCCGCGAAGTAGGGACTCCCAGCATGCCCCTCGCGGGATTCCCTCCACGTCGCACCTACGTCACAAACCGCGGCTATAAACGGAAGTCACCTTTCCAGCTCACCACTCAGTCATCGTTTCTTCAGATTCATGAACAGAGTTTCCAACCTACCGATCAATCCAACGAACTATCAGCTCATAGTAAGTTATCTTACTTACTTCTGGAAAGCCCGGCATTTCCGTGTCACTTCGTTGACGCTCGAACGCTCGGGGGTTTCCTAGATCAGCCGGCGTTTCACCGACGCTATCACTTCCGCGTCTGTGAAACCACGCTCCCTACAAGCTCAGCTCCCGAATCCAGCCGACCTGTCTGACATACAGTACTATATTGAATTATCGTATGATCACATTCTCTTTTTGTGGGTAAAACTCAAGAAAAAAAAATTTTTTTACTTGTTTTTTTTAGTTTTAATACAAAAAGTGCATTTTATGATGAAATTGATGAAAAAAAAACAAGAATTTCTTGATATTTCGCATAGAAAAATACCGCGAATCAGTGAAAAATACCACGAATCTGCGAATTCCACCTGAAAAATGCTCCAAAGAAAAAATCCGCGAAGCAGCGAATCCGCGATGAACGAACCGCGAAGTAGCGAGGGATTACTGTAATGGCTGGTGCGACCATGGGTGCGACTCAGGAGCGACTTATAGTCCGGAAAATACGGTACGTTTAAAATAGTGAAAACTTGCTCAAAGCAAAATATATTTTCACTACGGAAATAACTTATAAACTTACCGATTTAATATTTTTTTATTCACAGAAAGGTACTTTTCATGAAAAAGCGCTGCTAACCTCCACCTGAACTCCATGCGGTCGATGGGTGTTCCACAGAGTTAGCTCCAGTTGTAGTTAGGTGGCTACATCCGTTAGCTTGGCTCCCACCTTCGCGTTAGCTTTGGGTTAGCTTCAGGTTAGCTTGTAGCTAGTTAGACCGGGTGTCGTCAGTTGATCCCAGCCTTACAGCCCCACCCTCAGCTCCACCTCTCTTCCTTTTTTTGGAATTGTCTGGGCTTGACGGAACCTGTGACATGGTCAAAATGGCGGTGGTGGCCACCTCCCATTTCAGCACAAAAACTTATTGTTGGAGCCGAAACCCATTGTCCAATATTTATGTTGATGGTGTCCACGAACCCAAGCTAATGAAGTGTAATTAAACCAGGCTTAAAGATCTGCAAAAGGAGCTCTTGCTTTTGTTGTTCTATCCACAGAATGCCTCATATGAATGGATATGATCAAAAACTTTCTCCAGGCAGACTAGACAACCAAAGTCCTGTGGTCCCTTCAGAAACTCTGCAAAGGTAGAACAACTGGTCCTCTGTTGTACAAGACAAACTGCTCCTGCTTAATCTGATGTTAACTTAGACATATCTTTTGAATACTCTGGAGTAAACCTTCCAAAAAAATGTTCAAACTATTGAGGGATCACACTTCTCAGCCTCTGTTACCCAAATGCCTCAAACTGAAAACACTTGCTAGTTGTTTTTTAAACATGAAAGTTCTCTGTTGGAACCTCAGCTGGAGCTTTCCTGTGTGGAGTTTGATGGTCTGTCTGTGCAGCAGTGGATTTTCTGCTGGTACTCAGATTTACTCCTGCTGAGCAAAAACATACAGGTTAGGTTAGATGGCAACTCCAAATCGGCCGGAG
>SSNQ01034717.1:1166859-1196550 GCA_006942095.1 Nothobranchius kuhntae
TCCGCCTGTCGATCTCCCGATCCCTCCTACCCTCCCTCAAGTACAAAAGCCCCAAGAACCATGGTCTCAGATTTGGAGGTGCTGATATATATATATATATATATATGAACTTTTAATTTTTACAGTATTTTCACAACTAATTGTATTTGTGATCAAAGTAAGTACTTCCAACCGGGCAGTCAAAGCTGAACCATAGGGGCATCACTGGTGCACGCGCATACACACACACACACACACACACACACACTCACTCACTCACTCACTCACTCACTGTGTCCACAAGGGCAAAAATACTGATGGTGTGTTTTTGAAACAGAGATGTCAGGACAATTTTACCTCCACACTCAGGGAGAACCAAACACATTCTCCAACTCTCCAACCTCAAGGCCGCAATCAGGGAACAGTTTGAGCAAATCTGTGGTGCAACAACAGCTGACAATGAGGGCAGGTAATGAAGCACAACAACAAAAAACACTACTTCTTGTCTTTGTAGTTTCTCCATCACAGGGTTCAACTTGTGAGCAGAAGGAAATGGATGCTATGTTGATAATCAGCTGCAGAGGATTTTTTTTTCTACAGAAATGAATAAAATCACAAGATGCAAAACGGGTTACCTTCTGCACAAGTGTTACCTATGGTCCACTTATTTGTTATGATTTACAAAATCAAATCAAGGGTTAGGTTAATTTAACCCTTGCCCTGACTCCATCTCTATTTGAAAATAAAGGAAACCGTCTATTTCGGTCAAAGAGCACCCATACCTTCAAGAAACGTAATACTTTGACACAGTGACAGTCCATCTAGACTATGGAGGATCTATTACAAAAACATACACACACAGACAAACAAACTGAGTGCTGCAATCTGATGGGGAGAGAGAACTCACTTCAACATCATATTACTTTCCTGTCCTCAGGCCCAATTCTAATCGGGCCCAGCTGCTGATAAACCGGCTATATCAGCTCTACAAACACACACTGAATGCCCGCTTTGCACCACAACAGCATGCTGCAGGCACACACACACACAAACACACACACACACACACACAAAGCGTTTTACTCATAGAGCACAAAGAAATGATGCAGGAAGAACAGATAGCCACTCAGAAGAGCTATGTGAATACTGGTGGAAGAGTATGTGGATGCGGGGGGGGGGTGAATTAGGCTGGAGAAACAAGATTAAGAACTGAATGTGTAGAGTGGCAGATCATCAAGAGCTTGAGGGTGGAAATATGTTGGAGCATAAACATAGCATGCAACAAGGATGCATGAGAGGATGCCAAAGTTTAGGTGTTTGTTTTCCTTGTGTTGAACCACAGCGATGACCACCTCAGGATGGTTCACAATAAATAGGTGTGGCAGTCACCATGGCAACCTGAACACACACCTGTGGTTCAGAGATGCTGTTCTGTAGATTTTAGTATGTGTAATGTACCAAAAGGCCAAGTCATCAAAAATGACCAGAAATTAACTTTTAATTTGCAGACACAAACTGTGTCACACATCTAGGGGCGCATTACATCTGTCTGGCCTCCAAACAAGAAAAGCAAGGACCTACGACCTTGTGACCTTGTAACCAAATAAGTTAGCCATAATAAGTGCTTTTCCTAACTCACTTATCTTTGCTGGAGCAAAGGTCTCATGCAGAAGACGAGACTTTCTGCACTTTCACTCTGAATAAAGTTTATGTCCCTGGCTGACATAAATGACTTCAAAACTTCATATAATCAAATGTGGTGAACAAAATTTTTACATCCCAAAGTGTTTGAATAATGTGTGCCTTTAGTCAATGATGTGTTAAAATGAATATTTTTCCTGCAAGGACTCATTTCAGATCTTAAATTACACCACATTAGTATTTGTTGATTTAACAATTTAATGTCAATATATTCACACCTCGTAATAATTGTTGAATCAATGTTTCAAAATTCACTTCAAACTAAGAGTTAACCTCTCTGAGTATCGGAGTGAAGGAGTGACTTTCTGAGGTCTTTGTTAATGTCCTTTAAAATGTGTGAAATTCTGATTTGTCTAGAATTTGTAAACAACATTTGATAAATAGGAATCACTTCCTGATTCTTCAGTCTTCGCCATTCACTTAGTTAGGCTGACCAGTGAGCAAGCATTTGAGACCCTCTCCTCTTTTGACCCCAAGGTAAAAGCCTCTCTGCAACGCCTGCGAATAATTTCAGACACAATGGCTCTTTTAAGAGCCACCCAACACCTCAGACGTGGAACGTCCAACCTGCAAACCCTGGTTGCATCTCATGGCCGGACTAGAAATCTGAATTCAAATGGAACTGCACATTTTTGGGTTCCTGTGGTCTTCACATCTGGTGAACATCACCACTCGGGTCGCTTTGGTACGGACCGCCAATGGACAACCATCGCACAAATGGTGAGTAGACTCTGCACGATTGTGTCGGATGGTTTTATAAATAAATCTCTAGCTTATCATACCATACAGCCAAACTGATTTTACCACCCAGACTTCACAAGCTCTCTCTCAGATACTCACAAGGTTTTGCCAAAACATCTAGCTCACATTCCACCATTTCATTCAACATCTGTTATCTGTACAACCATCATTTCATTCATACTTTGTCATATACAATCATTTAGTTTAATAATAATAATGTGAAGTATGTGTTCCTTTAATAAGTCAAAGAAACAAAAGTATACTGATTAAACATTCAAAGACTAATCAGATTGATATTTCATATTTAAATGGAATATCACATCTTATTGGTCATTTAATAAATAAGTGGCCAACCCATACCGCTATGTTCTGTAGATTTTAGTAGGCACCAATGATTATTTGAGCTGCTGATGACGTTTCATCATCTCCGACCAGTCTGCCTATTCTCCTCTGACCTCCGAAAGACATTTTGATTCACTGGAAATCTTCTCCTTTTGTCCACTCCTGAGTGAAATTCCCAATAGATCAAGAGTTTCTGAAATACCCAGATCATCTGTCACCAACAACCCTGCTAGAGTTAAAGTCACTAAAATCCCATTTTAAACTTCAGCAGGTCCTCTTCACCATGTCTTACATGCATCACGTTGCTAACTCGTGATTGGCTGATTAGCTGTTTGGGATAATAAAAAAATTTAACCAGTGTACTAAATAAAGTGACCAGTGGATTTAGAAAATTTATGATGGGACATGCAGCAAAACAAGGGGTTTACATTAGAGTAAAATCTAAATCATGTCCTGTTTCATCCATCTTTAAATTGTCCCTCCACAAAAACTCAAGTTTCACTGCAGCTGAAACGGCCTGACCTGGCTCTGTCCTTCGTTACACAGCTTTGTATTCAAGTACAAAATCCACGATCATGCAACCAAATCAATAGATAACTCAACAGTTTTTAACTTTGACCACAAAATTGAAAACTCTAAAATATCATTAGGAACAACCACAAAGCAGGGCGGAAAGGTGTGAGAAAAACACATCAGTAACGCATCATCCCAATGGCTCATCTGTGTTCCATTTGTTCCAGATAACAAACTGAAAACTGCTGCTGACCAAACAGAGCGGGACTTTAAATTTACTTTACTTGAGTTCCAACTCAAAATAATCAGTACCTGCAGTTCAGTGGACATGGACCCTCAGTGGACGCTTACTCGACAAACACAAGGTTATGACCCACCACAGTCCTCACTGTCCATGTGCTTCTGACTGCATGCTGATTGACTCAATACATGAAAAGAATGACAACTTGGATTGGCTCCTGCTGCTTTCTATTTTCTCAGAATGACGATGTGGAGTCTCATTTTCCAGAAATAAACATGAGTCGCCTTGTCTGCACACGCACACACACACACACATAAACAAACACATACACAGATTTCATCCATGGATGGAAGTCTTCATCCCGCTGCTGAGATACTGTAGATGGAAACAACAAATAAAAACTAACATCTGCCGGATGAAAAAGAAATCTGTGGGACTAAAACACTTATAGTTTTATGAGGAAGGCACTCCTTTGAAAATGTTTCATAAAACTTAAATTTTAATGAATTATTTATGAACGATCACACAATAAATGAAAAAGAAATCTGTTTGATTACATCTTCTGATTCCATATCATCATTTTCCGCATTGCAATTTATTTTTGGTGAAGAGAGTTGAGTCTTTTTCTGGTTGTTTCACATTCACAAGAATTTTACACGCATCCCTTTGTTAATTTTGTAGTTTCATGTTATATTTTTGAGGTTTTGTTTCTTTTTTGTTTTTCTTTATGTGGTGGTTGTTTCTTCCTGTTTGCACCTTGCTGGTTTGTGCCTATTTTTACTCACTTTCTTACATTTATCTCCATGTAGTTGTTTACACACATGTTCATGCTTTGCCAATAATCATCTTTTCATAGAGTTTACTTGTGTTTATTCATTGTCTGTAAGATCATACATACATGTAGGGTTGATATGATTTATTTTAACCACTTCAGAATCTGAATGACAGAAATCAAACTTTGCTTGTTTTCTCTGTATCTGTTTTTATTTGAAAAGAAGACATTTGCAGCTATCTAAAGTAAAAAAAATGCAGATAATTGCTTTAAATAAAAATATCCATGAATTGACAGATCTATTCACATATTGCATTCAGTGATAGTATTACCACTGTAGCGTTATGAATATGCCATTTCTGCCCTTAACAGCTGCCCTTTGACACAGTGACAGTGTGCATAAATTGCCAAGGTCGTGTGCTTGCTTCTGATGTTTACATTACAGCAAAGAAGACAGAAGAAGGACGAAGAACGCTTTTCATTAGTTAATCAAAGAACTTTATATCTAATAAAGCTAATCAAAACAACTGTTGGTCAATAATAATCAGGTGACCAATCTGTGAAATCACAATGTTATGATTTATGTGTTTAATGAATAACAGGACTTTGGGCTAACTGAGCTAGACATCCTGATCCACATAAGGTAAACGCATGACACATTGTTCACTCATCCAATCAGAACTTCCTTTGTGATGTGTGGCAGAGCCCTGTGGTGTTTAATTAATCTGTCCACTCTGATTGGCTAAGAATCATAAACAACTAAGCTTAATAAAACAGAACAACGCCATTTTAACGGAGTTAAAAGTAGTTCAACGCAGTTCCAACGGGGTTCCAACTAGGTTCCAACTAAGTACTCAACCAGCTCTCAAATCCATCTGATGTCCATCATCGCTAAGTGAAGTACAGACTGGCCAGCTGTATTTTCTACTTTTAAGCTGAGAACTGTCAAGCTGGAAAATTCTGTCGTGTTATCAACAAGACGACGGTTCCTTCAGAATAAAAGCTGAACTCTCTGATCCAAAAAGGGGGTTATCTACGTGACGCTGAAAACCTGCCGTTGTACCGGGAGACGATCCATAGACTGGTTTGTCGTGCTGCCGACGCTGTTTAGTTCCAGCACCAAGGAGGGTCCGAGGACCTGGCATCCGGATCTAACACGGGGTTCTCCGCACGGTACGTAGATTGGCATAGATAGCATCTCATGTCTTCCTCCTGAAGTCCATCGGCGGTCAGTTAGGAGCAAACAACATCTCGCACTCAGACTCGCCTCCACCAGATGGAGATTCTGAACTGACACACACACACCAAGACTTCAGCATTACATTCATCTGCATCCATCATTAGAGAGTTAGTCCTGGTGATTGTTTCAAATAATTATAAAATAAATATTCTTAAACGTCCCATCTCTCTCTCTCTTCTTGTCTCTAATTCAATACAAGGTGTTTGAATAAAATTCCCTGTAGTAAAAACAACCTCTTTTGATTCTAAGGGCCCGGTCCAAAGATTAATGATCCAGCTCAGGTTTGGATCAGTGATATCTCTGGACCTTAATAAAAGTGTAAGAATATACCAATTATATTCCGCTACACCACCTAAATGGCATCCCTCAGAATTGTTCCTTTCAGTGTTATCCAGTAATTATAGAGACAATTTATTTTTGACACTTGCATTAATATTCAGCATTACAATTTCTTGTGCACCTGTTATTGCACTTCTAAAATGTTGACCTTTTTTTAATAAAGAAGTTTCTGCAGAGACAAGCATGGTGTTCACACACACAAGACCCACAGCGAGCTCTAATGAAAGCATAATGCTCCGAGTCTGACCTGTGATAATAGAGGAAAAGTAAAAACAAGGAAATTAAAATCCAAAGTTCTGGTAGTGATTATAGGGAGACGTGAGGTCTGGCAAAACGGATGAAAGAGTTGTGATGAGTTCAAAGTGGCATGGTTGCACCACAAAGTCCCTGGACAAGACTGACACTCAGGGAATGACATCAGAACTAACTTTGTTGTGTTTCAGTTGGAAGTCAGAATACCAGTGAGAATTTCTAATTGGTGGCAAAAAACCATTAGCAACCCACCTGCAGAAGTGATTTGAATACAAACAATGAAGCAATATGTTGACTGTGTGACCTAAATGGGGTTATAAGCAATGACAGAAATTAAATTAGACATTCATTGTTGCAGTTGTAATCATTTTTACGTTTGAAGCAGTCAACTTTGAGTTTGGAGCTGGTCTGGAATCTCCAGGCTTTTTATTCTACATTCTGATTTAGGATGGCATTACAGATGATGCTGGAAATTCCTAATGTTTTGTACAAAACGAACTTCCCAAACAGGAGCACATCTGGAAAAACCAGAGACTCTATCCTCTGGCCAACAAAATGGATCCCCTCAACACCTTGGCTGTGCCTACTGTCATGTTGAGTGGATTGGAGGTGATGGACCATGTGTGGTGGAGAGTTCAGGAGGCAGGAGAGCGGGCACGGATGAAAAATAAAAATGGTTTTAATGGTGGAATGGGAACGACAGGAACAAAACAACGGTGACTACAAACAATGATCTGACAAAGGACATAACGAGACGGGAGGTATAAATACACTGAGGAAAATAAGGAACACATGGGCAGGTTAACAAGGGGCAGGTGAAACCAACAGGGACTAATCAGGCAGGAGAGGGACACAGTCAGGAAGGCAGGGGCAGATCGTGACAGTACCCCCCCTTAAGGGGCGGATACCAGATGCCCACAAGGCCACACAACACAGGACTCGGGGACTCTAAGAACTTGGAACACAGGACTGGGAGACTTGACTGGGACAGAAACACTTGACTTGACTGGGACAGGAACACTTGACTTGAAGCAGCTGGGCATGGGACCCGGTAGAGACTGCAGGAACAGGCGTGGGACCCAGCAGAGAACTGCAGCAGCAGATGTGGGACCCAGAAGAGAACTGCAGCAGCAGGCGTGGGGCCCAGCAGAGAACTGCAGCAGCAGGCGTGGGACCCAGCAGAGAACTGCAGCAGCAGGCGTGGGACCCAGCAGAGACTGCAGCAGCAGGCGTGGGACCCAGCAGAGACTGCAGCATGAAGGACCTGCAGGCATAGACCCTGCAGGTGTGGACCAGGAAGTGGGACGAAACAGCAGGAGCGACGCGAGGAAATCAGGAGCGGTAGCAGGTACTCGGCAAACAGTCCTGAGCAAGTGCACACCATGACTCAACTGGATCCAACAGGCGGAGGCTCGGGTGAAGGGAAGCCGACACGGAGCAAGAAGAACAGCCCTACCACCCCGGAGAATGTTGGCGTGCGTAGGGGGTTTTACCTCCATCAAAATACTCCAGGAAAAGCAGCTTCCGTGAAGAAAAACAGGACGGGGCAGAGCAGCAGGAGAGGAGAATGGGTTTGACCACCCCGGGAAACAAACAGGATGCGCCGAAACCCCCTCAATGGGTCCGGCCACCCCGGAAACAGGTAGGATGCGCCGAAAAAACCCTCGAGTCAGAATCTCCCTCAGCTGAAAGGGAAAAAAAAGAAAAATAATCCTCCAGAAACAGATGTTAAGCTCACCACAGGTCCAGGTTGGTCAGATCATTCTGTCATGTTGAGTGGATTGGAGGTGATGGACCATGTGTGGTGGAGAGTTCAGGCAGGAGAGCAAGCAAGGATGAAAAATAAAAATGGTTTCAATGGTGGAATGGGAACGACAGGAACAAAACAACGGTGACTACAAACAATGCTCTGACAAAGGACATAACGAGACGGGAGGTATAAATACACTGAGGAAAATAAGGAACATGTGGGCAGGTTAACAAGGGGCAGGTGAAACCAATAGGGACTAATCAGGCAGGAGAGGGACACAGTCAGGAAGGCAGGGGCAGATCGTGACACCTAGAAATCCTCCCCATAAATGTTATGAACAGATTGGAGAAAAAGAACAGCCTTTGCAAAGTCTAATTCTCACCAGAAAGGAGTTCAGCTTACAGCCGGCAAAGCCGACCGAGCTTTGGCATAGGTCATACAGGAACCTAACAGCCCATATCAAGGGGCCTGGTACTCCATACACCCAGGAGATCCTCTTCTCCAGAACCCCTGAATAGACTTTACCAGGGAGGGTCCCCCTTTTTAAATAGTAGGACCATCACCCCAGTCTGCCAATCCTGTGGAACTGCCCCCGATGTCCACTGAATACTGCAGAGCCACTTCAACCAACAACATCCAAAGCCTCAAGGGGCAGATCTCATCCACCCTCAGAGTCTTGCCACCAAGGGTTTTTCTGACCACCTCAGTGACCTCAGCACCAGAAATTAGAGTCCAACCAAAAATCCCCGGACCTTGCTTTCTCACTGAAAGATGTGCTGGTGGAATTGAGAATGTCTTCGAAATAGAGTTGAGGTTGAGGTCAGCAGCACACCGTCCTCACTATAAACAGTGTTGGTAGTGCACTGCTTTCCCCTCCTGAGGCGCCGGATGGTGGACCAGAATATCTCCGAAGCCGTATGCGTCTTGCTCCATGGTCTCACCGAAATCCTCCCACGCCCAGGTTTAAGCCTCTGTTGTTGCCAGTCCCCACATGCCAAAGACAGTCGCAAGTATGGGGTCAAAAGGTGAGCCACACTGAACTGGCTTGTGCGAGCAAAATCAGCCAGAAGACAGGAGCTGGGCTGCAGATCAAAAAACTGTGGTCAGAAACAAGGGTCACACAAGGGTCACAGGGACAAGAGGACAGAACTGGGCGAAACGTCAGGAGACTGACCCAACCTCTGGCCCCACCCCTGGCTTAGGAAAGATGGGATTGGAGGAGAACAGAGTGAAGACAAGCCCATCGGATCCAGGAGCCATCTCAGGAATGCTGAAGGAAGATCTACAATTTGCTGCAAAAGATGATGTAATGACCTGTGTTAAGAAGAATGCTGCATGATACCAAATGTCTTGTGTGTAGCTACAAAGTGTGTGTCTGGTAAATGACCCCATGACCTTAAGCTGGCCCAGGAAGGGTATATAAGAACAGCTCTGAACAGCAGTAGAGAGAGATTCGACAGAGCTGGGGCAGAGGACAGAGAGACAGAGCAGATGGGGAGAGTTTTTTGGAGAGAAGCAGAGAAGTTTTAAGATAGTTTTTTGGGGCGATTCTCAGAAGACCGAGTTGGTGTAAATCAACTCTTTATCATTAGAACTAATCCCTCCTTGGGGGAAAGCGTTTGTTTTTATATTTACTCATTTTTGTATTTTTTGATTTTGTAATAAACTTTTTTGAAAAAGAAACATAATCCTGATTCTTTCAGGTTTTCTCTAAAGCTTCACGAGTGGGAGCCCTGACCATTAATTGCACAGAGGTAAGCACATTAATTATGGGTTCTTGAATTATCAGGACTTACTTTACGGTTTGTGACGAATTAATATAAAGAAACCTTAAGATAAGGGGAGCTTGACTCCTCCCTCGCCCGCGAGTGATGAGTTGTCTTAAGGATGATAAAACCAGAATATTAGTGGTTAATTTTGGCTCTGATTCGCAAGTTGAAAAAGTCTCTATCAGCTGGAGGGTTGGATTAATTAAATAAATTGATAAATTTATGTTAGTCTGATCAACTAACAAAAATCATTTTATAGTTACCAACCACCCACATAAGCTGTTAGAGGCGCAATTAATCCAAATAACCCAAAGAATTGCCGGAAGAATTGGCCTTTCTCCGGGCTTCGTCCCTAGTATCTTAACCAAAAGATAACGGGATTGCTTAAAAAGAAGTGAGCTACTACAGAAGGAAAAGTCTTGCATATTATTTCACCTTTAAAATAAAAGATATGATTCTAACTTAGGACGCCCAAACCAGGGTCTAATACGATAATACTCACCGACACCCCCACCGAACCCTGATGGATGCACAGTCTCATAAGTTCTAACGGAACTGGGTTTTAACGGAACCGGCAAATGGGACGTGCACGCGACACTGTGACCACCCTAGCCACATTCCACTTGGACTGTCGGTACCTATCAGCTGCCTCTGGAATCCCACAGGCCCAAACACCTGATGGGATTCTTTCTTCAGCTTGACAGCTTCCCTATAACCCACCAGCGGGTTCAAGGGTTGCTAGCACGACAGACACCAATGACCCTCCAGCGACAGCTGCTGAGATTTTACAGGAGGCACGGAACATGGCTTATTTGCAATTTATTTATTTATATTTGCTATTTTAACTTTTTACTGCGTTTCTGATTTTTATCCGAAAGGTACCATATAAAATAAACGTTATTCTTCACTGAACATTCACAACCTATACAGCAATGTTTTGAATTCCTGTATAAAATGTACGTTTAAGAGGGATTGCTATAAAGAAAATATAAATACTAAAACTCCCATTTAAAATATCTATATTGTTCTCAGAGACAATCAAGACCTTTAAACATCAGTGACCTGTGACAATAATCTATCATTTCTAAATGAGATGACTTCAATAAGTTCTCAAAGCAGCTACAGTTCCCTCAGCAACAGAGAAGACTAATGATAGATGACTAAAAGCATTTCTCTTTTCCAAGAAAATATCTCACTAGCTAGTCCTGAAAACCACATGCAGCCTTTTGTTGAATCCAAACAAAATGATATCAAATGAGGTGGACAAATAAAAACTGTTTGATTTGAGGAGAGTGTCAATGCACAGAGTGGGCACGGTGAATCTTACTCTCAGTAAACAACACAGAAACAACCGTGTCAGAGTAAATTGAACATGCATGTGAAAACTGTCATAGATGATGAAGCACCAACATCCAGTTGCCAATAAACCTGTAGGGCAGAACCTGTTCATGCAGATGATGAGGCAATAATAAACATTTATGTAACTGTGTGTTTACTGTCATCCTGAGAGTTATGTGTTATGAAAGAACAATGTTTCCCTTCCTGGCATCAATCACATAATAAACAAGTAAAAATCTGTTTTTATGTCTTGATTTTTATTTTGATTGTTTTAAGGAGCAGGTTGAATCTCTGCAGTATTTTTACAAGTAAACAATAAAATTCACAATACTGTAACTTTTTAAGTCAAAGTTTTAAAAAGTGCTGCTTTGCAGAGCGCTGAGCCACTGCGTTACCGCCATCTTCCTTTGTTTTTCAAAATGTCCTCAGTGAGTGCCAGAATCTGAAATGATAATGACACTTTTAAACTTTGGTCAGCTAGGCCCAGGCCAGGTGGGGACAGCCGCCCCCGCGCAGCCGGTTCCAAGACATGCAGAATCAGAGACGGAGACTAGATAAAGGGGGAAAAAATTATTCTTTATTTTTAAAAAGGAGAACTAAGTGCGCAGGTCCAGCGGATGGGGAGGAAACGGGAAGCGGCGTCTAAGGGAAAACAGAGGTGAGCATTGGGAATTGTAGTTCAGAGATGGATGTTTGAAGAAGGGACTTACGGTGTGGAAGTTCAGGTGGGGTATGGAGGGGGAATGAGTGGTAGCAGAGAAAAGAGGATAAATCTTCAGAGCTAAACGTGAATTTGGATCGAAATAAAACATGCTATAAAAGACATGTAATAATCTGAATTCATGAATCAGCTTAGCATAAAAGTCAGCCAAATGAAATGATGCACAGACCTTTCTCCTCATCGCCAGAGGGTGGCCAATGGCTGAGGCAGCGTTGGAGTCCTGGCTCATGAAGAGGCTTCTGGGACTGTAGGATTTTGGCCCCGAATTAGTCGACAGAGTCTGATGAGTTCAGGAGAATCTCGTTCCCCTGGAGTGGCTTGACTTTAAGGTTCCTTCACTTCAGCTGCACCAAAAATGTGGAATTCAGAGCGCGAGTCCAAATTATCCAAACGAAGTCGAATCAGGAAAACTGTTCCAAATTGGTTTAACTCTTAAATATGAAACTCGACCGGACCACGCAGGCTTCCGGTTTCTCGTAGAAAGTCCCAACAAAACAAACAGAGTTGCTTCTGAGTTTACCGTAACTTTTGATAACTAATGGCTCAACAACTTTTACGAGCTTTGGGTTATCTGTTGCTGGGCCCAGATGGAAAAGCCCAGCAGAGGTTCGCTTAAGGCGTCTTTCTTCTTTGTTCTGCTCCCACGAACTCTGGTTTTAATAAACTTTCTTTTGTCACACCCACATGTATTTCACTCATTAACCACTGGATGGCACTGTGGCTCTTTCAAATATTTCTATCTTTCCAACAGTGAACTGTTCATATCACAATTTCAAAATCAATCAATCAAAATCAAAGATACTTTATTAATCCCAGAGGGAAATTAGAGTTTCAGTGCACACAATTCAGAGATCAGACATACATGGGCACGACACATGACAAGAATTGGTGACTGTGGTCATTCGCAACCCTGAGTCGCGCTACCGTAATGGAGATAAGAGGGTTACATGAGGAATTGATTCGGAAGGAGGGGAAAAAAGGCACTTCACAGCTACCCTCCCACCAGGAGGGCAGCTTTGCTCTGAAAAAAAACCCACCTCAAACAGATATGCAACAGACTTCAGACAGCACAACAGGAGACCCGATAGGAAGGCGGGGGGTGGGGCTGGGATCCTGTTTCCCCCAGGGAGAGCAGCCATCTGACACGGCGCTCGGCCACTGTAGCCACAGGTGGGAGGGAGATCTTGGGAGAAGCGCAGAGCACATTGACTCCTGCAGGTTGATGACCTCGCCAGGCTGAAGTCCACCAATCCGAAGGCGGGGGGGGGGAGTTCGGGTTTTCACAGCATCTGTCTGCATTCCTTCGTGGGGGTTTGTAGTAGGGATGGGCCGGATACTTGTTTCAGACGAGTATCCGGTACGGATAAAGCATTTTTGACAAATACGAGCATGAAACGAGTAAAGCTCGTAAATATCTGTAATCGTGCTGAAGGAAAATCCTCATTGGGTAACTGACTGTCTTCACGCTCTGTGACTGGCCAGTCAAATAGAGCGCCCGCCCCTCCCTACACACAAAACTGCAGCCGGCTGGGAGCGCAGTCCGTCCGTCTCATCCACGCACACACACAGATGGTAACGGATCTCGCTGTGACTCAGTGAGCTGTTGATTATAGTCAACAGAGATGGACTGATAGAGGCAAGGGACCCGACTAAGACAAAGGGAGGTAACACATCTGATGAGCATGATGAGAGCTTCCTCTGACTGATTATTGAGGTTACGTCATTTAGTTTGATTGGGGAGAAGGAGGTGAAAGACTCGGAGCACTGAGGGGCCTCCTCGCTGATGGGGGGGAGCTGGTGGAATGCTGGATCTCAGATTCAACACCTTGTTTGCAAAAAAGTGGAGAAATATGTTACGATCATCAGCTGAAGATGGCTGAACCTGCTGAGGAGGAGAAGAAACGATGTTGGAGATGGTATCAAACAAAACGTTGGTTACGTATTGTAACCCCAGATTCTATGAGTCTAGTCGCAGCCCTTAAGCGAGCTGCTATTGGAAGGATGATCTCCGCATCAGCCAATCATGAAGAGCTTCAATGTACGCCCACTAATAGTGGGCCCCCTTGTGGGTATATAAGTGGAGCGACTCCAATGTTCACCTCCGGTGGCTCTTAGTCCTAACAGAACCAGTGGGGCCAGTGGCTTAAGGGCTGCGACTAGACTCATAGAATCTGGGGTTACAATATGTAACCAACGTTCTATTTCGTCTAGTCTTAGCCCTTAAGCGAGCTGCTATTGGAATAATGCGCAGCTGGATGGGTTTACGCCACACTGGTTAGCTCAACCAATGAACATACCCAACACGCCTTTTTTAGGGAGGGGCGCTCAGCCTCAGCCCAGGCTCGAAGGCTGAGGCAGCCAAAAATAAGAGTGGAGCCCCCACTAAAAAATAACATCCATCAAAGGATGAAAATCATTCAAGCAGGGCTGATGGGATGCCATAAAGCGTTCATTCAGCCTGCTGAGGTCCAAGCACCGAACGAGTGACAGAACCTGAAGACACATCTTGTAAATAAACAGCCAGTAAAGGACAGGGTGATGCCCATGAAGCAACCTGACAAATGTCTTCCATTGACACACCACTGAGGAGCGCCATAGAAGAGGAAATCCCTCTGGCTGAGTGAGCCCTGAGTGTCTCAGGAGGATCCCGCCCTGATGATGTGTAAGCGAGTGAAATGGCGTCACATAGCCAGTGCGAAAGACGCTGGGTTGACAGTGCTTGCCCAAGGGAAGACTCCCTGTAGTGCCCAAACAAGCTTTGTGAGCGACGAATCCCTGAAGTGCGTGACACATATCGTGTGAGCGCGCGCACCGGGCAGAGAAGATGGGAAGCTGCCTCCTCATCAGAATTATGGGGAGGAGGAAAAAGTCCAGCCAATGAAATTGACCTGGATTTGAAGGAAGCCGTAATGCTGTTGGGCACAAAGGCTGGGTTGGGGCATAAAACAGCAGACCCGCCATCCTCCCGGATCCTGAGGCATGCGGGAACCACTGAGAGGGCGGTCAGGTCGCTCACTCTCTTAACAGATGCCAGAGCCAGCAGCAAGGCCGTTTTGAGTGACAGGAACATGAGTGAGACCTGATCCAAGGGCTCAAATGGGGCTTTAGATAAGCCGTGTAGAACCACCATGAGGTCCCACTGGGGAAACAGCGGCCGGGACACAGGTCTGTTCCTCCTGACGCCTTTTAGAAAGCGTTTCGTGAGGGGATGACTGAAAACAGATCTATCTCCAAAGCCCTGATGACAGGATGAGATAGCTGCAGCATATGTCTTAATAGTGCTGAATGCGAGGCCTCTGTCCATCAGTATCTGTAGAAACGATAGGACATCCACGAGCTGGCAGGAGAGCGCTTGAACATTCCGTTCTGTGCACCAGTTCTGGAAAGCTGCCCATTTAGCAGCGTAAGATGCCATGGTAGAGGGCGCTCGTGCACTCTGAATCATGGCCACCGCATCATGCGGCAGCCCAGAAGCCTCTAAGCGTGACCGCTCAGCGGCCAGACCCAAAGCCTCTGGCCTATTTCGGGAGGATGTCTGATTATTCCATCCACCTGGAGAAGGGCATCCTCCCTCCATGGCAGCCTCCACGGGGAGCCGGACACTAACGCTTGTAGGTCCGGAAACCATGACGCGGACAGGCGTCTGGGAGCCACCAGAATCACCGAAAGCTGTTCTGACCGAACTCAGTCGAGGAGCCGGGGAATCAGAGGGACTGGTGGAAACGCATAGAGGAGCATTCGAGGCCAGGGCTGATGTGAGAAGGCATCCGCCCCGAGTGGGGGTCGGTCCCGGGGGCTCAGGGAAAACCACAGGCGACACTGAGCATTTTCTCGAGGCGTGAACAGATCCACAAAAGGTACCCCGAACCTGATCCAGATCAGCGACACCAGCGCAGAATGCAGACGCCAGTCGGAGTCACGGGGTCCCCCTCTCGACAGGATGTCCGCTGCTACATTCAGGACCCCCGGATGTAGGTGGCCTTGATGGACAGCAGGTGGACATGTGCCCAACACAGTAAATCTGTGGCTACACGCAACAGAGGGAGAGACCGAACTCCCCCTTGGGGATTTATGTAGGCTGCCGCCACCCGATTGTCCATGTGAACTTCGACATGACGACCCTCGAAAAGGGCAGCGAAGTGTCTGACCACCTTCCTCACTGTCATCCGCTCCAACACATTTATGTGTTCGTGCGTGTGGGAGGGCCAGCGATCTGCCACCGTATGGGACAAGCACGTGCCCCCCCCCACCCCAACAGCGACACATCCGTAAACACAGCCACGTCTGACGCAGGGCGTCCGATGGAAACTCCGTGTGAAAGGGTGCAGGGGTTCCCCCAGTGAGCAAGGTCCCCGCCCAATGAGGGGGGAACCCTCAACATACGTGCCTTCTGACGTATTGGGTGCACCCGGAGGCGAATAAACCAACGTTGCAGGTGCCTCGTGTGCAGCAACCCTAGCGGCACCACAGCGTGGGCTGCAGCCATCATGCCCAGAAGTTTCATGATTAACAGGGCCCTCACGATCCTGCGGGGTTGCACGCGGGAGATCACCACGATGAGATCTGCCGCTCTCACCGGCGACAAACGTGCTCTCATCAGGGAGGCGTTCAGCTCCACCCCGAGAAACACAATCGACTGGGACGGAAGGATGGAGCTCTTCTCCCAGTTTATAGAAAACCCCAGGGTTGACAGATGCTCCGTTAACTTCCTGGTCTGTTCCGACGCCTCGTCCTCGGACCGAGCGCACAGGAGCAGGTCGTCCAGGTAGAATAAAACTCTCATTCCCGCCACGCGCAGCCGCTGCAAAGTGCGCGGGGCTAGCTAGTAGCCGAAAGGGAAGCGATTGAATTGATATTGAACTCCCTTGAATGAGAAGCGCAGGAACTTCCGGTGCCTGGGAATTACCGGGATGTGGAAGTATGCGTCTTTCAGGTCTATTGACGTGAACCAGTCTCTGGAACGCACGTATTCCAGGACTTGCCTCATTGTCAACATGCCGAAATGCATCACTGCTATGGAGCAGTTGAACAGGGAAAGATCTAGAATTGGTCTCATTCCCCCCGACTTCTTTGGTACTACGAAGTAGCGGGAGTTGAAACCCGAGAGTTCTTGTCCACGAGGGACTCAGGAAATAGCGTCCTTGGACAGAAGTTCCCGCAGCTCCAGCTCCAGGGTCTGAGACTGAACACGTGATGTGAACGTCGTCTCCATTATCCCGTTGAAGGGAGGAGGAGCGGCCTGAAAATGGAGTGCGTGACCGTAATGAATGGTCTCCGACATCCATTTGCTCATGGCACAAAGGTGGCACCATTCGCGCGCACGTTCCGACAGCGGACGCGTGTTCACGGTCACGTGAGTAATGTCTGAAGACTGAGTATGCGCCCTTACCGCCGTCGTTCGCCCCAGAAGACTGGGGGCGACCCATGGAGGGCTGTGCTCAAAAGGGCGAGTGTGAACCAGCTGGAAGAGGCTGATCCTCACCGCGGGGTGTGGAGACCAAAGGAGCAGGGCGTGTGGGAGCCGGGACCACACACAGGGACGGCAAAGAGCCCGCGGACGGAGCCGCGTACTGTGCCGCCGCGCGTGACCGCGGCCGCGTCATGACGTCCCGTCCCACCCAGCGTTGTGGGGAAAATGGGACGGGCTGGGCCTGGGCGGAGGCCGGGGCCGGTGCGCGAATGGAGCGCACCTTTACAGCCGGCCGTGAGACATGACTGACTGCGGGAATACGTATATGTGCCGCAG
This sequence comes from Nothobranchius kuhntae, assembly GCA_006942095.1. Lineage (NCBI taxonomy): Eukaryota > Metazoa > Chordata > Actinopteri > Cyprinodontiformes > Nothobranchiidae > Nothobranchius > Nothobranchius kuhntae. Next base: position 1,184,304 of record SSNQ01034717.1, read on the forward strand.
TGCTTGATGTGGGGAATGTGTGTGAAGAGCCGGCAGAGGACTCTGCAGAGGACTGTAGGTTTGAGCTCTTTAAGTGACGTTTTTGGGGTTTTATTTCAAAACCAACATCAACATCAACAGCAGCATCAACAGCATTACACTCATGAACACACACATTCCCCCCAAGGAGTCATTTCCGTGGTTGCTTCCGGCGAGGCTCCTGCGCCTGCGACTGCCACGACGGCGTCTGCTGGCTCCGTCGAACCCGTTGGCCGCCAACTCGCTGGTCTCGCTGAGTTGGAGCCGAAGTGGGGGGCTGGCTCCGTGGAGCGGGCGGCGCAGCTGGGCGCCTGAAGTTCCCACGCCGTTCGTCCCATCCTCTGGCGGAACGGCCGGAGTGCAAGGCTGACCGAGGGTGGACCAAGTCTCGCACCATAGCTGATAGTTCAGCTGTCTTCTGAGCCCTCTCGATGACGCCCCTAAGATGGGGACCGAACAAAACGTCAGAGGTAATGGGGCTTTCCAGCATCTCTCTGTGCAGGTGATCAGGAATGGAGGGCAGGGCCTTGAGCCACAGGGTCCGCTGGATGAGGGTCTGCCAGGCAGCAATGCGAGCAGAACCGGTGAGCACAGCAGCGCATAGATTGAGGATAGCATCAGTAGTTTTAATGATGGCGGTCTTCCACTCGTCTGGAGCGTCCAGCTCCTCCATCATCTTTGAAACGCCAAAGGCGAGAAGGGCGATGTTATTCCTTGCAGCGTCGGTCTGAAAGGCACACTGGTGTGCACGGTCGGTGAGCCGTGTCAGCAGCTGGTCATGTTTCGAAGCGGGAACTGCTCGCGGGCCATTGAGGTGGTTCTTGGCGCCAAACAGCGAGGCCAAGTCCGGCTCGAGTAGTGGAACGGACGGCCAGCCCTGGTCGGAGAAGCCCTCAACCTTGGTGATGGGTACGTAGGTGGAAACTGGCGCCTTGAGCTTTGCAGGCTCGGTGAAGGTGGCGGACCAGCAGCCCATAGCAGCGGGGAAGCGCGGCCAGATAGGGTCTGGACAGCGCATCTGAGTTGTCCCGAAAATTCCCGCCAAGTCAACCGCTTCGGGCGGGGGCGGTTCTGGAACGGCTAGCCCCTTGCGGACCGCAGCGGCAGAGATGATGGCGGGCAGCTCCTGGAGCAGTGCTCTTACTGCTGGTAGGGAGGAGCGAGAAGCCGCTGGGGCAGGAAGACCCGCTGAGCCAGGCTCGTCGACCTCCGTGTTGTCTAGGAGTGAGGAATAGCTAAGGCGGCTAGCCTCGTCGTAGTCCTCACTGTCGGTGACGTCATCCAGCCGGTTGAAGCCAGCCGGCTCCTGACCGGCATTGAAGAAGTCCAAAGCCTTGTCCAGCGAATACGCCTCAGCCACCGGGAATTCCTCGTCGGCGGTGGGAGTGAAGCACTCGACCCGGCGGATCTTCTCAGCCACAGGCAGAGCGGCACAAAACGGGCACGAGGCCTGGGGGGTCAAGGCCAGGCCAGCGTGATGAGCCCCGAGACAGACCTCGCATTTGGCGTGCAGGTCGCCGCTGGAAATGGATCCCGTCTGGCAGGCCGGGCAGGTTCTGGCGTCGCTGGACATGCTGGTGAGTCGTAATCTTCTTGATAATTGCTCTTTAGAGAAGCTCTCAGGCTTGGCATGAAGAGAAAAAGGAAGAGGCGAACAGTGGAGTCGCTCCACTTATATACCCACAAGGGGGCCCACTATTAGTGGGCGTACATTGAAGCTCTTCATGATTGGCTGATGCGGAGATCATCCTTCCAATAGCAGCTCGCTTAAGGGCTAAGACTAGATGAAATAGAACCTTAGGATTATTCTTATTTTGGTCACGTTTTGGAGGGATGTTGGAACCCAAAGTGCAGAAACCCAGGATGACACGAGGCAGGAGATGATGTAAAGTAAAATCCTTTAATTTTGAAGGGTGAAACGAAGAATAAATCCAGGGGCAGGGAGCTAAAGTCCAAAAATGTCCAAAATCCAAAATAAACTAGAGATCCAACTGAGACACGAGAAACGCTAGAGACTAGGAACGAGAGACTGACAGAATTACTACAAACAGCAACAATGGACCGACAAGACACAGAGACAAGACAGGGCTTAAATACACTGGGGCATAATGGGAGGCAGATGAGCTGCAGGTGTGTGGAGTGTGGGGGGAGGACCAGGTGAAAGCAATGACTAATCAGGGAAGAAACTAACATGACCTAAGAGTGAACCTAAAAACAGAAAAGCAACCATATAGCTAAAACTCTAAAGGGAAGGAGAACTACAAAAACCGGTGGGACAAAACATATTAAAGAGACTAATAAAAATGAAAAGCTGAAACTATAAACACTGCAGAGGGATGACTGGCTGCAGAGGGGTGACTGGAGAAGACTAAACACAGGAGACACATAAATGAGATGCAGACAAAGGACACATGAGGGCGCTATGAAACACAAAAGGAGAACCTGGAGTGGGAACTGGAGGGGCTGGGGAACAAAGGGACACAGAACATGACAATTTTGGCATATGAGGTTGCTGAAGAAAGAAGACCTGGCATTTTCTACAGCTTCATTGTATGGCTCGAGAAGTTCTTTAAAATATTTGCGATGAACAACCAAACCTGTCCTCTTCCACCAACGTTCTGCTTTTCTACAAGAGCGTCTAAGATCAAGAATCTGGTTGTTCAGCCAAGGTGAACTGGAGGCACTGGAACTGTGGCTGGTTTTGTGTGGGGCAACCTGATCTAGAATTTTGAGGCAGTGATCATTAAATGAGTTAGTAAGGAGCTCCACGTCATCAGAAGAAAGAGGTACAAAGTCAAAAAGGGAGGAGAAATTTTAAATGGTAGAACTGTTGATAATACGTCTTTGCTTGGCAGAGTCTGGTAAAAGAGATTCAGAATTTAGGTTAATATGAAAGGAAATTGTCTCTCACACCTTCTCCTGCATCAGAGGCTGGGGCTCCACTGAGCAGCGAGATCAGCCCAACTCCATTGAGTTTCTGTTGGATCTGCCATGTCACAGCCGCAGAGCAGCGATCAGGTAGAGCTTCGCCTCTCAGGATCTTTCGAAGCTGAACAAAGAAGCAAACTCTCTTCCCCCGTTTCCTCTTCCATGGCCTCCGGCACAGCGGCAGGCTGACAGGTAACAAAGGGCCAACACCTGGGTTAATGCCAGTTTCCAATGGCAGTTGGAAAGCGGGTCTGGTATTGGAGTTCTGGAGGTTGATCATCGCGGATCTGATCAACAATAGTAAGTCTCGATCATATGTTAGCAGGGAATCTGCACCAGATAAAGAAGAAACAATAAAAAACAACAAATAACCAAAAAGATCAGGAGTCTTGCAAACGCACAACCACTCATGGGTAGGGATGGGTACCTTTGACATTTGAATCGATTCGGTACTAATTCCCGGTACCTAGGAATCGATACCGGTACTTAACGGTACGAATTTTCGATACTTTTGAGTGTTTAATATTTTAATTCACTTTTATAATTAAACATATATATTTCTCAATATGTTAACATATTTGATAAATATCACGATAAATAACATACAACTGTTTGTATTTTCACATCGTCCTTGTAGTTTTATAAGCTGACAATTAAACTGAAGCAAACATCTTTACTGTGAACTAAATTTACTGTGTATCTTCATTCCTTTTACTGTCCTCTTTCATTTGATTTTTCCTACTGGGAAGTTAGAATTTCCGAAGAGAAAGCGAACGCACCATTAGCTGATAACAATGGTGGCAATGGAAGGTAACATCAAGCTAACGTTATCTTAAACAGTTTATTTAACTGCTGGAGCAGATTAAAACGATTATGCCTCACACTTAGATTGTTGTCGCTGGTTTCATCTTCACCCAATCACCCGTCGCATTTAGTAAAGTGAAGCCAATCTTTAGAGCGCGTTCATGTTCTTCCAGTCGGAAATTCAAAGTTCCGAGGAGATCGCAAACGCACTTTAGCGAAACAGAAGCTAACATATCAAGCTAACGTTATCTTAAACATTTTATTTACCTACCGGAGCAGATTAAGATGAGGATGTCTCACTTAGATCGTTGTCGCTGGTTTCATCATCACCCAGTTACCCATCACATTTAGTGAAGTGGACTCAAGCTTTAGCATGCGTTCTTTCTACCTTGCTGCTCTGTTTAAAAACTGGCTCGCAGTGACCGACGACATAACGCTCTTGCGCATGCGCAGCTGTCTTGGCAAGTTCTCATTATGAAGGACGGGTACCGAAACGAGGCACCGTTTGAAATGACGTGAATCGGTGCTCAGTCGGTACTGTGGAATTCGGTCGGTACCTTAAAAAGTACCGAATTCGGTACCCATCCCTACTCATGGGCGCCATCTTTCTAAGTCTCACAACTCAGGTTCAGTGAAAGACCCACTCTAATAATCTTTTTTAGCTGTTTTAAAATAGCTCTCAGTGGTCTTTAAACTATGATTATAGTTGGAGAGATTAATATCTTCCATGAAGCCATCAGAATGTCCTGATGACATTGTACCAGCCAGACTCTTCAGGGAGGTTCTTCCAGTGGTTGCCCCTTATGTGCTCAACATTATTAACTCCAGTCTTGTTTCAGGAATTATACCCTCCTTTTTTAAACATGCCGTGCTTCAACCACTATTGAAAAAATCTGGCCTAGACCCAACTGTCCTCGGGAACTTTCGCCCAATTTCAAAGCTCCCCTTCTTGTCGAGTCTGGTTTTAGACAATATCACAGCACAGAATCCGCTCACATCAGGGTTTTTAATGATATTATTTTACCCACTGATTCCGGTTCCCATGTTGCCTTGATGATGTTGGACCTCTCAGCTGCATTTGACACGGCTGACCATGACATTTTATTGTCCCGCCTTGAGAATTTGGTCGGCATTAAGGTATCTGTGCTTGACTGGTTCCATTCCTATTTCTGCAACAGGTCTAGTAGAGTTAGGATGGACGATTGTTCATCTCCCTCTGCTGCTCTTCCTTGGGGTGTGCCACAGGGGTCTATTCTCTGCCCCCTTTTATTTAGTATTTATATTCTTCTACTGGGACTGATCTTTAGGAAGTTCAACATCAACTTTCATCTTTATGCGGACGACTGCCAGATTTATGTTCCCTTGAAGACTTTTACCTCCATCCAGCCGCTCCTTGATTGCCTGAGTGAGGTTAAAGACTGGCTGGCAGCAAATTTTCTGCTGCTGAATGATTTTAAGACCGAGTTTATTGTTTTTACTCCTAATGGCTCGTCTTCCTCCGCTCCTGATTTTTCTGCTCTTCCTTTTAAAATTAGCTAAACAATTGTTAATCTTGGATTTAAAATGGATGCAGCTCTAAAAATGGACCCTCATGTTAATCACATGGTTAAGTCATGTTTTTATCAGCTGAGACGTCTTTCTTTTGGTATTTCAAAAGCCGCATTATCCCACCTTCAGCTAATACAGAATGCAACAGCAAGATTTCTGACTAATACGGGCCGTCGGTAGCACATCACTCCAATTTTAGCAAGACTTCACTGGCTTCCTGTGCACTATCGCGTACGTTTTAAAATTTTATTGTTTGTTTTTAAGGCCTTGAATGGCTTAGCACCACCTTACGTATCTGACTTACTCACTCCTTATTTGGGCAGGACTCTCCGTTCAGGTGACCTACACCTGCTACAGATTCCCTGTCTAAGCTGCAAAACCCGTGGTGAACGAGCTTTCTCTGTCTGCGCTCCTAAGCTCTGGAATGATCTCCCATTGGTTATCAGACTCTGCCCCTCCATTGGGGTTTTTAAGTCTCGCTTAAAGACTTACTTTTATTACCTTGCTTTTACTGCCTAGCTATTTTACGTATCTAGGTTTATTTACACTATTCTTTTACCTATTTTACCGACTTCTCTTGACTGGTTCTTTGTGCTGTGCTCTAGGGGTTGCATGACTTAATTTTTTTTAAAGTCAACAGTCAAGTAATGAAAATCGAGTCGACGTCGACTAGTCGTTGATGACGTCATACACCTGAAGAGGCACGGGGGGGGGGGGGGGGGGGGGGGGGGGGGGGTCGGTAGGTTCGCTGGAGCTTTTGACAAATAAAATTGTGCCCACATTCTCTAAGTTAACACATCTCTTTTAACAACGGTAGTTTCTACATCCTACTTCAGCCCTCTCCCCCCTCCCCCTGCGCAGCAGCGCAAACTCACTGATGTGCCTGCAGCCTTTCCTGCTGCTCTAAACATTAAAATAATTATTTCATTTTCTGTTCCTCACTTCTGATTACCTTCAATGGTGTCTGTTTGTTGCAACCACCAGGTACAAAAACTAACTTGTTTTTATTTGACTATTTTTCTGTCCTGTCTCTGTTTATTATCTTCCTGCATCTCCTCTCAATCCTAAAGAAAAACTGCTACCTGGCTTCATATATATTCACCTTATGAGTTACCTTTGAACTGTAGTTCTAAAAGATCTACTGACCACAAAAACAGCGGAGTGCCGCTGCTCGCCGGCCGACTACAACGGGACCGTTTTTGCTGCGGAGTTCGTGCCGGAGCGGAGATAGTGGAATTTTGAGGGTGCGTCACTGGAGAACAAAACTGGTGATGTGCCTCGCTCCGCATCAGCGAAATGCATCAGGCACAAATAACAGACAGAAAACATTAAAGGAAATGAGCCCACATGAACGATCGCGTGTTTAATTTGTTTTTGAGGTGGTGACACCCGATTTGGCGGTGCTCAGGACGCAGATGTCTGGAGCGCGTCAACGATCAGAGCTTTGCATTCGCAAACTGGTTAAGATTAGGATGGGGGTGAGGGGAAGGTAAAATTGCAAGAGGGAAAAGGTCACAGTTTGGTTAAATGTCTGTTTTACCGCCGGTGTCAGTACCGACGCTCTGGTACAGCGCGTCGCCTCCGCCTCCCGACGCACAGGGGCTCATCACCTGCTGTCTTTTCCGAGGACTGCATCTTGTCAGTCCTTATCACGTGACAGCGACTAGTCGATGACAGGCATAAAAAGTCACTACAGAGCCGTGAAGTCAATTAGTCGACTAGTTCGTACCACCCCTACTATGCTGTAGCTGTTTTATTCTTTTATATTATTCTTTTAACCTTATATGTTATCCCTGTACAGCACTTTGGTCAGCTCACATGCTGTTTTTAAATGTGCTTTATCAAATTAATGGAATGGAATGGATTATGCTGATTTTAGCCAAAATTACAAAACCTGTGCCATCTTCTAGTACTATATAGTAGCAGTAGCTCATTAATGATTCGCTTCTGGGTTGTGGGCAGAGCTGAGGACAGGGACACTCTAGCAAGGCCCCCGACTTACATGCAAAGGACCTGGGTTCGATTTCAGCCTTGGCCAGATTTCTTTAAATTAGTTTACAAAGTTGGACCGAACTTGCTCACACATAAGCCGGTCAGAGAGGGAGAATCGGACAGGTGGAGGGACGGAGGAGCTCAGAGCAGCAGACAGAGCAGGTGGATTACTTCTAAGCAACAACACAGACCTGAGATCATCAGCAGCAGCAAATGTGTTTGTTCATTCTAGGTAAAAAAGAGGCCATTATTTTTTGTTGCTTAGAAGTCATCCACCTGCTCTGTCTGCCGCTCTGAGCTCCTTTTTCTGATTCTCTCCTCCACAGCATGTTGGTTTATCCTCAATGACCAAACGCACAATGCTTAGTCCAACTTTCAAAACTAATTTGTGCCAGGCGCTGTAGTACCCTGTTGTGACCTCTGCTTTCCATTTACACTCATTGGCCGCTTTATTGGGCAAGGAGAAGGGATCTGAAAAAACAAAAAGTGGAGCACAGAAAAAAAACTGGTTACCCAGATGTGAACAAACTACACCATACCTGGGTGGGATCAAGCTAGCCCAGATGTGAAAGCGCCAAAAGTCCGGGATAAACTGAAAATAATAGCTGGACAGCCTCAATACCCACTTGACCATCCTTTTGGTCAGGGGAGGGCAGCATGCTGTTTCCAAAGTCTTGTCTGTAACAGCGACTTATTTTAATGTCACTCATCCTCATGAATGAACTTCCAAATAATGGACTTCAAGGTTGGATTGTTTCACCAGCCTGTCTGTTTGAGGGTGGTAGACATTGGCTGGCACAGATAATCTGTACAATTCATGTGCAGGACATGAATGAAGTGCCTTGGTCTGCGCGGTTTCTTTCACGATCCCCACACAGGTGATGACCTGAAACAGCACATGCCTAACACATTTTATGGAGATATTAAGCAGAGGCACTGCTTTGGGGTATGGGGTCGCGTTGTCCATCAGAACTAACAAGAACCAGTAGCTGTGTGCACTCTGCAACAATGGACCAATTAAATCCACGCTGAGGCACTCAAGCGGCACCTCCATTAAAGGGAGGGGCCTCAGCCACACTTTTGAGTCGGCTGGTGAATTTACCAACACACATTCCAGGCAGGCCGCACATCAGCGGCACACATCCTCCCGGATGCTCGGCCAATTAAATTGGACGGTTTTTCCATACAGCATGTGTCCTGCCATGGGGTTAAAATGAGCCGTTTGGAACACTATTTCCTGACAGCTCCTGGGCACGAGTAATTGGGTGTTTTCTGACTGAGTCTGGGTGTCATAACTTACCTGGTACAACCTATCCCTAATCAATGCAATCAATGGGTATGCTAGCACTACAGCAGGGCACACCATGTGATCAAATATCATTTGGTCAAAGGATGTGTGTAGAGCAGGGCTATTCAATTCTGGGCCTCGAGGGCCAGTATCCAGCAGGTTTTAGTGGTTTCTCTAGTCCAACACACTATCAGTGATTGAATCACCTGTGCAGCAGCTCATCAAACTCTGCAGAAGCCTGTTAATCACCAGCTGATTGAAATCAGGTGTGTTGAAGCAGGGTTAAAGCTAAAATGAGCTGGATCCCGGCCCTCGAGGTCCGGAATTAAATAGCCCTGGCATAGAGTATCATCACATACGTTGAAGAAGAACATTCTCCATGTTGTGGAATGGTGGGCCAGCCCGAGCAGTCGGAAGACATCACGTCACTGCTGAACACAGGGCATATGTAGGTAACTGACTGTCATGACCGGACTTCCATACATTGTCCCACTCAAATCCTGGTCAATTAATACACAAGATCATGGTTCCAGTTCTGCCGGAGGTTCTCTTCCTGTTCCTTTGTACCTTCATGCCACCCTGCTGAGGACCGAGGTTTGTGTTGAAACCTGCAAGTTTACTTGCATAGGGCAAATCTAAATAACTGACACTGCATTTTTTTAATTTATTTTTTAAAATATTTTCTTTTTATTGAAAGTTTTGTTAAGGTACATAAAGCATACAACAGCTATTGGCACAGTGGAACCGTCAGGTCCGCCCTGTTCCGGGACAGCCATCCTCCCTTCTCTTCCGAGTCCCATGGCCTCAGGTTTTGTCCGTATATCAAGGTCCATGTAGCCCTTAATGTTCCGCCTCTGATGTTCTAAAGGGATGTTTCCAGTCCATTATGAAGTGTTCGTACCCGCAGAAAGCTCTTACACTTCCAGTAAACCTTTGAGAGTAGGCTAAATCTTAGTTCTACAACCTGCCCTCCATCATTGCGTGTTGTTGCTGTAAGTAAATCTCTCCCATTTCTCCCAATTCTTATGAAAATGGTCTAATTTAAGGTTCAAAAAGGCTGTCAGTTTTTCCATCTTATATATTCAGTGTTGGGAGTAACGCTGTACAAAAGTAATTAATTACTGTAATGCATTACTTTTTGCTGGAATGTGGTAATGCAAGGCATTACAGGGAAAGAAAATACAGACATAGCAAATATGATTTAAAAGGACATGAATATTTAACATACCTAGACATCGGATACTCATAAAGGAACATTGTGTGTCTATATATGGAGTTAAATTGTGGAATAAATTAAATACTGAAATCAAGAATGCAAAAACAATATTGACTTTCAAAAAGGAGATAAAAAATGAAATGATTAACCTATATAGATCCATTACATAAATGTGAGAGGGAAGGGGGGTTGGGGGGATGAAAGAAAAAAAAAAGGAAACAAGTCTATGTATTCATTTGTGTATGTATGTATGTAGAGGTCTACAACTTTATGCTTCTCTCTGTGTAACTCGTTTTCGCTTTTTTTTTCTTTCGGTTCATGGGTTGAGATTGTGTGGACCAACCAGTCCAGGAACTATATTGTTCAAATTTTTTATGAATCATATGATTGTTTCATTTGTATTAATGTTATTTTAGTTAAAAGGGGCAGATAAAATAAGTTTTTCTCCTTTCTGTCCCCTTTTTCATTTTAGCTTGTAGTAATTTTTTTCAGTTTTTATTTTAATGTCAATAAATGAAAAATGACATAAAAAATAAATAAATAAAATGGTAATATTTACTCGGTACAATCGTCAGTAACGCGGAAATTACAATGCATTTTTAAACCCAGAATCAAGATGTGGGTTTCTTAAAAATTAAAATTGCGGAAAGCCCAAAACAAAGATCCAGTATCAACATATATTACGTCATTTATGGACTCCGCTTTGCGGGCATTCAATGAGCAGAGAGGACGCAGCGGTAACGGCTCAAATACTCCTGCTGCGTCCTGCGCGTGGCCGCTGACATTCACAAAATCGCTCCACCAAAACAAAGTAATTCACTTGCGATCGTTCATATCAGCCCATATTCTCTGTACTTTCTGTACTTTTCTGACATGCTTTGCATCTGCTGTGTTCATAATCAGTTTTTTTTTCCTTTTCATCCCCCCCACCCCCTCCCCTCATACATAAATGTGTGAGGGGAGGAGGGTGGGGGGGGGGGGGGGGGGGGGGGGGGGGGTGAAAGGAAAAAAATAACCTAGTATGTATTCGTATGTGTATATATGTATGTATATAGATCTATAACTTAAAGAGCAAGTCACCCCCAAATAAACTTTTTTTTGCTGATAAACTAAATAAACGAGTGTCTAATCGTGCTGCAGACACGTGTCGTCAATAATTTGGCACTTCAGTGCATCTTAGTTAAAATTTAAATATTCTGCCTAAAACTGGCAATGTTGTGCCGTTGTCAGGTAAAAACTCTGCACTGTATTCTAATTTAAATCTGCCACCGCTATTGGCTAAGAGGTATGCTATGATGTAAACTGGTACATTATGATGTCACAATGCTGTCGTGAGCCTGTGTGTGTGTATTTGTTAGCAGCTCCGCCCTCTCGGTCTGCCAGGCAGCAGCATGTGTTGCATTTTTCAAACATGAAGTGGGAGTGGAGTTAGACTCTGGTAGGGGTTGACTTGCTCTTTAATGCTTCTTTCTGTGTAAATTGTTTTCTTTCTTTTTTTTTCTCAAATTTATGGGTTGAGATTTTGTCGGCCAACAAGTCCAGGAACTATATTGTTCAATTTCTTTAAGAATCATATTATTTCATTTGTATTAATGTTATTTTAGTCAAAAGGGGCAGACAACATAAGTTTTTCTTCTTTCTGTCCCCTTTTTCATTTTGGCTTGCAGCAATTTAGTTCTGTATTTTTATTTTAATGTCAATAAATGAAAATAAAACATTGAAAAAAATAATCTGTGCCCTCGCCCGTTGATTTCAACTCATTGCTGCTGGAGCGCAGCGCATATTAAGCTTTTCTTGCGTTCAGTAGATCCCTTTGGCTGATTAGTTAGAAAGTAGGAAATCTAGGAAACAGTTTTTCTGGAAGACGGAGAAAACATGCAGCATGCAGGAAGGTTAGAGAGAGAAAGGGCCAGAAATTATTCAAATAAAATCAAGAAAACAAAACAAAGTGCTTGAAAAGAAAAAAAACTAGGTAGATTTATCCCCAATACACATTTTTACCAGTGGAAAGCAATAATATATGAGCATTTAATATTTATACATGTGATAGAATCAGATCACCCCAGAAGTCAGTCCTGCATCCAGGGCCGTATCAAGGCATTTGGGGACCAAGGCAACATAGGCTTGGAGCCCCCACCACCTCAGTTAATCTAAGATGGCAGCGTGCTGAGAGTACAGATTGTTGTTGCTTTTATTTAATTAAGAACTGTTATCATATCTGACTGTTTTTAACAGCAATCCTAGCTCAGACGCCACATCACCTTCCTCTGGATGTGTCACGAGTTCACTGAACGTCACATGACCTAATTCATATTGAAATTGTTTTGGTGAAAGTAACTTAAAGTAATGCAAAATTAGTGTAATGCCTTACATTTTAAAATCAGTAATATTGTAATGTAATCAATTACATTAAAATGAGGGTAACAAGTAATAAATAATGCATTACAGTTTTG
>SSNQ01034717.1:1196849-1274414 GCA_006942095.1 Nothobranchius kuhntae
ACTAACTTACAACCCATCACGACTGTGATTGTGTCGACTATCTCCCTCCAATATGGCTGAATTACCGGGCATTTCCAAAAAATATGGGAGTTGTCTGCCATGTTTTCCCCACATTGTCTCCAGCAATGTCCTTCTTTCGGCTGGCCTTTCTGTTTGCATTTTATTTTAGGGGTTATGAAGAACCTGGTAAAATTTGTCCAAGTGAATTCCCTCCAGTAACCCGAACTGGTAGTTTTCCCCTGTGTTTCACATATAGTTGCCCAACTTTCATCTGATATGGTGACTTGTGCTTCCCTTTCCTATTTAATTTTAATATAATTAGTTGATTGGTCTTTGAGTGATTGTAGGTTCTGATAAAGTTTGGTAATTAGTTTGTTTTTAATCTTACTTTGATATGCCTCTTTTATAAGGGAGACTAGCCCATCCCTCTGTTCTTCCGTGTTTTTTATGTTACTGTTGAAATAAGACCTGACTTGGAGATATCTAAAAACAATCCAGGTTTTCCAAACCATATGTGTCCCTTAATTTGTCAAAACTATGTAGTCCATCCTTCCCTGCTATTGAGCTAAATGGTCCAATCCCTTTTGTCGACCATGCCGGATAGCGGCCATCTATTTGTGCCAGGGAGAATTCCTTATCGCTTGTGACCCATCTAAGTTGTTTTATGTTGGTGTCTGATTCATGATTCTCACATTCGTCAAACCATATCTTTAAAGGCGTTTTAGTCCATTCATTTAACTTTTTTTTCTTTTCCAGATATAATTTTTTCATCCCCTAATATTGTCTGTAGTGGTAATTTTAATTGCATCATATCTAAATCTTTCCATTTTGCCACATACAATGGCTCACACCAATAGAGTAAATATCTTAATTGTGCTGCTTTAAAATAACTTTCTAAGTTTGGGAGGGAAAGTCCACCCTTCTCCCTAGGCAGTTGTAGTGTTGTGTATTTAACTCTAGGTTTGCGGACCTTCCACATGAATCCCGAGAGCATTCTCTTCCATAGTGCAAATTGTTTGGCTTGCATGTATGCCGGTATAGATTGAAGGAGGAAAAGTAGTCGTGGCAATATATTCATTTTGATCATATGGATTCTATTATATAAATCAAGTGGCAGTATGTTCCATCTTTGAATGTTTTCTTTTAGCTCCTTTGTAATCGGTGAATAATTTATGTCATAGATGTCTGTCAGTATTTTGGGGATCTTAATTGTTTAATTGTTCCACTTAAATTTGGATATGTTTTTGATCCTTGCCGTAGGTGTGTAATTGTGTGTAATCACTTGAGTTTTTGGGATGTTTATTTTATGTCCAGAGTGTGAGGTTCTCTGTGTGTGTGTGTGTGTGTGTGTGTGTGCGTGCGTGCGTGCGTGCGTGCGTGTGTGTGTGTGTGTGTGTATCCTCACCTCTTCTCCTCAGGTGTGACAGGCAGGCCACACCAGGTGCCATCAGAGGCTATTAAGGTGGAGCACTTAAAAGCAGGCCGGAGGAGGAAGGCAATGCCAGATGATTAAGCCTCACAGCTTGGTAATCAGGTCAGCTCTGTGCTTCCTTGTGCTTCCCAGTGTTTTTCTCACGAGTGATGTTTTGTCTCACAGCCGTCCCAACCTTCTTAGTTCCCAGACCTAAGGATCTCCCAGCGTCTTCCCTGAACCGTGGTGTCTGCTTCGCCCAGTGCTCCTCCTGGCTGCAGCTCTTCAGCACTGTCATCCATGCCCTGTGGGATCCTTCTCTTCTCCACCTGCCTGTCCACCCTTGAGCCTCCAGCGCTCCTAGGAAATCTCAACCTCAGCCTGCCACACTCCCACACTGGACCTCACCTCCCCTCCAAACACTCATCGCCATGCAGACCAGTAAGCTCTCCCCCTTCATTCTATTAGAACACAGCCTCCTTGCTCCTCGACTCACCTTCTGTTTCCCCTTCAGAACCGCCTCTGCGAACCCGTCCAGAGTGCCTCCACCATACTGAGAACCTGCTGAACTTTTAATAAAACTGTTAAACTTTCTCCTGTGTCCGGGTGTGTTCGCTCAAGAGTCTCCTAGAGAATCATGACACAGAGAGTTCTCTGAACATTTCCATCTTTGTCAATAGGTTGGGCAGACTTTTTCCTGGGTCCGCGAGAGTCAGCAGAACATTGTCTGCGTAGAGACCTATCTTATATTCCGTCCTCCCTATCCTCGTCCCCCTAATTTGGTCGTCCTCCCTAATGGCTTGTACTAGCGGTTCGACAAATAAGGCGAATAAGGCTGGGCTGAGCAGGCATCCCTGCCGACAACCTCTTTCCAGACCTACCGCTTCAGTTAAACTCCCATTTATTTTTATTCTCGCTGAGGGTTGATAGTATAGGTTCCTAATCATCTGAATGAAAGAGTCTACGAAACCAAATCGTTCCATAGCTAGAAATAGGTATTCCCATCAAACAGAATCAAAGGCTTTTTCTGCATCCAGGCTCAGGGCAACTGACTTGCTCGGGGTTTCATTCATATAATCTAATCTATGTAAGGCTCGTCTTACGCTGTCTTGAATCTGTCTGTTCTTGAGAAATCCTGTCTGATCCTCATCAATAATTTCAAGTAGTATATTTTTGAGTCTGTCAGCTATTATCGAAGTGAATAATCTATCATCCATATTTAGAATTGAAATTGGTCGGTATGAGCTGCAGTGCCTTCTGTCCTTGCCCCCCTTCGGGATTACTGAAATGATTGCCTGTCTCCAGGATGGTGGTGCCTCCCCTCCCTCTAACACATAGTTGAAACATTTTAATAATAGTGGCGAGAGCAGATCTCTAAAGATTTCGTAATATTCTGATGTATAACCATCCGTACCCGGCATTTTATTTGTTGTTGTCTTTGCAATGGCTGTTTACAGTTCTTGTTTAGTAATTTGTTGCATTAGTTTTTTATTTTGTTCCCTCCCAATGTTAGGTAGGTCCAAAGAATGTAAAAATTTCTTAATGTATAGAGGGTCGACCTCTTGGGTCTGCGAGTATAGTGTTTTATAATAGTTTGCAAATGAGTTTTGTATCTCTTTAGCAGTATAACACAGCGTTTGAGTCTCTTCATCTTTAATACAATAAATCCCTCTTTCTTCTTCCTGTTAATCATAGTATTTTTGCTTGACAAATCTAGCTTTTAATTCCTCTTGTCTGTCATATATATCACTTGATTCCTGTGTTGTTAAATTAATCTCTTCCAATAATTGGAGGTCCTTAACGGTGGCGTGCTTAGTCTCTAAGTTCTTTAATTTGACTAGTAACTCGTTCATTTGCTTATGTTTCTCTTTCTTTTTGTTCGAGGACCACATGAGCAATTTTCCTCTTATTACTGCCTTCGATGCATCCCATATAATACTAGGGGATACCTCTTTATTATCATTTAGTTCACAATAGCTTTTATACTCGTCATTTATGAATTGTACACATTGGGGATCATTTAACAAGCTTGTGTTCAACTTCCAGCTAGTTTGTTTTATTTCCGTCTCTAGATGTATAGATAGGTAGATCCCTGCATGGTCTGATATATCTCTTACTCCTATTTTACATCTGAGGATTCTGTCTATCGGTGTTAGTCATAAAGAAATAATCTAATCTGGAGTACTTTCTATGGGGAAATGAGAAAAAAGTGTTGCTCCTTTCCTTGGGATGCAGCTCCCTCCAGACGTCCATCATATTTCCTTCTTGAAGAAGTTTGTTTTAACTGTTTTTGTTTCCGGATTCGTCCTTTTAGTCAGTCTTATTGTTGGTGTCTAAATGGGGCTGTACTTGTACGTTCCAATCCCCCCCACAGATAAGGGTTCCTTTGTGTTCCGCAATCAGATTAAAAAATCTCTTTATAAATTCCTGATCATTGCCTGGTGGCCTGTAAACATTTAATAGAGTCACTGGTTTATGATCAATTTGCCCCACTACCATAACATATCGCCCTTTTCTGTCCCCTATTTGTTGAGTTAACTGAAAGTTAGTTTTATTTCCAATCAATATTGCCACTCCCTTTGCACATCTCTGTCCATATGATGAGTAGTATATCAGTTCGAACCCCAGACGTTTTAATTGCTCATGTTCCTTATTGTTTAAGTGGGTCTCCTGCCAAAAAACTATATCTTGTTTTTCCCTTCTCATCTTAGTTGCCACCTTTTTCCTCTCAATGGGGTTATGGAGCCCGTTGACGTTTAATGATACAATGTTATCTTCCTGAAATGGCATGGTGTTCCCTTAAAACAACGGTTAAAAAATAGGCTCTCCCTGCACTGATCAACCCGACTGGTAAAAAAAATAAACAGCCTGTGCCATAACAAACAACAACTGAACATACATTTGAACATGACTTCAAGAAAGAAGTAGAAAATTCACTTCTAAGTCTATGAGGGGAATTCTTCCTATAGAGGGCCCCTCAAGGGAGTGTGATGTCCGCTCTGGTACCATCCTGACCCCCTGTAGGTTCTTCTCAGTCCAGCGGTCCGGTTATTAAATTCCGTCAAACCACAGCTGTCTACTGATACGTAAACACGATTACAATCCTAATCTCCATCTTAATATTAAACATTATTTTTCTTCACTCCCTCAAACAGTTTTTCTTTGCCTATGTTAATCAACCTTAAACGGAATGTTTACTCACAACCTCTTAACCAGTTTCAGTCTCTCAGTTGAGATGGGTGGTGAAAACGTGTAAGTTCTTCCCGAGCCACCTGAGCATCCACGACCCTTCCCCGTCCTCGGTCCCATCCGCTGACCGTCCACGAATTGTCTTTTGGCCTTACTTGAGTCCCGTTTGTCCATTGAGCTGGTCCCCTGCTAGACGGTTCTCCGAATCCCCCATCTTCTCCTCCTATCAGCAGGCCCTTCCTCTGTAGATCTAGCTTTGCTGATGTCACATTCGTGTAGGTAACTGGACCATCTTTGTAGATGACTCGGAGCTTTGCTGGGGCGGGTGTCTGGAATCTAATGCCTTTTTCTTTTAGTATTTTCCATAACGGGGTGTATTCTTTTCGTTTCTGGATTATTATCGGGTAGTCGTGATCCATGTAAATCCGATGTCCTTCTATTCGTATATCTTTCTTCAACCATGCCTTCTTCAGCACTTGCTCTTTAATGTTATATTCAAGGAAACATACAATCATGGTTCTGGGGGGCACGTGTGTAGGAGGCTTCTGACCGAGTGATCTGTGGCATCGTTGTATCCCCAACTCTACGTTCTGCATACCTAGTTCAGTCTTTAAGAGCTTCTCCACATATTCAGTCGGGTTGTCAGCTTCCTGGTCCTCTGGTTTTCCAATTGTTCCTCCGTGACCGGGTCTCCAGATCGGTTAGCTTGGCCAGCATTCGTTGTTGTTCCTCTACGGTCTGAAGTAGCACCTCCTTGGCATTAGCGCTCCACTCTTCCACCTCTCCCACTCTTTGCTCCATTTCTTCCACTCTCGTCTCCATGCTTTTTAAGTTGGCCCCTACCTCATCCATCTTCTTATTCATCTCGTTTTAAAACTCCCCAGCTCTTGCTTCATGTCGACTCTCATCGTCTCCCAAGCTTCACTGAAGTGTTTTTTCATATCTGCGTGGCTAGCCATGATTTCCTCTCGAATAGCTTGGAGTGTGGCCATCGTGTTTTGGGCGTCTTCATTCCCTTCTCTCGTCGCCATTCCTTCGTTCTCTTTGTTGGTTTTCCTGTCTGTGGTTTGTATCTTTTTAGTTTTGTATCCGTAGCTGAAAAAATGGGGAAATGCTGGACCCTCGCTGAGAGCTCCTGTCTATAACTCGCTTCGCCGCCATACCCGTAAGTCCGACACTGCATTTTGTTTACTGACAATTGACAACAATTAAAATAGTTCTTTTAATCATTTAAGTGATTATTTTATGATCATTTTCAGTCATGTTGTCACTCTTTTTTTTTGTTCTTTTCTTTTTGTAGTTATTTTTGCTCTCTGTGTTTATTTTGCCAGTTGTCGCTCAGCTTTCTACTAATTGAAGCTGTCATCAGAAGATATGATTTGATTGCTGTATCACATGCAAACACCTACACAGACACTTAAATGTTGTGTGTATTAGAGAGTCAGCTGAACTAAACACTCATTGAGTTTCCCTGGCAGGTGGGAAATCACAGCATCAGAACCTCAGTAGAACCTCTGGAAGCATGTGTTGTTTGTGGTAGCTGCAGTGCTGGGTGAGACGCATGTTACATACAGCACGTGTATGCTCTAATTCTTTTCATCTGCAGCTCCGCAGAGAGAACAATTGACGTGAGCTACAGCTGAACATCTTCACATGAGCTATTATCTTTCATGCTGAGCTACAAAAAATGCAATACAAACAGATGCTGCAGCATCAGAGATACTCAATGGTTTCTATATTTATATGTAAACAACAAGCAGTGATGTAGGGATAAACCCCTAACAGAGACTACTTCTGTTGCAGCTTTTATGAGCTAAATTAAAATGAACTGACTGAAATATTAATGTGAATGTTCAGATTAAAAGTGATAAAAAGGTGCACCCCATCTTTGTTTCTAGCCTCAAATACGAGCATCCGATCAGCTCTGTGATCTGCAGCAGCAAACCTGTCAAGTCTGACAATGCCACAGGATCTGACAGGAAGTCAACATTCAGAAACAACATGGGACCTCTGGGGGAAGCTTTTCTTTTACACCGGGGAGGTGAAACACAGATGGAATGATCCACAGCTGGCAGAAGCAGCTACACACCAAACAATTTATCTGTCTGTTTAGACTCAGAGGGGGCTCTTCTGGGT
The DNA here is from genome assembly GCA_006942095.1 of Nothobranchius kuhntae. NCBI lineage: Eukaryota > Metazoa > Chordata > Actinopteri > Cyprinodontiformes > Nothobranchiidae > Nothobranchius > Nothobranchius kuhntae. Next base: position 1,203,586 of record SSNQ01034717.1, read on the forward strand.
TTCACAGAGGAACCGAGTCCCTGCATTCTGGAAAAATATGGAGTTATTTGTGTTAGCGTTTTGTCATGAACGTTGGTGAGTAGTTGCAAACACTCGTGCTAAAGCTAGTTTTACGAATCCAGAAGCAATAGATGAAAAAGACAAACCTATTTGCGTACAACATAGATAATGTGTGTGTGTGTGTGTGTGTGTGTGTGTGTGTGTGTGTGTGTGTGTGTGTGTGTGTGTGTGTGTGTGTGTGTGTGTGTGTGTGTGTGTGTGTGTGTGTGTGTGTGTGTGTGTGTGTGTGTGTGATTAATGACTAAAAGGATCTGTCATGTCCGTTCCAACTCCTTTTCTTCAGGCATCTTCCCCTGAGCCTTAAGCCTCCAGAATACGGGGACACTTGTTCCTGAGGGTTCAGTTTTACGTTCTGGACCTGCTGTTGGCACCTTTCAGCCATAATTCTTAATGTAACACACCTACGCAACTGTACAATTTAGTGTGGTGGTTTAAAAATAAAAACAAGGTGGTTGTTAGGTTTCTTGATTTATTCCTAACTTCAAAATCACACCAGCTCAGCTCCACCAGCTGGGAAACCCCCATGACCCACAGTGTTATTCGTTGCGATTTGGTATAATTTCTCTCCCTTTTTTTTTTTTTTTTTTTGTTTGTGTTCGTTTGTGAATGATTTAGAGAATTTTTTGGAATCATATTTCTCTTGGTCTTTCATTTTTTGTGTGTTTAATAAGTGGCAGTTGTGTCTTTCTGTAGTTGTCTTTTACCCTTCTGGAATTTTTCTGTCATTTTAAAAATATGCTTGTTTTTTTAGACATGTTTTATGTAATTTTGGGATCTTTTTGGTGGATTTGCATGTCTCTCTTTCCTCTGGTGAAACTGTTGAATAACCCCTTAAGAGAATGAGAGTAAGTGATAGATGCGGCACAGCGAAAGGATGGTGGCTTTGTTTCTTCTCCCTATTGGTTCTCTTCTCCCCCTCCACATCTGCTCCCCCTGATGGAGTCTGAGGAACCACCTGTGGCCTCTCCCCAGCTCTCTGTCTACTTAGGATTTCCTTTTAACCTTATTCATTTTCATTTCCTCTGTATTTACTCTGTCTTCCTCCAGCCTTCCACACTGATTGGTTTTATTGTCGTCCTTCCTTTTTCATCCCACACTCTCATGACTCCACACAAACAGCATCCAAACATGTTCATCCCGTGAATAGAAATCACTTTTATCTTCAGACTCCTGTCTCGTCAGAGCACCCTGTTGCTTTTTGCACCACAGTGTCCTGCTGTGAGCTTCTGTTCGGTAATGAATTATCCAGCAGGAGTGTGGGCACAAACATGCACCTGCACACACGAGGTGCAAACAGCATGCCTGTGCTTCGAAAAGGAGACGGTAACTCATAAGCTGCATTTTAGTTTATGTTGATTAAGTTTGTGTGTGTGTGTGTGTGTGTGTGTGTGTGTGTGTGTGTGTGTGTGTGTGTGTGTGTGTGTGTGTGTGTGTGTGTGTGTGTGTGTGTGTGTGTGTGTGTGTGTGTGTGTGTGTGTGTGTGTGTGTGTGTGTGTGTGTGTGTGTTTGTTTTAAGAGTGCCTGAGCCAAAATAAAGCAGTGAAGTATTGTGAGCAAAACATCAAAGAGCAGATTTAGATGCAGCTTTACCTCAAACAGTGACTGAGTGCAGTGAAGAGGCTCTTTGTGATGATGAAATGTTAAACACATCGAAGCAACACAACACAGCAGGACGCGGCCAGTCAGGTGGAAGAGCAGATTCAAACTGACTGACTGATGTGGGATCAGCTGAAGTTTCTCCACACAAAGCTGTTTGTGTTACACTTGCAGAGTCGGCTGTTGAAGTGTGAATGATGCAAAAGTAGCAGCAAAACTGAGTTTCTCTTTGAACATCTTAGGTGTGTTCTTGCTGTGTCGTGGTTCTAATTCCATGCTGTCGTTCTTTTTAAAACACAGAAACAGTTTTGTTTACCTGTGTTGTCACTACGTTTGCCTGCGGCCGCAGGCTTCCTCAGGCTGACGCTGATGGTGGCGCGTCACTTCCTTCTCCGTTTATAGAGGGCGACAACGTCCTCTGCTGCCCGCGGATAAACGGAGAAGGAAGTGACGCGCCACCATCAGCGTCAGCCTGAGGAAGCCTGCAGCCGCCGGCAAAACGTAGCGACAAAACAGGTAAACAAAACTGTTTCTGTGTTTTAAAAAGAACGACAGCATGGAATTAGAACTGAGTTTGTTAACAGAGTATACAGTAGCAGTCCGAGGTTTACTTCCACTCACCAATAGCAGAGCTTTAGGGATCGATTGGAATCCTTGATTTCCAGGTCGAATACCTCCTCAATCCCACCAGCACTTCTTCCAGTGAGGAAGCAGAGGGGAGTACGGGTTGGACTCTCCAATCTCCGGGGCCGAGGTCAGTGAGGTGGTCAAAAATCTCCTCAGTGGCAAGGCCCCGGGGGTGGATGAGATCCTCCCGGAGTTCCTTAGGGCCAGTTCCTCTGGATTGGCAGACTGGGGTGGTGGTCCCCCATAAAAGGGGGACTGCTGAGTGTGTTCCAACTACAGAGGGATCACATGTCTGAGCCTCCCTGGTAAGGTCTATTCAGGGGTTCTGGAGAGGAGGGTCCGTCGGATTGTTGAACCTTGGATTCAGGAGGAGTTTTCGTCCTGGCCGTGGAACACTGGACCATCTCTATACCCTTGGGGCATACTGGGGGATGCGTAGGTGTTCGCCCAACCAATCTACATGTATTTTGTGGATTTGGAGAAGGTGTTGGGCCGCTTCCCCCGGGGAGCCCTGTGGGGGGTACTCCAGGAGTATGGGGTACCATGCTCTCTGATACAGGCTGTTAGGTCCCTGTATGACCGGTGTCAGAGCTTGGTTCACATTACCAGCAGTAAGTCAAGCTTGTTTACACTGAGAGTTGGACTCCACCAAGGCTGCCATTTTTACTGATTCTGTTCATAACTTTTATGGACAGGAATTCTAGGTGCAGCCAAGATGTTGAGGGGATCTGTTTTAGTGGCCTGAGGATCAGGTTCCTGCTTTTTGCAGATGATGTGGTTCTGTTGCAGACAGTGATCTCCAGCTTTCGCTGGAGCAGTTCGCAGCCGAGTGTGAAGCAGCTGGAATGAGAATCAGCTCCTTTAAATCCAAGAACATGGTCTTGAATCGGAAAAGGGTAGAATGCCTTCTCCAGGTCAGGGATGAGGTCCTGCCACAAGTGTAGGAGTTTAAGTATCTAGGGGGTCTTGTTCATGAGTGAGGGAAAACTGGAGCGTGAGATTGACAGGAGGATTGGTGCTGCATCTGCAGTGGTGCGGACGCTGTACCGATCTGTCATGGTGAAGAGAGAGCTGAGCCAGAAGGCAAAGCTCTTGATTTATTGGTTGATCTACAGTACAGGCCAAAAGTTTGGACACACATTCTCATTCAATGTGTTGTCTTTATGTTCATGACATTTACATTGGTAGATTCTCATTGAAGGCATCAAAACTATAAATGAACACATGTGGAGTAAGGTGAAATAACTGAAAACATGTTTTTTATTATATCTTCTTCAAAGTAGCCATTTTTTGCTCTGATTACTGCTTTACACACTCTTGGCATACTCTTTCCAGGAATCAAAGGGTTGCTGGTGTGATCCAACGTCACGGCTAATCATTGTGCCATTGTTTAGGTTGACACTTCACCCATTCTGCTGCCTAACATCTGTGTAAGTCATTTTAGATAAACACATCTGCCAAATGTGTGAACAATTTTATGCCTTTTAACACTAATGAACCTATCTTGTCATCATTTTAAATAAAATATTTAGACAGATACTCAACTTTCTATTGCAATAACATAATCTGTTGCAATATGTTTAGATAGATGTACAAAAAGTGTCCATCAAAATACCAGCCTTTATGATGAATTTCTTCACAGAATGTAAACAGGCTGAGAGAGCAGACACTCCTGCTGTGATTTAATAAAAACATGTGCACGTCTGAAGTGTGTTAGTCTCTGTTTTAACTGCCATACAGTATTATTTAGTAAGTATTTTCTTCTCTGAGGGGGTTGTTTACTGCATTCACTTTTGGTCATTTTATTTTGAAATTTGTGAGAGGAAGTACTACTTTTTCCGGAATCGTGGGTCTCTGCTGCCCTCTGGTGGTTAAACCATGGGATACACTCATAAAAATGTTCTCGAAATTTAGAATTAAAACAACAAATTAAAAATACGTGCACGTGGCTCTGTTGTGCCTGATACAAGCCTGAGACACCTGGCACCTTCTCCTGGTTATAGGTTCGGTCTTTTGGATCAGGCACTAAGTTGTGGAAACGCAAAAGATATGATGATGTTTTCATCACAGAGACAGTGGATTAAGTTTACAGTCTAACAAACACATAAACCATTCAAGCCAATTGTGTTTGACTTTGGTGTTTTGAATTTAGAAAATTTAAACTGAATTTTCTCTGCTTCAGATTAGGTAAAATCATCCTGTGAGTTAAGCACTTGGTTTAGGGACAAAATGATGTGAAAATTGGACTTGGTCATTAACTGGGCCACATCTTGTCTCATACAGCGGTGTTAAAGCCACAGGGTCCTTGTTGTTTATAGAGATCACATGGTCCTGCCTGTGAAGCAGCAAACTAAGAGAATCGTTATTTTGTTTAGAATCCAGCTTGGGAAAGTTTCATCCCAGACCTCTGTTCTTTCCTTTTACTTTCTAGAAAAGGAAAATGGTCTGGCACCTGATCTTGAGCTGATGAGAGGGAGACAAAAACACATCTGGACAACTATAGTGTCAGCCAGAAAGCACCTCCTTTAATCAGATCTGGCCTCATAAACGTTTGCTCTGTCAGTAAGGCTGAAGTGTAACACACATATAGTGGTCAGGCCAAGATATATTTCAAACATATAATTTAGAAACACTGTTGTGTGAGATAATGGCCTTGTTTTTGAGGTTTAGGATTTGTAACATACATTTTCTTGTTGTTTTGGTTGCGTTGTGCTTTTATTTTCCTTTGAAAAATAACAGGCAAGTGGGCAAGCCAAACTGGCACAGCATATCTTGAGATACTGACAAATGATCCAGCTGTTTTTATATCTATATTTAAAATTTCTGAGTGGGAAAACTGCTTTGTGCAGAACTTCTAAAATCTTGCATGTAACATTTTGTTGTGTTTTTTATTTCCTCTGCATTGCTTTTAAATACCTCATGTTTCGAGGAATTCAACAAAAAAGCACCTAACTGAACACAACAGAGCCCGATGCAATTGACATTGATTGTGTATAGCACATATTGAGTTTTTCTCAGCTAAGGAAGATTTGAAAAACCGATGCTGCGTTAAACCAACAGAAGAGCTCTTCATCTAGTTGCTCTGGTAGAAGCATTTTGTTTTCAACGATTTAATATTTTGTTTTAAACATGTTTCCAAATGGGTCTACGTTTTATGTTTGCACTGATGAACAGATAAATAAAACATGCAAACAGATTAATTTTTGGTCTTGCTTGTTTTCTGTTGTGCTGCTGTTGCAGAGCCTCCGCCACCAGGGGCGCTGTTATCTCCTTTCATACCCATAAGCGGGGGAGTGAGAGGTGCATGAAATGGAGAAAAATGGCGGATCATGTGCAGGTAAGCAGAGGTTTCATGTTTTTGTTACCGACAGTGTGTCCAGGAGCGTGGGGAAGAGGCTGAACGTGGATCCCGGTGCGGCGTTTCGGGCACAGAAGCATTGTTCGGCTGGTGGGTGCAGCCGGTGTCGGTCCGCGGGCTGTCGGTAGTAAAATAAAGGATGAGCAGCCTGTGTTGACTCGTGGCCTGCTGTCACTGCTCAGGCTGCTTGTTGCTGCGTTAGCTTGTGTTAGCTGCTAAACAGAACGGAGCCGACATAAAGCCTTGTGCTCCTAACCCCTGTTATTCTTGTTGTTTGTTTCGATGAGAGGCTTGGTACCAGTGGAACCAAGGCGTGTTTTTCCTTTGCGTTTCAAGGTTTAAGAAATAAACAAAAACATACATGGCTGGCAGCGTACGACTAGTAGCTTCCAAGCTAACACACTCCGGTTAACGGTAATTCGCGCCACTGGGGCTCCCATTGGAAACATTTCACAAGTCGGAACCTGGGCCGGAAAGGTTCTCAGTGCGTGCTTTACTGGAGGTGTAACTGTTTGTTTACATATGTTATTACCGCCGTCCAAACGCCTTTACGTGCTAGGCTATGCTAACGCTAGCCTCTGCTCAGGCATCAACTTCTCCCGCCCGAGCTGGTTTGAAAACATGACTCGATCTGTTTAACTGTTTGTCGGTGAAATTGGTTGCAGACCCGCAGCTTGTGGGTACTAGGGAGACTGATCCAGGGCACCAGCAGTTTTTACCCATCTGTTGTTATTGTGCGCAACTAAGCGGCGGTATTTTGTGTTGCTAGCTTTCACGGAGTCCTGGTCTGACTCGGACACATGTGCAGCAGCAATTAAAGGCAAGGGCAGGGTCCAACTTTCCGTTCTCCCGGCTGCTCCTCCATGTTGTCCTGAGAAAGACCTTTTTGTGTGAGAGCCTGACCACTACGGTCTTTTTCTCAGCACGTTTGATCGTGATTAATGCGAGCGCTATTTGGTTTACCGAACTTGTTTTACCTGAATCCCAAACAGTAGAAACCTGGTAGCGGTTGAAGGGGAGGGAGCCTTCATAATAATGATGATGATGGGAGAGGCGGTGCGCAGCATCATCCCACACTTTCTTGGATTTCAGCGCGGCGGACTTGTTTGTGTGATGCTCCCTTCATAAGAAGATGCAAATCGACTCGAAAACAAATGATTTTGTTTATATTTATCCAACAATAATGGCTGATTTGTCTAGTTTTGCATGTATTAATTTAATTATAATGCAACAAAACAAAAACAGTTCAAACAAGAAGATCCATTTTTTTATTGAAGAAACAATTAGCTGTGATAGGGCAAATTTGACCTGTTTATAGGGTCATTATAATGTGATTAGTTAATTGTTAAAAAAAACTGAAGTTTGCTACAGAAAATAAGTTCAGTCTCACAACTGAAATGCATTTTGTTCAAAAGACGAATTGAAATTAAAATAAAGTTGTACTTTGTTGTTTAGAAGTTTTACCTACTTGTTAATAATTCTAATGAGTGAAAACAAAAACTGTCATACTGGGATGTTTACTGTGGGTTTGGATATAATGAATGAGTGAATTTAAACAGACACATTTCCAAACAAGTATGAAGATTTTATTTATTGAAGCAAAATGTATATTTTCTTTAATGCAATGTTGAAATGATAAATGAACCTCACTTGCATAGCGCCTCAGAGTCAGAGGACTCCAAAGCGCTTTATACTAAGCAATATCACACTCGAGGTCGTGCGTTGTTGGCGAATATCAGCACTGGTGTGATTATCTAAGGCCGAATCACACCAGTGCAGATATTCAGCAACAACGCACGACCTCGAGTGTGATATTGCTTGTATACAACAGTTCTACCTGCTCATTTTGTTTTTATAATAACAATAACAACAGATTATGATTTATTCATTTATTTAATCATTTATCAGGCTCCACCAACACAAATTGTCCCAACACGAAACAGAGACTCAGACAAGGCTGTTTCTAGGCAACACAAACGTTTTCTACAAAGCACTGTAATAACGATTAGAACGGTTGTGCACAGCAGTGATACTGTTTGTAAACAGTCCAGTGCTGTTATAGTCCAGTATCAGCACTCTTGGAAAGTCTCTTGACCAATCAAATCACTCGGTCGGAACTAACTGTTGTATAATATAATGTGTCATTCATCCATTCACACACATTGATGAACTATGTTGTAGCCACAGCTGCCCTGGTGCACACTGACAGAGGCAAGGCCTGCCAAACACTGGCACCACGGGTCCCTCCGACCACCAGCAGCAGGCAGGGGGGTTTAAGTGCAAGGACACAACAGCAGAATTCACCATTGGGAGCCGGGATCGGACCTACAACCTAGGGCTGGGCAATAAATCGAAAATTTATCGTTATCGAAATTTCTGACTTATTGAGATAATGTTTCCCATGTCAATAAATTTGATGAAAAAAATGAAAAGATGTGTTTAGGTATGCAACGCTTATGTCCCTTTAAGAAGCTGTACCTTGGAGTCACGTAAAAATGGCCTTGTTCGAGATGAGCAGCGCTTCGCCTGGAAAAGAGACGAGAACAGATGGAAGCAGCAGGGGGAGTGGCTAAAAGCCGGCGTTTAAGTCGGACAGATTTCCCTATACAGTTGTGGTCAGAAGTTTACATACACTTGTAAAAAATATAATATAATGGCTCTACTGAGTGTCCTGTTATTTCTAAAACTCTGATTTTTCTCTGATAGAGTGATTGGAACAGATACTTCTTTGTCACAAAAAACATTCATGAAGTTTGGTTCTTTAATGTCTTTATTATGGGTTAACAGAGAAAAGTGATCACATTTGCTGCATCACAAATATACATACAGCAACATGAACTAGCAATTTTGGTGACTTAGAAACGTGTCAGTGAACTGAGCTTCATAGCATGGCCTCTTAACTTCTTGTGAGTGATTATGAGTGACTACAGCTGGTGACTTTTCTTAGCCCAGGTAAATAGGGCTCATTGGATACAAACGCCCACAAACGCTACAATGGGAAAGTCAAAGGAGCTCAGCATGGCTCTGAAAAAGCGAATTATTGACTTGAACAAGTCAGGAAAGTCACTTGGGGCCATTTCAAAGCAGCTGCAGGTCCCAAAAGCAACAGTGCAAACAATTGTAAGTATAAGGTGCTGCCGTGCAAGAAGGAAGCCCTTGCTCCAAAAGCGGCACCTTAAGGCTCGACTGAAGTTTGCTGCTGATCACATGGATAAAGATAAGACCTTCTGGAGGAAAGTTCTGTGGTCAGACGAAACGAAAATCGAGCTTTTTGGCCACAATGCCCAGCAATATGTTTGGAGGAGAAAAGGTGAGGCCTTTAACCCCAAGAACACCATGCCTACAGTCAAGCATGGTGGTGGGAATATTATGCTGTGGGGCTGTTTTGCTGCCAATGGAACTGGTGCTTTACAGAGAGTAAATGGGATAATGAAGAAGGAGGATTACCTTCACATTCTTCAACATAACCTAAAATCATCAGCACGAAGGTTGGGTCTTGGGCGCAGTTGGGTGTTCCAACAGGACAATGACCCCAAACACACATCAAAAGTGGTAAAGGAATGGCTAAATCAGGCTAGAATAAGGGTTTTAGAATGGCCTTCCCAAAGTCCTGACTTAAACCCCATTGAAAACATGTGGACAGTGCTGAAGAAACAAGTCCATGTCAGAAAGCCATCAAATTTAACTGAACTTCACCAATTCTGTCAAGAGGAGTGGTCAAAGATTGAACCAGAAGCTTGCCAGAAGCTTGTGGATGGCTACCAAAAGCGCCTAATTGAAGTGAAAATGGCTAAGGGACATGTAACCAAATATTAGCACTGCTTAGGGCTGGGCGATATATCGATATTCTTCAAATATCAGTATAATTTTTAAACAAGATATAAGATGACTTTATATCTTTATATCGATATAACTGGCCAAACTGCTATGCTAGCGATTAGCCGCTATGCTAGCGACATGTTGCTCCGTCTCAAGTTTGCTCAGTCTGAGAGCCTCTGGGTAAATGTGCTGCTCTAAACTTTGCATTTGGCCTCCTGGTTTTTAATTATTTGGGGACGTTCAATGCCAACGTAGTTCTGTTTTCCATCCTGCTTATGCGGAGAGACGAGCCAAACCCCTCCCTCCCCTGTGTAATGAGGCAATGGCTACGGAAAGCCGGAGTGGCCAAATGACCTGAGACATATTGTAAGGGTTTGACTAGTAAACTATAGGGTTACCGTTTTATTTTGAAGGCGAACTCAACGGGTGAGAAATGTTGTTCCGGTTCCGTTTCTTTCCGCTCTGGTTTGCTATGCTAGTAAATACTCCGTTACGAGTGATTCTGATGAAAAAGTTGAGTTTGTACGGTGTGGGTTATGGCGACAGTAGCCCGAAAGTAACACTCATAAAAGAGCAACCAGAGACTCTGAATCATTACAGTATAATCGCTGATATGAGCCAACACTGCTAACTAGTAACTAACAACTAGTTAATAACCAGTTTAGAGCTGAAACAACTAATCGATTATAATCGATTATTAAAATAGTTAACAACTTTTTTAGTCATCGATTAGTTGTTTAATAATCATATTTTACCGCATAAAGTCTATTTTTACCACAATCTGACATCGGTTACAAGCTGTTAAATTTTCCGCCAGTGTGTGGCAGTAATGAGCCACTGATCTACCAGTGGAGCTGTAGAAGAAGAAACGAGCCAATAAGTGCCCTCGGTTTTCATGACGTAACACGTTACTGACGCTCATCTTGCTGTGAGAGATTTCGGAACAAGAAGAAATACGGAAGAAAAATAGAAGCGACAAATCTGAAGAGAAACCCCGGACAAAAACCTCACGAGTATGGGAGCACTTCACTCTAGATGAAAAGACGGGTGACCTGCAAAATATGCAAAAACCATCTACCATGGCACGGAAGCACGACGTCCCTAAGTGAACATTTGAGACGAAAACATGTGGAGCTGATGCACAAATGACGGCTCACTTGACCGCGGTGGCTGATGCAGCAGAGGAAGAGCCAGCCCGGTAAGTAACAGCAAATAAACAAGCTAAATATCCCTACACGCAGATCAAATTTGGGACTTAGTGTTTTAGCTGAGTTCGTTATAGTGGATGTTAAACATGTTTGTTTGCCGCGTCAGTCTACGGTGTTCTACTTCTGATTGACTAGATGCAATCGTGAATCTCCTCCGTGTTGTGAATCATGCGCTTGCCAAATTTAGCACGTCTNTCTAAATGATTTAGATCTACCTAAAGCATGTAATTCTATATTATGTTGATTCCAAACAGAGTGACAAAATAATTAAAACATCAATTAATAAGGAAAACAACTCTTTTGTCATTTTTACTATTTATTTATTTATTTTTAGAGATGTTTTTATGAACTCTTTCATTGAAATCTAGTCAGACTCCTTGTTTTCTCTGTCCATGAAGTCTGGCCTCCTGCTTCTGACACCGTCTTTGTGCCAAAGCATTACAGCCTCATTTGGGTCATAGTCCTTGATCTCTGGAGAACACAGCTGCACCATGAGAATATCTGAAAGTGTGTCAGGGCTAGGGTTGTCACGGTAACCGGTGTAGCAGTAAACCCCGGTAAAAAAAGGTTGACAATAATAATAACCGTCTTGTTTAAAAAAAATATCTCGGTGGATTACTGTGGCTGCGGTGTAGGCGCTGTGACCCTTACCAGCCACCGTATCATCTGTTGGAAGTTGCCGGCGGCACATGCGCACTTTGTTGTTTACGACCAAAACTTTCTTTAAGCTAAAGCTGAAATAATGGCAGGAGGAGACGGCAGCACTTGGGACATTTATTATCCCTCAAAGAAGACAAAGTCGGAAGTACGGGCATTTTTTTTGGATATTTGAAGAATGCCGAGGGCCAGTTGTCTGTGAAAGGCAGCAACGCTACGTGGCCATCATAATGTAGCCATTGTCTCACGACTCCGCCACCTCCAGTTCGCCACTTTTCACAAAATCTTCTGGTTGCCACTGGTCCTGGTGGTTTTTCTTCCAGTTCGACGAGTTTTCATTTGGAAGGTTGGCTGACTCCAGTTAAAAACCGCCACATTTCACCGCTAGTTTTAACACGAAGCTAACGGCTAACTTGATAAACTGATTGAATGGGATAGGTGGAAATGACGTTGGATGCGGTGCTCACGTTTCGCGTACGTTTGTGTACGCTGCATGCAGGCGGGAGGAGTATCAGAAATCCGTGGAAGATGACTGATAAACATAACTAATTTGGTGCAAACATTTACTCGCCATGTGGCAGGTAGAGCTCAAAAATTTACTCGCCAAATGGAGCAATTTACTCGCATTTGGCGAGTGGCGAGTGTTAATTTCGGACCCTGACTATATGTGTAAAAACATGTTAACACAGAAGAGATGAGATGTGGTTCGTTTAACACATGATGAACAGCTTCCAGACTTTCTCAACATCTGCTGTTTAGTTTGAACCAACTTTTCTCAACAGTTTCAGCTTATTGTCACATTTTATTTATTAATGATAAACCACAACAGAGTTCAGTAATAACACATGAGTCTGAGCCCCACTGAGTCCAAACTCACGGCATACAGTGATCCCTCACTACTTCGCGGTTCGTTTATCGCGGATTCACGACTTCGCGGATTTTTTCTTTGGAGCCTTATTCAAGGGAAATTCGCCGATTCGCGGTATTTTTCTGTCATGTTTTGGGGTAAGTGTCTAACCCAAGACATACGGAATCAGACTCGAGTCGAGGTAAAAGATAAACAATAATTTTATTTCTTGAATGATGAGTAAAACTGAGGGCACACTGGTGATCCAGCGGAGGGTAAACCAGGAAGCGGCAAAATGCGGAAGTTCAGGGTGAATGTGGAGTTGAGCCAGGGTGATATCCAGAGGCAAATTGTAGATTTCCAGGTGGCAGAGTAGACGGATGAGGAGGACGAGGTAACGGAGAGGGAGCGTGAGCACGGTGGAGAGCGGGACGGCAGAACCGGTGAGTATCCAGAAGTCTCCAAGACGGGAGCGAATCCGGAGGAGAAGCGAGTCAGGCAGTAGTTAATTATCCGGCGTGGTATCTGGATAACTGTCCTCCTTTTAAAGCCATCCCGCTAATCAGGCTGATGAGGATCAGCTGCGCTCCTTCTCCTGTTAAATAAATACTGTAAATATGGTGTCCCTACTTCGCGGATTTTCACCTATCGCGGCCAGGTCTGGAACGCATCTACCACGATAAACGAGTGATCACTGTAATCGGATCATTTCTGTTAGTGTTTATGTAAACAGAGATTCTGGATTTCAGATCGACCAAGATTTGAATCTGATTGGGGAAATTTGGCGCATGTAAACAAGGCTAATGTAATATACGTGACAGCCCCATCTAGTGGACCACTTTTGTTTCTGTGCATACCTGTAGTTATAGTCCATTTAACGTTATTGAGGTGAAATCCTCAATATATCGTGATATTGATTTTAGGCCATATCGCTCAGCCCTATTACAACCTTCCGATTACTCGACAACCCACTCTACCTCCTGAGCTACTGCTGCCCCTTAATGGGTATGTGTTCTGTGTAGCAAGTGCTACTGAATGTTTGGCTATTTGTTTTACTATAAATTATCATTATAGGGCATATTTTTCAAGAGATTTGTCTAGAAAAATAAACTTAAACAAGTTGTTTTAGTGTTTTTTATTTATTTATTTATTTTTTTATCTTAAAGTGGAAGTTTTTTTTTTTTGTCTTACGTGCTTGAGCTCCACCAACCCAGATGGGCATCTTGCATCTGGTGCACTTGAGTTTTTAAATTTGATGTATTGGGACCAGTGTTGGGCAAGTTACTTCAAAACTGTAGTGCATTATTTATTACTTGTTACCCTCATTTTAAAGTAATTCATTACATTACAATATTACAGATTTTAAAATGTAAGGCATTACACTACTTTTGCATTACTCTAAGTTACTTTCAACAAAACAACTTCAGTATGAGTTTGGTAATCTGATGCCTGGTGAACTCATGACACATCCGGTGGAAGGTGATGTGGTGTCTGAGCTAGGATTGCTGTTAAAAACAGTTCTTTTGAAGGATTGTTTATGTAATAAATGCAACAACAAACTGTACTCTCAGCACGCTGCCATCTTAGATTAACTGAGCGGCGAGTGAGGTGGTGGGGGCTCCAAGCCTATTTGCCTTGGTCCCCAAATGCCTTGATACGGCCCTGGATGTGGGACTGACTTCTGGGGTGATCTGATTCGATCACATGTATAAATATTAAATGCTTGTATATTATTGCTTTTCACTGGTAAAAATTAGTATTGGGGATAAATCTACATACATTTTTTCTTTTCAAGCACTTTGTTTTGTTTTCTTGATTTTATTTGAATAATTTCCTGCCCTTTCTCTCTCTAACCGTCCTGCATGCTGCATGTTTTCTCCGTCTTCCAGAAAACCTGTTTCCTAGATTTCCTACTTTCTAACTTATCAGCCAAAGGGATCTTCACATGCGCGGCGCTCCAGCAGCAATGAGTTGAAATCACCGGAGCCCAGATTAACTCAGATCAGGCAAAGCACGTCAGAAAAGTACAGAATACCAGAGAACATGCGCTGATATGAATGATCGCAGGTGAATTATTTTGTTTTAGTGGAGCGATTTTGTGAATGTTACAGCGGCCGCGCGCAGGACGCAGCTGGAGCATGAGCCGTTACCACTGCGTCCTCTCTGCCTGCAAAGCTGAGTCCATAAATGACGTAATATATGCAGATACTGGAACTTTTTTCGGGTTTCCCGCAATTTGAATTTTTAAGAAACGCAGCTTGATTCTGGGTTTAAAAATGCATTGTAATAACCGCATTACTGACAATTGTACCGAGTAAATATTACCATTTTCTTTCCCTGTAATGCCTTACATTACCACATTACAGCAAAAAGCAATGCATTACAGTAATAAATTACTTTTGTACCGCATTACTCCCAACACTGATTGGGACTGATGATTGGGATGTAAACCGATCAGATCAGGAGTGTGTTGTGCACCCAAACAGTCTGATTGTGGTCACTAAAACACTTCAAGACCCCTAAACACATTTCTATTAGTAACATATTTCTTGTCAATAACTTTAATATATTTCCTATTAGACAAAAAGTTACAGGTGTCACAGAAATTGCACAAAATGTATAATTAAGTAGTTTTTAAATAAGATTTGAAAAACATTAAGTTTTAAACACAGTTGTTTATCACCTTTTCTTCTCAACTCGATGTAAAAGTTAGTTTTAATCAATAAAAAGTTAAAGTCCCATTAGTCCCATATTGAATAAAATTTTAAATTGTAAAAATGTCTTTAATGTTAATATATGTTACCATATCAGGAGTTTTGCTCTCAGAAAGCTTGTCTTTAATAATATCTTGGAGGTTTTGATTTTTTTTTCTTTAAATCCCTGAACGTGTTTTTGATTGTTTCTAGAAGAATTTCCATTGCATCACAAAAACTGTAATAACCCTCAGTAATAATGTATAAATGGAAAAGCCACCTCCATAGGGCTGTAGCGAAGCCTCGATGACGTCGACCGCTCAATTCTAAAAATTCGTTGACGTCAGATCCGATTGTCAATGGACCACGCCCACTTGTTGTTGCATCCCCAGGAGTTTGTAAATAGAGGAGGAATCTGCCTGTTTTTCCTTTAGTTCGCCCTCTTCTCCACCTTCACTAACATCTCCGTCAAATACCGAAGACCCGGAACAACGTCCGTCTGCTACTAGATTCCTTTCCTGTTTTGCCCGCCTTCGTCTCCCGGCAACGGACAACAACTTCCGGGGTCAAATGCGCTGCTTCGTCTCTACCGCAGATGTAGAAAATCACCGGGAGCATTTCTCCCTTCATAAAGGAGCTTCTTTCAGACATTAGGAGAGCTATTTTGGTGGTAGCAGTCTCTCCTCCGTGCTGGTCTGTTTGCTGGGTGTTTTTGGTTTTTTTAAACTTGGTAACTTGAACTTAACGTTGGTAAAGCTACTGTTAGCATTTTCGCTAACAGCTTCTTGCGCTTGGATAAGCTGTTACGTTTTGGTTTAGAGTTCATCTGTTTTGTGGTGTAGATCTCCCTTTTATTACATTTAGAGTGTTGTGGGTTTTCAGTTTAGTGTAAAATATCACCTTGAGTTTGGTTTAACCACCCAGTTTAGAGTTTGGACCTTTGGAGATACTTATTTTGGTCCAGAACCCTGTAATCTTTGCCCAGTGGGACATCCCTAGTTATTTGTACTTTTGTTTTAATTCCCCACAGGCAGAATTAGTTTTATTAATTCCCAACCTGTGGATGGAAAGATTTATGTATTTTTGTAGTTGTAAATAAATCTGATCATCATTTTAACTTTAAATCCTATGTTATTGTCCCTTCCTTTTTGCACACGAGCCAAACTCCCCAGGAGGAGTTGTAACACCACTCGCATCACGCTCATAAGTGACCAAAACAAAGCAGCATGGAGACACTCCGTCTCCAACCACCTCTCAGGCAGCAGCCTGCACTCCCAAGTCCTACATGTCACCAGAACATAACCAGCCGCAACACAATAAAAGCAGTGTTATACAAAATGGAAGGCCTGTAGTGTTTATTCTCTTACAGTAACAATTTATCAATTTTTTTGAGGAATTGAGATTTTTCGTTTTTATTAACTGTGCTATAGAAAAATAATCATTAGATTAATTGTCTAAATAGTGATTAGAATAGTTGACTATTCGATAAAATAATCGTCAGAATAATCGTTTTAAAAATAATCATTTACCCCCTGCCCTACACTTCCATAGATCAAATCACTAAAAACTAACTAGCAGTGTAATGTAGTTTTGTTTTGCCTTAATTTGCTTGACTTAAAGAAGTCACTCCCAGGGATGAGTACATTGTTTAGTAAATAGTTGATTCTTTGCCAGCAGAACATGTTTTTAATTTTTTAACATATCGGTTCGATAAATAAAACTGGGCTGATATTAACAACCTGGGTCTCTAATGACCTTCTGACTCACAGTGATGCAAGGCACTGTTCTGTTCTGGTCCTGCTGGACCTGACTGCAGCCTTTGACACTGTTGGTCATCACCTGCTACTGGAGAGGCTGAGAGACTGGGTAGGCCTATCAGGAACTGCTCTGGAGGGGTTCTCCTCTTATCTTTCTGAGTGCTCCTTTTCTGTGGCTGTCTCTAAGCTTAGATCCTCCACAACCTCTCTTACCCATGGTGTCCCACAAGGTTCTGTGCTGGGGCCTCTGCTCTTCCTCCTCTATCTGCTTCCTCTTCAGCACATCCTGAGCTCCTTCAAAGGAATCTCCTACCATCTTTATGCAGATGACATCCAACTGTACATCTCCTTTAAGCCCCATGAGATGTCTAAGCTGCAACTGTTACACACCTGCTTAGACTCTATCAAAACCTGGATGGCTGGGAGCTTTCTACAGCTGAATGAAGATAAGACTGAGATCCTCATCTGTGCCCCAGACAAGCTGGTTCCCAAAGTCAGAGACTCTCTTGGTCAGCTTGCTTCTCACATCAAACCTTCCATCAGGAATCTTGGCGTGACCTTTGACCCAGCTCTCACCCTGGATTCTCATGTCAGTTCTCTTGTTTGCTCTTCCTTCTTCCATCTCAGGAACATTGCTAAGCTGAGTCCCATTCTGTTATCCACACATTCATCTCCTCATGCTTAGACTACTGTACCTCTCTTTTCACTTGTCTGAGCAGAACCTCCCTGAGCCGTCTAGAGGTGGTTCTGAATGCCTGTGCTCGGCTTTTGACCAAGTCCTCCAAACAACCCCACATCACCCCGCTTCTCCTCCAGCTTCACTGGCTGCCAGTCAACTTCAGGGTTCATTTCAAGATCCTGGTTCTGGTCTATAGGGCCTTACATGGACAAGCACCATCTTACATTGGTGATCATCTTAATCCCTACACCCCCAGCAGGTCCCTGAGGTACTGGTTGTGCAGCGCACCAGGCTAAAGACCAAAGGTGACAGATCATTTGCTGCTGTGGCCCCCAGACTCTGGAAATCTCTCCCCCTGAGCCTGAGATCAGTGGACTCAGTGGTCTCCTTCAAAAAGCAGCTGAAGACTCACCTGTTCAGGCTGGATTTTGTATGACCTTCTTCACCACTCTCTCTTTGTTCTGCTCTCCCGCCTATTCCACCTCAGGATCCACTGATTTCCTTATAATCTATTCACTCTCTTATTCTTTACATTTTTTAATCACAATTGTCTATTTTTTGCTCATTTTAACCATTTTCTAAATAATTTTTATTTTATTTTCACATATTTTGCTTTTGTGAAGTGCCTCGTTATTTCTATCTTGAGAGGCGCGATAGAAAAGATTTTCTTCTTCAACCGATATTTTTTCCATCTCGTCTCCATTTGTTTGCCGGTTTCAGAGGGTGGGGGGTTGCTGTGTAATTGTTTAGTAATGTGAACAGTGAATGAAATCTTCTCAGAAGTGTAAATGTGTGTGTTGTGTGTACATAAAAATGTAAATTCAGCTTTAATAATTTTCATTCTATTCAAAATCTGCTGATTTTAGAAGCATTAATGTCAGTATATCGGTATCGGCAAATATCAGTTATCGGCCATCACAGTGATATCGGTATCGGCCCAAAATTTTTATGTCGGTGCATCACTAGTAGATATTTACCTCATTAGCAGCAGGTGATTGATTTGTTTTTGTTCAGGACACACACACACTTTATCCAGAAACATTTCATGCAGTTGGCTGTTGTTAAACGCATGAACGCAGTTGCTCAGGTGTGAGTAATGACCCCAAAATTGACTTTCAGTTTGAATTCAACATTGGCGGGTGTTTTTAGAGGCAGTAAAATCTGCTCCTGTGTTTTAGCAACAAGTTCAAATATAAAACATAAAATGTAAAACGATCCATGGAAGTCTACTTCCTGTTAGACTTCCATGGATCGTTTTACATTTAGGTGAAAAAGGCCAGCTCTCATTGATATTTAACATTCAAACATATATTATTTTTTTAGATGTGACCGTAAGCATTGTTGTTTGAACGTCAAGATGCATTTCACATCTCATTTAGGGCTAATTCATTTTGAAAAATTACAACCGTAAGTATGTTAAATGACAACTACATATGAACTAGACAGAAATAATTGATAGATTTTATGTAATATTTTATATTGAAACCTATCAATTACAAGCGTAAGTATGTTTGCCGTTTTCCGTAAGTACAGGGAGTGCAGAATTATTAGGCAAGTTGTATTTTTGAGGAATAATTTTATTATTGAACAACAACCATGTTCTCAATGAACCCAAAAAACTCATTAATATCAAAGCTGAATGGTTTTGGAAGTAGTTTTTAGTTTGTTTTTAGTTTTAGCTATTTTATGGGGATATCTGTGTGTGCAGGTGACTGTTACTGTGCATAATTATTAGGCAACTTAACAAAAAACAAATATATACCCATTTCATTTATTTATTTTTACCTGTGAAACCAATATAACATCTCCACATACACAAATATACATTTCTGACATTCAAAAAGAATACAAAAACAAATAAGCGACCAATATAGCCACCTTTCTTTGCAAGGACACTCAAAATCCTGCCATCCATGGATTCTGTCAGTGTTTTGATCTGTTCACCATCAACATTGCGTGCAGCAGCAACCACAGCCTCCCAGACACTGTTCAGAGAGGTGTACTGTTTTCCCTCTTTGTAAATCTCACATTTGATGATGGACCACAGGTTCCCAATGGGGTTCAGATCAGGTGAACAAGGAGGCCATGTCATTAGTTTTTCTTCTTTTATACCCTTTCTTGCCAGCCACGCTGTGGAGTACTTGGACGCGTGTGATGGAGCATTGTCCTGCATGAAAATCATGTTTTTCTTGAAGGATGCAGACTTCTTCCTGTACCACTGCTTGAAGAAGGTGTCTTCCAGAAACTGGCAGTAGGACTGGGAGTTGAGCTCGACTCCATCCTCAACCCGAAACGGCCCCACAAGCTCATCTTTGATGATACCAGCCCAAACCAGTACTCCACCTCCACCTTGCTGGCGTCTGAGTCGGACTGGAGCTCTCTGCCCTTTACCAATCCAGCCACGGGCCCATCCATCTGGCCCATCAAGACTCACTCTCATTTCATCAGTCCATAAAACCTTAGAAAAATCAGTCTTGAGATATTTCTTGGCCCAGTCTTGACGTTTAAGCTTGTGTGTCTTGTTCAGTGGTGGTCGTCTTTCAGCATTTCTTACCTTGGCCATGTCTCTGAGTATTGCACACCTTGTGCTTTTGGGCACTCCAGTTTGCAGCTCTGAAATATGGCCAAACTGGTGGCAAGTGGCATCTTGGCAGCTGCACGCTTGACTTTTCTCAGTTCATGGGCAGTTATTTTGCACCTTGGTTTGTCCACACGCTTCTTGTGACCCTGATGACTATTTTGAATGAAACGCTTGATTGTTCGATGATCACGCTTCAGAAGCTTTGCAATTTTAAGACTGCTACATCCCTCTGCAAGATATCTCACTATTTTTGACTTTTCTGAGCCTGTCAAATCCTTCTTTTGACCCATTTTGCCAAAGGAAAGGAAGTTGCCTAATAATTATGCACACCTGATATAGGGTGTTGATGTCATTAGACCACACCCCTTCTCATTACAGAGATGCACATCACCTAATATGCTTAATTGGTAGTAGGCTTTCGAGCCTACACAGCTTGGAGTAAGACAACAAGCATGAAGAGGATGATGTGGACAAAATACTCATTTGCCTAATAATTCTGCACTCCCTGTATGTTTGCTATTTTATTTTGTAATGTATCCCGTGCATTTCCCGCCCTGACCGTCCTGACAGTGGCGGTCGTCCTGACAGTGGAGCCTCCACCAGAAGCAGCCTGACAGTGGAGGTCTACAGCCAGGTGCTCTTTCACATATTTGCAGATTTAGCTTTTTTCAAAGCACAGGCTTCATTAAAATTGTAAAAATATTACAGTCAGTTCACTTTCTTTAGAGGTTAGCAATAGCTGGTGTTAACCCACATCAATGACCGATATTAGAAGGAAAACGGCTGTGATCAGAATTCCGGTTCAATACTTAATGTCAGCTTAGAACATGTCTCCTCACATTTGATCGGGAATCAGAAACACATCACTGTTTAGATAGGACATTATCAGCACGTGGCCAGTGTTCAGATATGAGGTGGACATCAGCAGCTCAGCAGAGCTCTGTGTGTTCATCAGACTCATGTTTGAATCTGTTATCCTTCCACAAAGCACCAGGAAATGTTTACAAAGGGTGAAAGTCATTCTGAACAGCATTTGTCGGTGGCAGTGCTGATGCTGGTTAGCTCAGTTTGGCTGGACAGCCTGCTCTAGGAAGGGTTCTGGTCATCCCAAACTTCTTCTACTTGAGGATTATGGAGGCCACTGTGCTCTTAGGAACCTTAAGTGCAGCAGAGATGTTTTTGTAACCTTGGCCAGATCTGTGCCTTGTCACAATTCTGTCACTGAGCTCCTCAGACAGTTTCTTTGACCTCATGATTCTCATTTGCTCTGACATGCATTGTGAGCTGTGAGGTCTTATATAGACAGGTGTGTGGCTTTCCTAATCAGGTACAGTCAGTATAATCACACACAGCTGGACTCCAATGAAGGTGTAGGACCATCTCAAGGATGATCAGAAGAAATGGAAAGCACCTGATATAAACATGAGTGTCACAACAAAGAGTCTGAATACTTAGGACCATGTGATATTTCAGTTTGTCTGTTTTCATAGATCTGCAGACATTTATAAAAATCTGTGTTTGTCAATATGGGGTGCTGTATGTACATTAATGAGGAAAAATTAATTTAATTGATTTTTAGCAAATGGCTGCAATATAACAGAGTGAAAAATTGACCGGGGTTTGAATACTTTCTGTGTCTGCTGTAAATCTGGATATAGATGTAGTAACTGTGGAGACCACTGGAGTCAGGTGAACTTGTTTTGAGAAACCGGTTTGAGATTATTTGAACTTTGTTACGTGGTGCATTTTCCTGCTGGAAGAAGCCATCAGAAGAGGGACCGGGGCCCATTATGGTCATAATGGGTTTAGAGATGGTTGTGGGTGGAAATCCCAGTAGAGCAATTGGAAATGCATAGAACAGCTCGTCTAGCACCAGCATGCCTGCCACATTTACAATCACCAAAATCACTATTTTTAAGTTTCTTCCCCATTCTGGTTCTCAGTTTGAACTTCAGCTGATCATCTTCACCATGTCTAGATTAGGGATGTAAATCCCCACCACTGAGGACGATTCGATTGATACCTTGATGCGCTATCATTGATACAGTACATTCACCATACGAATCACTGGTTCGGATTGGCGAATCTCTCCATCCCTTGTCTAGATGCCTACATTCCTATAGAATAGCTGCTGTGTAGTTGGCTGATTAACTTTTTGGGAAACACTTTACATTAAGGGTCTCTTTAATAAGTTACTTAATGCATTATTAAGCATTAATAAACAAATGGCCCCTTTAATAACGTTTATGTTATTGTTAACTGTTAAGTATCCTTGAGGTAAGGACAAAGGGCCAGGGAGGGGGGTCTGCTCAGCAATGCATTACATGAAATGGTTAAGTACCATATTTTCACAACCATAAGGCGCACCTAAAAGCCTTAAATTTCCTCCAAAATGTACGCCGCGCCCTATGGTGCGGTGCGGCTATTGTGTTGTTGTGAGACGCGAACGTAGTAGAAGACAAGGGGCGTGGCACAACCGAACTCATATTTGCTCCCGCTGCCTTTTTTAATAAAACACAATTCAAATCACACTATTTTCTTAGGCCTATTAATAACACACATGTGATTTTGTTCATGTGGAAAGTTTATGTGGTAAAATCCACCAACTACCGGTAAACACATTCTGAACTTCAACACAGCGCATCAGCGCATAAGAAGAGCACGAGCCGTCAGCGCACACAATGAGGAAGTGCATGTGCGCTTTAAACCAGGTCTGAACCAGGACTAGACCAGTAAAGTGAATCATGCGCTTGGCTGTTTATAATTTTCACAATGTCTGGTTTGCACTGATATGTTCCGAGTCCCGAGCCCGCACAGATGTTTTACCGGTATGTTTTACCGTGCCCGCGCCCTATAACCCGGTGCGCCTTTTGTATGTGTTAAATACCAAAAAGACACCTGTAACTGAAGCTGCGCCCTATAACACGGTGCACCCTATGGTCGTGAAAATATGGTAGTTAATACATTAATACCGTAAATCCTCTAATATTAGCCTGTATTTAATTAACTGCCGGGTATCATATTTTGGCCGGTGTCTGAGTCGGCGGAAGTGAATAATGGCCGTTTTTTTATTGTGGCCGGGTGGAATGTGGTAACAAGCAAGTACGGGGGGCGGTTGTGTCATCCGTCTCACTTTTGATTTGCCAGTGATAGACCGCGAGGGTAACTTTAACCATGGCAGGTGTGGAGACGAAGAGGAGGCGAAAATTTGATATCAAGTTCAAAGAGAACGTGCTGATTATGCTGCAGAACACTGGGGAGCAGTAGCAGGGGTTGTATGAACTAGTCACTAGTCAACTTCACCGCTCTATAGTGACTTTTTATGCCTGTCATCGACTAGTCGCTGTCACGTGATAATGACCGGCAAGATGCAGTCCACGGAAAAGACAGCAGCCTACTATCAGCAGGTGACAAGCTCCTGCGCGTCGGGAGGCAACGCGCTGTGCCAGAGCGTCAGTACTGACACCCGCCGTAAAACGGACATTTGACCAAATTGTGACGTTTACCCTCTTGCAATTTAACATTCCCCTCACCCCCATCCTAACCTTACCTAGCTTGCGCATGCAAAGCTCTGATTGTTGACACGCTCCAGACATCTGCGTCCTGAGCACTGCCACAGTAACATTATCAAATCAGGTGTCACCACCTCAAAAACTAATTTAACATGCGATCGTTCATGTCGGCTCATTTCCTTTTATGTTTTCTGTCTTTTATTCTTTTATTTGTGCCTGATGCGCATCACCTGTTTTGTCCTCGGTGACGCACGTAACTGATGTGGCCGGCGAGCACTCCGCTGTTTTTGTGGTCGGTAGATCTTTTAGAACTGCAGTTCAAAGGTAACTCATAAGGTGAATATATATGAACCCAGGTAGCAGTTTTTCTTTAGGATTGAGAGGAGATGCAAGAAGATAATGAACAGGCAGGACAGAAAAATAGTCAAATAAAAACAAGTTAGTTTTGTACCTGGTGGTTGCAACAAGCAGACACCATTGAAGGTAATCAGAAGTGAGGAACAGAAAATGAAATAATTATTTTAATGTTTAGAGCAGCAGGAACTCCCGAGAGGCTGCAGGCGCATCAGTGAGTTTGCGCCGCTGCGCAGGGGGAGGGGGGAGATGGCTGAAGCAGAAACTACCGTTGTTAAAAGAAATGTGTTTAACTTTGAAAATGTGGGCGCAATTTTAATTGTCAAAAACTCCAGCGAACCATTAGTTCATTTTGCTCAAATAGAAATTGAGGCCTGCCTCTAATTCCGGTCCTCCTTCCAATAAAGGCCTGGAGCTTGATGAGCTTGAGTCAAATACAGGCCCGGGCCTGTATTAGAGGATTTACTGTAGTTTATTAATGCTTAATACTGCACTAAATAAAGTAATTAAAGGGACCCAAATTCTAAATTGTTTCTACATTTTGTGTTAACAAGTGATTAAACAGGCTAATATACTGACTAGTGAGTTTAAGCACTCGGGTATTTTTTTTTTTTTTGTGTTGAACACATACCAAACCAAGGCCCCAAAACCGAGGTACACATCAAGCTGTGATCAATTAAAATACATTGCTGACCTAGCAGTCTTGATGAACCATTAGTGCCCCAGTAAACCTGAGGCTTAGTGCTCAGTCTGGCCTATTGATTGCATCAAGAAACCATTTTTACTGATCATGTTGGTGTCTTTGACCACACTTAGAGCTGCAAACATGACAGTAGGTCAAGTTGGCGAGGTCATTTCCAACATCAGTCTTTCTCTGTAGCTGGCACAGAAATGACTGAATATCCTGTTCTGAGAAGTTGGTGAAGGAAAACACTTGATGTTGCTCTCCAAATATTCATTCAAGAAAAACTTTATCAGTATAAATTTAAGTGTGGCTGTGCTCATCTTGCGGTGCACATGGTACATGAGCAGGCAGGGTTTGGGCTGAGCTCTTATCAGAGGTCTGCAGAGTTACTACACATGATGCAACTCCCGCACACACCTGCCTACCAGAACCTGCAGTGCTGTAGGGTCCTCACTTACTTGTGCGAGCAGCAAACACATCGCTTTTTGGATATTATCATCCAGAACTCCATCTCGGTCGCTAGTGTGTCCAAAATAAGCGCCCCACCATTTTGAATTTTATCAGAGACCGGCATCTCTCTGTGACTGAGCGTGACTCAGCGTTTTGCATGCCTCCCTGCCACATTAGTGGAATTTGATATCATTAATGTTGTACAGTCTGTCCTTGACTCAAAGCAGTCGGAGAACAGATGAGCATCTTTATCTAACAGCAACGTCTTGTTTTAACATAAGGAAAAAGCCTAAAATCTGTTTTGGTTACTGTTGGAGCAAAGTTCAGTAGTTGCTGCCGTGGTCAAAGTAACATTATTTGTCGTTAAGTCGTCCCCACCACTACCGTACAAACAGAGATGTTCGTTAATGATGTCTTCTGGTTCTGTTGTAGAATCCTGGAACCTTTGATTGTCTATGCATCTTGTGTCCTCAGCTCCTGACAAGCCCATATTTTCTGTGTTTATTTAGGGCCTTGCCCAGCTGGAGATCCTGTGTAAGCAGCTGTACGAGACCACTGACACCGCCGTCCGACTCCAGGCAGAGAAAGCTTTGGTGGAGTTCACCAACAGCCCTGACTGTCTCAGCAAGTGCCAGCTGCTGCTGGAGAGAGGCAGTGTGAGTGTTATTCTTTAATCTCAGTTAAAGTATTACTAAACTATTAATAGTACATCAGTTCTGTGTTCAATATTTCACTGAGCTCTGTTCCATTCGTTTGTTTTATTTTTTGTCTTCTCTCAATGCCAAAATGAGGAGTCTGAGACTAGCTGAAGTTTCAGGGATAAACGTTTTAAAAAGAATCACTTTTAATACAAAGCTTGCTAATTTCTATCCTGTTAAAAGTGAATAAAGAGGTTTCTGTTTCGTGGTCAGGGTGTGGAGGTAATGACTCTTACAGACAGGTGTAATAATTAGGTCATACCACTGGTCTGTACTACTTACATCAGCCCTGTTAGTAATATCACTTCAGCAGCGCTAGCTCAGTGGATACCTGCAAAGAAGAAAAAAGCTGCTAAGTTCACTCTGAAGTTGGAGGACATCTGTTTGACATACTTTTAAGTGCATTATAATGTTTTAGGAAACTTTAGGACATGAACCTGGGGCCGCCTTTAGTTGATTAACACTGTTTCTGCATTAGGAGCTGCAGGCTTTATGAAGTCCAGTGTGTTGGTTTTGCTTTCTTAGCTTTTTTTTGTGTGTGTGAATGTAGCATAAAAACACAACTGTGGGGGAAATGACTAAAATGAATAGGAAATTAAAGTAGTCCAATACTAGAACCTTGGGGAACCCCACTTGTGAAGAGGCAGAGGAAGAAGCCGATTCTCTTGACAGACAAGACCTCGGTCTGCTCAGTTAATTGAATTTTAACCCCGATAATGATCTGAGTTTTGAATGATTGTAAAAACAAAACAAGCCGATTATTTGCTCCTCCATCTTGTGCTGCTTCGAGTTGCGAATCAAGCGCTCCTCCTACAGTGTTGCCAACTCGGCGACTTTGTTGCTATTTCCAACAGCTTTTCAGACTCCCTTGTTGACTCTTAAAAATACTAAGCAAACAACCTATAAACATCTATGATAGCCCTTAGCTACTTTTGGGATAACAATCATCAACGTTCCCTGCAGGTTAGAAAAACATTCAGCCTGCACTCCGGACCTACCTTCCGGACATTAAAAAAGGGAGTAATGTAGTGATGTGCTGGTCGCTCTCTACGACTCTGTGCCAGCTTCCTCTTGGAGTAGCCGGAGTGAGTGACCCACTGTGTACCCCCAGGCTCCTGAGCCGCTAAGAACGGGAAAATGCGCACCGCAATGTGCTAAACACACAAACTCGGTACACACACAGCTTGCCCCGATTGCTGTGAGACTGGTTTGGGGGGTGGTCATCATTGGCAGTGAACGGTTGGATTTGAAATAACGACTTTTGTCGTCAATGGCAGTGAATGCGTTTATTACATAAATCTTCTTAAATAATCGAGATCTCAATTTCAGTCAAAATAAACGTGATTATCATTGTTGCCATAATCGAACAGCCCTAACAAGACCTGAGCCAGACTAGAGCAGTGACTTTAACCCCTCGGATCTCCAGCCTGGATATTGTTGATAATTCTGTGTCAAAGGCTGCTGTCAGGAGTAAAAGCTAAATAATCTCCAGAGCAGTCTCCTGAGTCTGTAGCTAATAAAATATTGGTTTCTGTGGTGTGAAGATCTTTCAAGCCAGACTCAAACATTGTATTTCTTTTGATTTCATTAAAAATAAAACATCAGCTAAACAAATATTTTCCTTTCTAGATTATTTAAATATGAGCTTTGAAATGGATCTAAGATTTAAAAGGACTGATGAGTCAGGGTTAGGTTTCTTGACTGAACAACTTTGTTTAAAACAGGCTGCCACAGCACCTGAACTCAGGCCGTTAAATTTAATGATTTAAGTCACTTTTGAAGGACCGTAAAAATGGCTCTCTGGGAGAATGTAGCTGCCTTACTCACTGAATCGGATTAACTTGAATTGTTTTGTTTTTATCTTCTGGATATGGTGTTTTGTTTATTTTTGTGTCTGTAAAATTCTTTGTACTTTTTATGCTGCTTTCTTGGACCAAGTCACTCTTGGAAATGAGATTAAACATCTCATTGAGATTTAACCTGGTAAAATAAAGGATTATATAAACAATATTGCTTTACTTATAGTTGTTAGTGGCAGCCCTGTTCCAGCAGAGTAGAGCCCATCACTTTAAACTAAATTAAAAAAAACAAGTAAAACTTCTGCTATTTACAACAATTCAGTTGAATTTATTTATTGTTACAGCACAGCTGCAACAGACCTCTGGATGTCACCTGGTCCTGGTTGTCCATGTTCTCAGACATGTCAGAGATTTAAAAACTAATGAGAACTAAACATTTTTAACCTTTCTTTATATTCTTTTGTCAAAGTAAATACAACAACAACTAGATTCCTAAAGAGATGGAGATATGTCTCAGTTGGAGGACATCTGAGCCGGTTGTTATTAGGCGGTTGGAGTTTGAGATGTAAGAAGTTGTCACATCTGATCCTGACTACTTGTCTCGGGCAGTAGAGCAACATAGAGCACGTTGTCTCTTGTTGAGCTGCAGTTATTTCACTAACAGTGGTGTGTTAATGTTCCAACGCAGTTTAATTAAAGACCGTATTTGAACTAACACACTGCTCTTTGCTCTCATCAGTCTTCATATTCTCAGCTGCTTGCTGCCACCTGTTTATCTAAACTAGTGTCTCGGACCAGCAACCCGTTACCCCTTGAGCAACGCATCGACATTCGTGAGTATCTTTTCTTTTCACATCAACTCCAGCTAAACTGTTTTAACTAAAGTTTTTTTTTTTTACTCACCCTGGAAATAGGGCTGTGCTATGAACTGAAAACATTAAAACTTCTGTCGTTTCATATGACACGATCATTCAGAGCGTGCTGTTGCAAACTCTGTTGTCTTTCACTTGAGTGATGGTCTGTAGTACCCCAACGCCTTGTGTATCCAGGGACAGAGTTCTGCCAGTAGGCTGAGACAGAACCTGGTGGCAGAAAAACCGAGGATATTGTTACTAAATTACATTTACGTGGCATTTACACAGGAGAGACTGATTTAGCTGCTGCAGCTTCAGGGGCATCCGTGCGTGTTTGTTTCTGGAGGGGAGGGGAAAGGCGAGACAGAGATGGGGGGTGTTACAGTGAGCTAAGGAGAAGAGTGCCTTCCAGCATCCAACACGTTTTACATTTAAGAACCTTTTAGTAAGTTTTCTCATCACACGATTGACCAGAAACTGTGTGACCACCCGAACACCGAGATGCGTCAAGCTAGTGTTAGCTTCACTCTGTTCAGGGCTAATTGGTTTAATGTTTCCACTGTGGCTGTAAGTCCGGGGATGATCCGGAAGGATGCCGGACTGCAGCTGGAAGAGCAATGAGGAAATCTATAATGATACAAACAGCAATGAGGCTCCTTTTTGTGCTGTGAAACTATCTGGGAATATTTTTATTTCTATAATCTGCTGCTTATTTTATCCTTAACCGTGAAAGTTTAAATGTTGTTGTGACATTTGAACTTGAAGGTTACAGATTTGAATGCTGTGGTGACTGACGTAGACATGGAAATAAGAATCTGAAGCACTGATGAAGTTATTGTTCATGTTGTTCAGGGAACTATGTGCTGAATTATCTGGCGACGAGGCCAAAGTTAGCAGCGTTTGTGACCCAGGCTTTGATCCAGCTGTATGCCAGGATCACCAAACTGGGCTGGTTTGACTGTCAGAAGGATGACTATGTCTTCAGAAACGTCATCGCTGATGTAACACGCTTCCTCCAGGTAACCCATCCTTATCCTGAGACCTTGATCCGATTGTGTTTTTTTTTTTTTGGGAAGTTGTGTTAGTTGCCCAATATTATATTAATGAATCCTCATGGAGCTGCTGCTGTTGTGGAACCACATGAGCTGACTTGAGAGGAAACTGGATCACCTGTATGTGTTAGATGATGTTTGTGTGTTTTTTACAGGACAGCGTGGAACACTGCATCATAGGCGTCACCATTCTGTCCCAGCTAACAAATGAGATCAACCAGGTAAGTTGTAGTTCATCTCAGTGGTCTCCTGGTTCGTGTGCTGCACCATGGAGATAAAAGAGATCTAGTTTTATAAACTCAGTGGACATGCATGAACCATTTATCAGAAAGTTTAAGTTCTCTCCAGAACCAACTGATTCAATCAGAGTTTATTAGGATACATCAATTGCTGTATTTTATCTAATAACTATGAAATAAAGTGGGAGTTTTAAAATGTTTTCTTTTTACCAACCTGTGAATTAAGTGATCAAATTCCCTGAGACAGAGCAAAGCTTCTGAATAGAAAAATAATAGACAAAAAGGATCCTAAACCAACCAAAAGGGAAGTTTATTTTAATACAAAAGGTTTAAACAGTTCATTAGGAATGTCCCGATGCAACTTTTTCACTTCCAATACGATCAGTATTGACCGATACCGATATCAATCCGATATGATATCAGCACAAATCATACACACTTTTAACTATTTTGTATTGTGGAATGTATGAAAGACTTGATCAAGTGGTATTACTCAATCACAGAACAAAAGCCAGCAATAGTAAGTATGAAAAAAAAATGTATTAACCATTGGTTGCATAAATGTAAACCTTAAACCTAATATATAACAAATGAATAACAGAATAAATAATATATTAGAAGACTCAGAAAAATATTTTTAATGAATAAATAAACAAGATATTTTTTAAAGTGCAAAATACTAGGGATGTTCCGATCAGGTTTTTTTTTTTTTTTTTTTTTTTTTGCTCCCGGTCCAATTCTGAGTCACTTGATTACGTGTATCTGCCAATACCGAGTCCTGATCCGATACTTGTCAGAAAAGCATTAAAATAAGAAAAAAAAAATTCCTAATTACATTTTTTAGGAAGTACACCGATTAAAAACTTGTTTATATTGTGAATATACTTAAAAGTAGCAGCGTTGTTTACTCCCTCAATATGCAGCTGTGAACCGTGTTCACGTGCCGGAGCAGGCAGGGTTACTTTTCTCTGCATAACACCTGTAGCACTCCAGCAAAGTAGCTTGTTTGAAGGCAGTGAATCATGGAGCTGTGTCCAGCATGTTGAATGCTCAGTACGCACACATTACAAGTGTCTGTAGCTCTGCCTTCGCTGTCTGGTTTAAAATACCACCAAGCTGCAGATACTTTAGCTGTCCTGAGGAGACACGTTAGCTCAGTATTAGCAGGCTTGCTAACAGCGGCGCTTGGTGTCTGAGTCCTTGCCTGCCGTAAATTGTGTGACTTTACTGTGTTGTTTTCGTACAAGAAACACACATTGATGGTGTAGAGGGACTTATTGAAATTAAAACTGTCATTTTTATTCAATTTGAAAATTTCTATCTCCAGATTCATTTTCAAGTCTTGTTTGTTGTTTTTAAAGGTTAAATCCAGTTTATTTCTCCCGATTCCGATCCTTTCAAAAACACGTGATCTGGCCCGATTTCTGATCACATGATCCGATCGGAGCATCCCTACAAAATACTAATTCATGGTCAATTCAGTTATATTTTACAGTCAGCAAATGGTAGGAACTCGTGAGGGCAGGCACATATGAAACTGCTACATGTCCTAAGTTTCAATTCCACACACGGAAAATCTTCATGCAGTGTTTTGTGATGCTGCTTCAAACATGAATGAGGTTGGATGCATTAAACATTCCTGGTTCTTTTCCACCACGGGAAACTTGTGCATGGCAAATGTTGCAATGAGCCACCCTCCAGCCACAGACTTGAACGAAAAATACGACATTGCTCTTGTTCCTTGCTACTTTGCTAACACGCACTGTTCTGATCACGTGGGCTTTGCGCTGCTAGATATAATTGCTGGAATTAAATTAGAATCTGAACGAATTGCTAATATTGGAGATTTTTGATGCCGTCTGATATAATCCAATGCGGTGTTTTTGGGCCGATATCCGACCTATTTCTGATATCAATGTCAACTGTTCATACAAATAATCATCACTCAATTGGGTTGAGAGGCTTTTAGCCAATCAAATTAGGCTTCTCTGATCATGTGACGCCAACAAGGCGTTGACTCATTCAACGATTGCTTTGGCTTGGGTCACCAGGAGGTCACCTCGTTTGTTGCTGATTTTTTGCTGTTGAATTCTTTGCCTGTGCATTTGAAGTAAAAACTTTGAATACATAAATTCACAGAATTAAAATTCAGACTGTATTTCTTCCATAGATATATGCATATTTTAAGAAATTAAATATAAACTAGTGGCAGAGCATTTACAGGGAATGGGAACATGAATGGAAAACTGGACTAAGTCAGTTTAATTTCCTCCAACGTCCACAACCAGTTTTCACTAACCTACTGCCGCATCGGCTGTATAACTCCTATTAAAGCATGTGCTCTTCTTCCTCAGGCTGACACAACACATCCTCTGACCAAACATAGGAAGATCGCCTCCTCGTTCAGAGACTCCTCCCTTTTTGACATCTTCACTCTGTCCTGTAACCTCCTAAAGCAGGTTTGGAAGTTACATCATCACTTCTCCCTGACCATCCTGGTCTAACTTACATAAACCTGTACAAGCCTGGTGTATAGTAACGATATCAAAGAAAGAAAATGGTAAATGGATGCTGTGCAAACGTTTTAAAAAGCTGTGGGGAAAGGCTGTGAAGTTAAACCATAGAGCTCCGGGAGTTGACGTCACTTCTCCCGACATGCAACAGTTCAAATCGAAACGGCGCCATATTGGCAGGTAGAAGCCGGCAGCTGGACTATTTGTTATTGTCAGAAAACTCAATCAGACAGGAAATATGGTAGATTCCTGTTGTGCCCCAGGATGCAGAACAGACGTGTACGACATAAGGAATGAGCCGTCTACAGGATTCCCCAAGATCCGGAGCGCCGCAAACGTTGGATGATTGTAATAAAACGCGCTAGTGACCGGGCTAAAATGAAACTGTGGGATCCCGAGAGTAAAGGTTTTCACTTATGCAGCGACCACTTCATATCAGGTACTTAAACCAACGTTTCCTCAACTGTGTATGGTATTTATTTTAAATGCTTTTATTATGATTCTTAGTGGGCTTCCTAAACTTATTTTGGCGTGGCTTTTTCTGTCTTATTACTCATAGCAACAAGTAAACATCACGTAAAACGTTGCCTCGTGATTTCTGCGTGCTGCCGTTTACGTGTTTTATGATCACAGCAATTAACCGGCTAAGCTGTATTTAATTTTTAAGCAATGGTTGATCAATTGTCAGATCACACATAAAAAGCACTTTGGATTGCAATTATCTGTCTCACCGAGACAGATCTCAGACAGATCCTGAGACGCTCCTGCCTGACATTTATTTTATTCATGGGAAAAAAAAATCTAACTAGTGATTTCTCTTGGTGTTTAGTTTATACATTCAAACAGCACAGCACTCTATTTAAACTACTTACGTGTAAATCTGTTATTTGTCCATCCATCCATCCATTTTCATCCGCTTATCCGGAGTCGGGTTGCGGGGGCAGTAGCGTCGAGAGGTCCAGACTTCCCTCTCCCCAGCCACTTGGGCCAGCTCCTCCGGGGGAATCCCAAGGGGTTCCCCGGCCAGGTCCGGTAAGAAGTCCGCTCCGACGGCTTCTGGCGTTTTTAAAAAGTATCCCAGGGGCACGGTAAGGGTCGGAGATGTTTAGTCTATTTAATTTCTGACTATATGAAACGATTTCTTCGGTTTTAAAGTGTGAAGTAAACTCCGACGACGTAAAATTCAAGCTGATCCCGTTCAATTTGTTTACATTTGTTGCCTGCCAACATGGCGTCTACTCTCTGAGAGTCACGTGACGTCCGTAGCTCTATAGAAGAAAGCAAAATGAGAAAAATATGTTCTACATGGTGAGCTTTTGTTTCTTAAACAGTATCAGTTCTTAAAGGACAAACACATCAAGGCAGGGAAAAACAACCTTCTACTGAGGTGAGGCAATAGAGAACCAGTCGGCATGGGTGCTACATCAGCCAGGTCTCCTCCAGGTGCAGATTTCAATGTGGAAGACCGACACGTTGTTGTTCTTAGTTAGATTTTTAAAAAACACAAAAAAAACTGATGAACGAGACCATCATCACTTCCCTTCAGACCTGGAGACGGCCCATTGCTGCCATCAGCTTAGACCTGACAGACACCTTTGAGACTTGGATACACCTACCTGCTGTCTGCAGAGATCTGATTAGAACCAAAAGGTCACCAGCATAGATCAAGGTCAAAAACACAGGAACTGGGGTGCCGAGGAACAGCATTGGGCTCTCTGGAGTTATCAGTCCTGAAAATATTTAAATGCCTGATTAAAAACCAACAGGGAGGCGTCTGATTGGCCCTGAACGAATCCACAGTAGGACAACATCCCTAACAACTTCTTCAGCAGAAAGTAACACAAAATGTGCTGTTGGTGCAGTCCTAATCTCAGCATAATCCAGTGTTTGGGATAACATACAGAAACAGCAGGACCAGAGCAGGGGTCCACCCCTAAACAAAGACTCCAAACCCAGAAGAAGAATTTAGGAGTCAGAAAAGCTGCTACTGGGATTTGGGCCTAACAGGTCAGGCTCTGATCAGACCCCACATTAACAGTTTGTCTCTTTGTCTTCAGGCTTCAGGGAAGAATCTAAACTTGAACGATGAATCTCAGCACGGATTGCTGATGCAGCTCCTGAAACTCAGCTACAATTGCCTCAACTTCGACTTCATAGGAACTTCCACAGACGAGTCATCAGACGACCTCTGCACCGTTCAAATTCCTACATCATGGAGATCAGGTAGCTGGTTGTTCTGGTGTGTGTAGCTGCCATCAGCCTCTTGTCTGGTCTTTTTCTGGTTTTTCTGTATTTTAAACAACTTGTCAGCTGCACCAAAGGGATGCTGGTTCACCAACACTTATGGATCTGCAGTTTTCTGCTGTCAGGTTTACAATTTTAATCACGAGGGGCAACAAACTGGGTGTCTTCTGCCTCTGGCTGGCGGGGCTTCTTACCTGCTCTGTGTTGCGCCCTCACTGATGCTCAGAGGAGATCAGGCTTTTTCAGTTGTTGCCCAGATAGTTAAATATCAGACGGGCATCTTCACTTCCTGTTTTGAAATCTCTTTAAACACAGAGTTTCTCTTATTGTTTCTGTTTTCTGTGTTTTATGCATTTTTATAATTCTACAGAACGCTGGTTCAATGTGTTGTTTTAAATGTGCTTTACAATCGGATTGGATTGGAAAAATCCCAAACAGAGATGAACTCTGGGTTAAGATGTTGAAACAAACGTTCCTAGCAGACACTTTCTGATGGACAACTGTTTTCTGCTGAGCAGAACTTTGTACAGAACAGAAATGTGATATCGAAGGCTTTGTTTATAAATGATGTATGTGAACGGAAAACAAGGATGGGCTTTTTTCTGCACAAAGTCCTTTTAGAAAGGACTAAAGTGCAGTGAAGGATCTTCCTCTGAGCATTCATACGTGTTCTTGCACTGAAAAGCTTACACCTGTAAACCTCCACATCACCTTTTATCTCCTCTGCAGCGTTCCTCGATTCCTCCACACTACAGCTGTTTTTCAATTTATACCATTCCCTCCCTCCGTCCCTGTCCCCGTTGGTAAGTAGCACCACTCAGACTTGTGAGACTTGTGTGGCGTTCCCAGAGCAAGTCTAAGCTGCTGGTGTACCTGTGCAGGTGTTGTCGTGTCTAGTTCAGATAGCCTCTGTTAGGAGGTCCCTCTTCAACAACGCAGAGCGTGCAAAGTTCCTCTCACATTTAGTGGATGGCGTTAAGAGGATATTAGCAAACCCACAGGTAAAACACTCACAAGCTAAAATCAATCCTGCAGCCCCGGTCGTGTGTTGTGTTGAGATAGGTGTGTGTTTGTGCGGCAGTGTTTGCCAGATCCAAACAACTACCACGAGTTCTGTCGTCTGCTGGCAAGGCTGAAGAGTAACTACCAGCTGGGGGAGCTGGTGAAGGTAGAGAACTACCCTGAAGTAATTCGCCTCATAGCCAATTTTACCGTCACCAGCCTGCAGGTGAGTCATCTTTAATCTAACCAACTCAGACTTCTGGGTGGGCGTCACATAGTGACGTATCCCGCTGTCTTCCAGCACTGGGAGTTCGCCCCAAACAGTGTTCACTACCTGCTGAGTCTGTGGCAGCGTCTGGCCGCGTCCGTGCCCTACGTCAAAGCCACCGAGCCTCACCTACTGGAGACATACACCCCAGAGGTGACCAAGGCCTACATCACGTCACGGCTTGAGTCGGTCCATGTTATTCTCAGGTAACACACACACACGACTACTTGGTGACCTTTCATGTGATCGCTTAACGGATCACTGTAAAGCTGTAATGAGCTGATGTTTCTAGATTTTTTTCTCTAAAACTAACAAACAGTAAAAGACTTCTCTACTGATCTAATCACATGGGTGGACATACATTAAGACAAATCTGTTAATCTTAATTACTTCAGTGCTTATGACACCTTTTTTTGGTGTCTTTATTTTATTCATGATTCATCCTGGTCAAATCACTGCAAGCAAGCAGTATTTTTGTAGCCTGGCAAGCATACATAAGTACAGGCTACATGAATACACTTCATTGACAGCTCTCGGTGGTGGGGCGGGTTCTACCATTGTCTTTCAAACGATCGCCACATGCTACAGGACAATGCACAACATGACGTACTCGACGCAACAAATTTCAGTGAACGAGGCGGTTCGCTGTTGAAGGCGAAAACACGTCCTTTTTAAAAAATAAAAATAACATAAATACATCAATCTGCTACTGATCCTAATTAAGCCCAAGGCCTAATAGTCCTAAATTGATGTAAAAGCCGTTTCAAATGAGCTGTTGCCATCTTGTTCCACTCTTTTGCATCATCCCACCCACCAGACGAATAGAGGTCCCTGATCGGCCCACAAAGTGGATAAAGTGCTGTGATTGGTTCACAATGAAGTGAACGAGTGAAGAAGTAAATGTGTAAAACAACAACTTTTATGAATGTTGAGAGTTTTGTAACTCCTTATTGCAAACCAGTAAATGCATTTTGTCCTCACGGACTCCTGTACGATGCGATGCAACAACTGGGCATCATTTAATTCATTTTCCACAACATTTCAGTGATTTCTCCAGAGTTTATCAGTAAAAACACACATCGTTTCTTTAATAATTCTAGCCAGTGTTGGTTGACTCTCATAAACATGAAACAAAAATTATTAAATACATTAAATTAAACATTTTTAAACAAACTGAAAAAAAGAAAAAAAATTTTACTTAAAGTTAATATCAAGTGTCTCTAAAAAATAAAAACTAAGTTAAAGAGAATAAAATATTGTAGTGCAAGAAGTCGATGTCCACATATGTGAACACATGGTGTTTAACTCATTCACTGCCATTGACGACTAAAGTCGTCATTTTAAATCCAACCGTTCACTGCCAATGTCGTCATTTGCATTTTTTTACTGTTTGGGCATCGGAACGAGCCCCCGCACCAAGAGAACAAACATCTCAACTCTGAAGCCGATCTTCATCCGCGTGCGCCACACGTCACGTGATCAGGAAGCAGAAAATCCATGTGTTAGGAGATCGATTTGGGCCGTTGCTGTAAAAGAAAGTGAGGCGCGAACCGGAAAAATATCTGCCGATCACAATTCAACAACGGATTATGAAAGAATGTATAACGCTCGAAACGCGCTGATCCTTTCTGATGTAAGAGGTGAGTCTCCGCTTTGTTTTGGCGTCTACGTCATCCTAGCATGCAACGTTCTGTGACTCTTAAAAAAACTGGAAAGACGGCGCGAAACGCTGGCAGCGAAGGGTTTTACTGATCAGGAAACGGCTGGCAGTGAATGAGTTAATCATAAAGAAGCAAAATAAAACACCACTATAGTCTACCACACACACACACTAGTCTTTCTGCCATGCCGCTCTGCACCATCTCTTCAATAACCTCAGACACACAGGATATTTTCTGCATTGTGTGAATCGTCTCAGCCACTGTCACATGAAACTATAAATGTTTGTTTCTTTGGTCAGTTAAAAAGTCACACAAGTAACTAACAGCAGCATTTTCTCTGCATAGCTGCTGATCATCTAGTGAGTTGGGATTATTTGCTTCTTTAATCTGAGACAGATTAATAAAACCAGTAGGGGGGCGAATGAATGAATCTGTTCTCTCTACAGAGACGGCTTAGAAGACCCTCTGGATGATGCTGGCCTCGTCCAGCAGCAGTTAGACCAGTTGTCCACCATTGGCAGGTGTGAATATGAGAAGACGTGTGCACTACTAGTGCAGCTATTTGATCAGGCAGCACAGACATACCAGGAGCTCCTGCAGTCCACTAACTCCAGCGCCGTGGACGTCACGGTACAAGAAGGTACGCTGAGCCCACGCTCACCCTGCAGCAGAGCAGTTTGCGTGTGTGTTAACACTAGGATCTGTGTGCAGGACGGTTGACGTGGTTGGTTTATATCATCGGGGCGGTGATTGGTGGACGGGTGTCTTTTGCTAGCACAGACGAGCAGGACGCCATGGATGGGGAGTTAGTCTGTCGGTAAGCATCGCAACATCCCAAGAGAATGTTCATCAGATGGATTTTTTAACTTTTTTTTTTGTAAAAACTCAGAAACAAGTGAAGTTTGTCAGAATGAGTCAAAAAACGAAGAAGCCAAAACAACAGGGTCACTCGTGTTTTATTGATGTTGACCTGATCAGAATCACTCAATCGCTCATCTGCACCGACGGGGATTTTGTTTCTGCCAGGGTGCTGCAGCTGATGAACCTCACAGACTCGCGGCTCGCTCAGGCTGGAAATGAGAGGCTGGAGCTGGCCATGCTCAGCTTCTTTGAACAGTTCAGAAAGATCTACATCGGTGATCAGGTTCAAAAGTCATCAAAGGTGAGCTCTGCAGAGGAGCAAGCTGCCTGGCTGCCCCTGAGCTTCATACCAATCCACTTTATTCTTTTGTTTAAGGCTCTTACTGCAAAAGTCAACCAGTCAGATAAGTGGAGGAAACTAGAAACAGTTTGGAGTTAGAATCAGTTTAGTGACCTGTTGTGAGACACACATCATAAAGCTACGTATTAATAAAAACTAGGGATGTGTATTGGTGAAATTTTGGCGATATGATATGTATCACGATATATTGCGATACATTCAGTCAGATGTTGTTAGCGATTTTTTTAGACAGAATTTATTTTGGGAAGATTCAATAAACAGTCCAAACTGAAACATACCATGTTTAACATGAGGTATGTGAACCATAATAGAGGGATTTGCATTTCAGTGGTGGAAACAAAACCCGTTGCACACTGCTGCCAACTATCAGTCAGCGTTTGAATTGCACCAAAACAAAAGAAAATACACAAATGTTTGCATGTAAATTCTTCCAAAAATCCGATACACAGCTTTTGAATATCGATATATTATCGCTGGGAAAAAATATCACGATATATTGCCATATCGGTATTTTCTTACATCCCTATTAAATAAACTAATAATTTAGTAGTTTTCTTGGATGTTAAGGTGACATAACTAGTAAAATCAAATGGATAAAAAGTCGCCACCTAAGAAAACCACCAAATTATTTTAAAGTCTGTCTATCAAAGCACATTAGGGAGATGTAATGAGTGTAGTAGATCCAGCATGTGATCAGTCCTCTGCTGCTATGAGTGCGGTCTGCTTCATCCATGTCTATGTGTTCCAGCTTTATCGACGACTATCAGAGGTTCTGGGGCTGAACGATGAGACCATGGTGCTCAGTGTCTTTATTGGGAAAATGTAAGTGTGTGTGTGTGTGTGTGTGTGTGTGTGCGCGTGAGTGCGTGCGTGCGTGCGTGTTGGAATCACAGAACTAAACAACTTTGTGTTTCAACGGTTCAAGTTAATGGAACATGGTTTAGTTAGACTTTTGAAACTAGGAAGCGATAATAATTTAGTCATTATTGATGAAGGGATTTTCAGTGCTTTTTTGTTGTTTTTTCTCTTCTCAGCATCACAAACCTGAAGTACTGGGGCCAGTGTGAACCAATCACCTCTAAGACACTCCAGCTGCTGAACGACCTCTCGTTAGGATATCCTCTGTGTGTGTGTGTGTGTGTCCTGTTGTTGTGTGAAGATTAATCTGAACATCATGTTGTACCAACAAAGGGGGTTAATCTACCACTAGCTAGTTCAAAAATCCTTTAATATGTTTTTATCTGTCTGTCTGTTTGTCTGTCTTATCTATAAAGAGATAGATGTGTGTTTTCTCCTTGACCTTCCTGTGTACGTACAGCAGTGTGAGGAAGCTGGTGAAGCTCAGCGCTGTTCAGTTCATGCTGAACAACCACACGGTGAGTGTTTCACAGCATAACAAAGCTGCAGCCAGTTCAGAGCTCCAGGTTGGGGTTTATCAGCCACTCAACTGATCAAGCTTTGCTTTAAAACACGCCGACATGAATGCTTCTGAAATCAGCAAATGTTGTATGGACTGAAAATTATGTAAGCTGAATTTTTACATGTCTTGTTTTATTTCTATAAAGTGCAAACTAGATTGTGTGTGTGTGTGTGTGTGTGTGTGTGTGTGTGTGTGTGTGTGTGTGTGTGTGTGTGTGTGTGTGTGTGTGTGTGTGTGTGTGTGTGTGTGTGTGTGTGTGTGTGTGTGTGTGTGTGTGTTAGACACTTTTATGCTACTGAGATTATTATATTACTGTCACATGACTAAACAATTACACACCATCACCCTCTGAAACAGATACACAAATGTAAACAAGCTGGAAAATATATCGGTTTTTAATATCAACCCAGTTTTACTTATTGAACCGATATAGATATTGATGCCGATATGTCGTGCACCCCTACATGTATACACACACACGCACACACACACATCAAATAAAAAGGATTATATGGTAAAAAGTGTGGAGTTGAAGAAACCAAATGAATCAAAGAAGAGATGTTTCTTCGGAGAGCAAACGTATTAAATCTGTAATTTTGTTATAACTATAAATAATATAAATACCAAAACCAGATATACTTTCTAACAGTGACAATAAAACTCATTCAAATGGGATAAAAGCCAAAGGAAAGCTCTGTGATAAGTCACATAATGATAAATATCACAGCTAGGATCAGTTAAATGAAGGTTAGAACGATAACAAAAAGACTTGCTCTTCTATTTCTGCTAAAAGTCGGGTTGAACCGGTGCTTTAATAAAACACGGTCTACTCTGTATAAGACATGTGTTATTGTTTTTGTGTTGTCATGACAGAGTGAACACTTCTCCTTCCTGGGGGTGAACAACCAGTCCAACTTGAGCGACATGAGATGTCGGACCACCTTCTACACGGCGTTGGGACGCCTGCTGATGGTCGATTTAGGTAAACACACACCCAGAGCCTCTGCAAGTGTGTTTCTGTGTAAAAGTTATAAATAATCACCGCCTTACCTGAGCGGTACAGAGAAATAGAGCTCATGCCCTTTGGGACTGCTAAATAATTACTAGGCTCAAGTGCAGCTCAGACCAAAGTGTGTTGCTGCCATCTTAACCCCCCCCCCCAATCTCATAAACGTCACAGCAGTTCACTCAAACATGACTTTGTAAATTTTTGCACCAAAGTCCACTCGACACTAAACTTTTATTAAGTACTTCCTGTCAGACTTTAGCTCTGAGTGCACCCAGAATAGCAGCATTTAGCTGTAGCTTTTGATATCAAGCACCGACCTCTAGTTGGCAGCAGTGTGCATTGGGTTTTGTTTCCACCACTGAAATGTAAGTCCCTCTGCTATGGTTCAGATACCTCATGTTAAACATGTTACGTATCAGTTTGGACTGTTTATTGAATTTTCTTACAATAAATTCAATTTTAAAAAGGGGCTAATATCATCTGGCTGACTGTATCACAATTTATCACGATACATTGTATCGTCTGCCCTGTATTGTCATAGAAGAAGAAAATATCATTTCTATAGCGCCTCTCAAGATAAAAATCACGAGGCGCTTCACAAAAACAAAAAAATGTAAAAATATAAAATTGCATTTAGAAAATGTTTAAAAATATATTAAAATGAGCAAAAATAGACAATTGTGATTAAAAAATGATAAGAAAGAGAGAGAGTGAACAGGAAAGAGGGAAGTCAGTGGATCCTGAGGAAGGTGGAATAGGTGGGGAGAGCAGAATAAAGAGAGAGTGGTGAAGAAGGTCATACAAAAGCCAGCTTGAACAAGTGAGTCTTCAGCTGCTTTTTTTTTTAAAGGAGACCACTGAGTCCACTGATCTCAGGCTCAGGGGGAGAGAGTTCCAGAGTCTGGGGATCACAGCATCAAATGATCCATCACCTTTGGTCTTTAGCCTGGTGCTGCACAACCAGTAGGCTTTGGTCACTGGACCTCAGGGACCTGCTGGGGGTGTAGGGACTAAGAAGATCCCCAATGTAAGATGGTGCTTGTCCATGTAAGGCCCTATAGACCAGAACCAGGATCTTGAAATAAACCCTGAAGTTGACTGGCAGCCAGTGAAGCTGGAGGAGAAGCGGGGTGATGTGGGTGTATTTGGAGGACTTGGTCAGAAGCCGAGCACAGGCATTCTGAACCACCTGTAGACGGTTCAGGGAGGTTCTGCTCAGACACGTGAAAAGAGAGTTGCAGTAGTCTAAGCATGAGGAGATGAAGGTGTGGATAACTGTCTCAAGTTCAGAGGAAGACAGAATGGGACTCAGCTTAGCAACGTTCCTGAGATGGAAGAAGGAAGAGCGAACAAGAGAACTGACATGAGAATCCAGGGTGAGAGCTGGGTCAAAGGTCACGCCAAGATTCCTGACAGAAGGTTTGGTGTGGGAAGCAAGCTGACCAAGAGAGTCTCTGACTTTGGGAACCAGCTTGTCTGGGGCACAGATGAGGATCTCAGTCTTATCTTCATTCAGCTGTAGAAAGCTCCCAGCCATCCAGGCTTTGATAGAGTCTAAGCAGGTGTGTAACAGCTGCAGCTTAGACATCTCATGGGGCTTAAAGGAGATGTACAGTTGGATGTCATCTGCATAAAGATGGTAGGAGATTCCTTTGAAGGAGCTCAGGATGTGCTGAAGAGGAAGCAGATAGAGGAAGAAGAGCAGAGGCCCCAGCACAGAACCTTGTGGGACACCATGGGTAAGAGAGGTGGAGGAGGACCTATACTTGGAGACGGCCACAGAAAAGGAGTGCTCAGAAAGATGAGAGGAGAACCACTCCAGAGCAGATCCTGATAGGCCTACCCAGTCTCTCAGCCTCTCCAGTAGCAGGTGATGGTCAACAGTGTCAAAGGCTGCAGTCAGGTCCAGCAGGACCAGAACAGAACAGTCCCCTGCATCACTGTGAGCCAAAAGGTCATTAGGGACTCTAAGAAGAGCTGTTTCAGTAGAATGAGCTCTACGAAAACCTGACTGGAAGCAATCATAGGTGTTATGTTCATCAAGAGCAGCTGTGAGTTGTTTAGCCACAACCTTTTCCAAGATCTTGGAGATGAACGGAAGTTTAGAGATGGGTCTGAAGCTGCTATGGAGAGAGGGGTCGAGACTCGATTTTTAAGAAGCGGGTGGATTACAGCATTCTTAAAGTAAGCAGGGACCTGACCAGAAACCAGAGAAGCATTAATTATAGAGAGCACGCTGGGACCGATGGACTGAAAAGCACTTTTAAACAAAGATGAGGGCAAGATGTGGAGGGGGCATGCAGAGGTCGTCATAGAGTTAACTAGTTTGGTTAACTCGGGCAAAGAAACAGGAGCAAAGCTATCTAGGATGATGGGCCTGGTTGGAGTCGGGAGAGGCAGCGATGAGGCTGAAGGAGAGATGCTAGATCAAACCTTATTGACTTTGTCCACAAAGAAAGACAGAAAGTTCTCACAGTCTGTAACAGAGTGGATGGAGGCTGTAGGAGAGGCAGGAGAGACGATGCTGCTGATGGTGTTAAACAGCACTTGGGGTTCCCTTTGCTCTGGGACACCAGGTTGGAGAAATAGGAAACCCTAGTGTCTCTGACTGCAGACTTAAAGGATGTCAGAAGATCCTTTAGGTGCAGCAGATGGACTTGGAGATGGGTTTTCTTCCACAAGCGCTCAGTTTTTCTGCATTGGCGCTTCAGGCTGCGAAGGCTGTCATTAAACCAGGGAGTAGGGTTCACTGCAGGAACTGATCTGGTTCTGACAGGACAGATGTTGTCCAGAATGGAGAGGCAGTGCTCGTTAAACTGAGAAGTTAAAGAATCTGGGTCGTTATCAGAAGAACAGGGTGGATCAAAAGCAGCTGAAAAATTGCTAGCTGTGCTCTCATTAAGAAAACGAGAACTAACCATACGGCGAGCAGGAGGTGGGGACGCAGAAACTGACAAGTTAAAGAAAATGCAATGGTGATCTGAAA
The DNA here is from genome assembly GCA_006942095.1 of Nothobranchius kuhntae. NCBI lineage: Eukaryota > Metazoa > Chordata > Actinopteri > Cyprinodontiformes > Nothobranchiidae > Nothobranchius > Nothobranchius kuhntae. The sequence goes on from SSNQ01034717.1 coordinate 1,247,436, forward strand.
TGTAAACGTCCTCAGGACAAACACTGTCAGCATTTAGACTCAGGGTAAAAACGTCATACGCATCGTATCGCCAGAATTTCACCAATACACATTCCTACTGTAAACCATTGTGTAATTCCAGATTAAGGACTTTTTAATGGATTATCAAATAATGTCACAAACTGCAATGAAATTTAGGAGCTGTTAAATAATGACCAAAAAAGCAATTTGGCTTTTGCTCCACTCAGGCTAGTGGTTAGCCCATCAGTCTCACAGAAGGCTGTCTAGGTAAGTTATAACTTTTACATAGAAATACTTAAAAATTAACTTTACCTCTAAATGTTTCATATATTCTGCTAAAGCTGATGTGTGTGTGCGTGTGTGTGTGTGTGTGTGTGTGTGTGTGTGTGCGTGTGCGCGTGCGCGTGCGCGTGCGCGTGTGCGTGTGCGTGTGTGTGTGTGTGTGTGTGTGTGTGTGTGTGTAGGTGAGGATGAGGACCAGTTTGAGCAGTTCATGTTGCCTCTAACAGCTGCGTTTGAAGCTGTAGCTCAGATGTTGAGTACAAACACATTCAACGAGCAGGAAGCAAAGGTGAGTATTCATCTAACGCACACACACACACACACACACTTTAATTTTGTTCCATCTATAGGCACAAATCAACAATTTAATTAGTTCTAACAAACACACTTTGGTCATTTTATATTCATAGTGCCTTTGTGTATCATCTGTAAGGATTCCTCCGCTATCACACATAGGAATAAATAAGCTTCAACAATTTTTATTAAAGTGGAGGTTCATTGAGAGAGATAGAACACTTGTTTGATTGCTCAGAATGAATTTTTCATGCAGACTGAACATACGTAATAGTCTTCTACCACTATTTCTTGCTTTAGACGAGGAAATGCTCGGATTGGAAAAACCCAACAAATCTGCTTCACATTGAAAGTTAGCACTCATAAGCCCACCCATCTTTGTGACAAGGAAGGCTGTTGTTGGTTTAGCGTCCAGGAAACGGCAGAGAACATCTTTGCTAGCAGAAGCAAACTGTTAGCATTAGCAACTCTGCTACGTGACAGAACTCCTCCAGGCTTGTGTTATTTGTGGGGGTAACACATCAATGTTGCAAAGCAAACTGAGTCAGTGGTAGAGTTGTGTTGCTGATAGCCAATCAGAGGTAACAAGCAAAACTCCAAATCCTGCGGTTTGTCATCCCCCTCCTGCGACTAACTCCTCTATTTCCTTAAACGGGAGCACCACAGCTTTTTTTTCCCACAGAAAACAACTTGCATTCCTTCTAGAGACTGCAGCAGATTTGTAGAAGAACAAACGTACCTCATTTAAAAACAACATAATATAACATAACAAAGACTTTAATTTTCTGCTTCAACAGTTTTTTACAACATTGTCCATTAACAAAATAATTACAGAGTTTACGAGTTATGATGTTTCCCTGTCTCCTTGTTTGTGTCTTGTAGAGGACTCTAGTGGGTTTGGTCAGAGATCTGAGAGGAATCGCCTTCGCCTTTAACGCCAAGACAAGTTTCATGATGCTGTTTGACTGGATGTATCCTTACTGACCTCAGATCTGCAGGAACCACCTCATAGTTGCTGATCTGAAACTATTCAAATGAGTCCTTCACCGTCTCTGTAGATATCCAGCTTACATGCCCATTCTGCAGCGGGCCATCGAGCTTTGGTACCATGACCCGGCCTGCACGACACCTGTTCTCAAGCTCATGGCAGAGCTGGTTCATAACAGGTAAACGCTCATCACTGCAGTCTGCTTCTGCTCCAGCAGAGGTCAGTCTCACTCATGCACATGCTGTTAAAGCTCAGCATACAAAATCAACTTTGCTGCTCACACGTCTGTTGTCTGGTCCAACACAAGAAACACACACACACGGTTCTGACACCTCTATCAGCAGCACCAACATGAACCTAGCATACTGAGCTACAGTGTCTCTTTAGTGGTTTTCCTCAGTTTACATCTCTGAAGACACAACATGAGCGAGAGCTTGCACGTTGCAGCACATATGCATGTGCATACTTTCTTTTGTTTACTTTAACAGAACACCGCCGGAGTGCAAACTCTTGTGGAGGGTGTGAAACTTGCAAGAAATGATGAGGCAAACAAAAGAAACAAGAATAAAATAATACATTTTGAATGACTTCAAAGGCTTTGAATCAAAGAGGAAAGCTGATAGCTCCTTCACCATAACCTCAAACATGTTCTAACCACCTGAACCGTTTCAGATCTCAGAGGCTTCAGTTTGACGTGTCGTCGCCTAACGGCATCCTGCTGTTCAGGGAAACCAGCAAGATGATCACAACCTACGGTACTTGGACCCTTGACCTCCCTTCTTTTTTAGTGTCATCGTTTTCCTGCTGTCCTCCCAAGTGCTGGACAAAATGACTGAATCTGTGAAAATGTGGACCCTTGCTGGTGTTTCAGGGAACCGCATCCTGACGCTGGGAGAAGTCCCGAAGGAGCAGGTGTACAGTGTGAAGCTGAAGGGTGTCAGCGTGTGCTTCGCCATGCTGAAGGCTGTGCTCAGTGGAAACTACGTCAACTTTGGCGTTTTCCGTTTGTATGGCGATGACGCTCTGGACAACGCCCTGCAGACCTTCATCAAACTACTGCTGTCCATCCCTCACAGTGACTTGCTGGTACGATCAGGCTCACAGCACTGATCAGAACCAGCGTCTGCAGCTTCTCTCAGCTGCTCGTTCTGGATCAGGAAGAGAAAATTAGAGACGGTGTCGGGATTTTGGGTTTTTAATGAAATGACCAGCGAATGAACGGTTGCTTTGGAATATTTGCCTTTTTCTTTTTGCTAAGTCAAAACGTGGCAGCTCCAGGAATCTTCCTGTTGGAGCTTTAAAGTTCTGATCAAGTTCTGTCAGCCATTTAGGTTCAGCTCTGCAATTTCAGCAGAGATGTTCGCTGAATGCAGAACCAGGGCTTGTCCCGGGGTGGACTCGGACGTTTTTATCAGGAAAACAAATGTAATTTTTTGTTATTATTAGACCAGTTAATAATGTGTAAATGTGTTTAGTATTTAAGAAAAATATCCAGATGTGATCCCACCTGAGCAGCAGTGCCTGGGTTTCACCCTGACATGTGGTTCAGTTCCTGATGTAATCAGTAATGTAAGGGCAGCTGGGATCATCTCTGCTGCTCTGATGTGCTAAAGCACTTAAAAATTACACTAATGCCTCTAGATTTTACACCTGGAGCCACACTAACTCTAGATTTAGGTTTAGTGCTCGCTGAGCTTGTCTTTGATAATAATCTGTCTGATGAAACACTTAAGAGACCAAAATAAGCCAAAACAGAAGAAATCTGTAGTGGAGGCTAATTCTTTTCATAGCATAAACCATAAACTCTTGTCTTGGTAACCATCTGAGTTACACATAGGCTCAGCCGTTGAAGGGTTATTAAAACGTGGGACGTGTCCTCTAGCCCTGACATCGTGCTGTCCTCCCTGCAGGACTACCCGAAGCTCAGCCAGTCCTTTTACTCTCTGCTGGAGGTGCTGACTCAAGACCACATGAACTTCATCGCCAGCCTGGAGCCACACGTCGTCATGTACATCCTGTCGTCGATATCGGAAGGCCTCACGGCGCTTGGTGAACACCTGGGTGTTTTTACTTTGAGTTTGTGTGTTGTCATGGTTTCCTTACATCAGTTCTGCTTTTGTGCTTCAGACACAATGGTGTGCACCGGCTGCTGCTCCAGTCTGGACCACATAGTGACCTACCTGTTCAAGCAGCTGTCGCGCTCCACCAAGAAGCGTCCTGCTCCCATGGCGTCGGACGACCGCTTCCTCCACATCATGCAGCAGCATCCAGAGATGATCCAGCAGGTCAGACCGACAGCTCACGCTGGAGCCATGTTTACACACACACACTCACTCAGACCCTTGACTGCTGTGGTTGTCCTGCAGATGTTGTCCACCGTGTTGAACATCATCATCTTTGAAGACTGCAGGAACCAGTGGTCCATGTCGCGGCCTTTGTTAGGTCTTATCCTGCTCAACGAGAAGGTAAACAGTCCTCACATGGACGCCTCCCCTCACACACAACCCTGTGAAGTTGTGCGTGGTGTAACTTGTGTCTGCTGGACGTTTGACAGTATTTTGCCGACCTGAGGAACAGCATCGTCAGCAGCCAGCCTCCAGAGAAGCAGCAAGCCATGCACTTATGTTTTGAGAACCTGATGGAGGGAATTGAGCGAAATCTACTAACAAAAAATCGGGACAGGTGAGTGACGTCACCTGTTTACTGTCAGTGAAACCAAACGGCATCAGAGGACGAATATAAGATGAATCCTGTGATTTCTGTAACGTGGAACTTGAATTCTGTAGAAAAGGTGGAATGTCAGTAAATGCCCGGTTAGGCTCATCCACTGTTTGGTCCAACAGGGCGTTTTTGTTTCTCTGTTAACGTAAAGTCACAAACCCCAACTGCTCCTCGTGTCAGAATGTGGGCGATTGTTGGTGAGAGACTGTGAAGTGTGTTGGTGGACAGCAGAGGGAGGGGTTGGGGTTGTGCGCCTGTTAGTTTGTGATGGACGTCGCCAGCAGAAAAACGGAGAGAGTCATCCTGTTTGGACCGCCACTGACCTGGTGCTGGTTTGTACCGGTGGGAGCACTCACTGTCACCCGTTTTTGTGCAGGTTCACACAGAATCTGTCCGTGTTCAGGAGGGAGGTCAACGACAGCATGAAGAACTCCACGTATGGCGTCAACAGCAACGACATGATGAGCTGACATTCCACATGGCAGAGTCACACCCAGCTGCAGAGCGAGCTCACCCCTCCCCTCACCCACCCCTCCCCCCCAAGCTCCACAGCCTCCCCCCTCCCTGCATCCGCCTCCCCCTGCCCTCCTTCCCTCCCTCCCTGGGCCCGGATGCCTAGGGATCATATCCTCACCGCCAACACGACGTTGGCTCAACTCCCCACCTCCTTTTTGATATAAGCATATATAAATATATATAGATCTATTTTAAAGCCAGTCTGCGTTGGTCTGACTCGTCTGGCTGGAGGGGGCCGGGGGGGTGCATGTCTAAGCACTCTAAACTACCTAGAGAGGAAGGCCAGAGTGCCGCAGCTGTAAATGGAGCCGAGCGGGACGACGGGGGCGAACACCGGTAACCATAGTAATCCGCTTCTGCCTGCCTTGTATAGAAAAACCCACAAAACAAGTGTACATTTTTTTTCGTAACATTTTGAACAATGTTTATAATGATCGAATTTAAAAACACAAAAGTTGAGTTGAGGATAAACACAAAACAAAAACAACGTGTGATTGAGCTTTTTACAGTGTAGTGAGTTAGTGCGAGCTGTCCGTCTGCGTGGGGAGCGAGCTTTCCACAGGAGGGAGGGGAGGACAGGTGAGTGACATGGGGTGAGGGCGGGTAGGGGGGGTGAGCACTCCATGAACAGGAAGCAGAGGTACACACACTAACAGAAAGGGAGAGTCAGAGCACCCATGTTGTACATTTTTCTCAGTCTCTGCTTGAAGTGATGTAAATAGTCCCGAGGCTGCAGGCCGGTGGCTCTTAGAGGGACACCTGCTGTTTTTCACACACACACACACACACACACACCCTCCCAGTCATGATCTTTAACCACATCCAGCCCCTGAAGCTAGATGTGTGTGCATTCAAACCGAAACATCTGATCAGCCTCCTGATAACATGACACTAAACCTAACCGTCAGTCATCTGGACTGATTCAGACAAACCAATGAATCAGAAGAACATTAGCTGAGAATTATGAATGAAAACTGCAGTATTCTTGTTTGGTCAGTGTCACACACACACACACACACACACACAGGAGTCAGGATGTCTGTGATAACATGAAAATGCTTGTTGTGCGGTTTTGTCAGGTTTCAGCCACAGAAGCATGAGGATGACCGTTTCAGCCGCTCACAGACCCAGATACCAAAAACTGATCAGTTCTTTCTTTATCATCAATTTATCAAACAAACATCGACATCCTGACCCAGAGCAGTTTCTCTGACTCACCAGAACACCTCTACGTTCTATTTGTGATAAAATGCTGCAATAATGTCTCATAAAGCACCGTTTCTTCACAAGCAGCCCAGTGTGAGTATCAGCCTCCAAGCTGCAGCTGCTGTTTTCCTCCTGACTTAATTTTGTTTGGACAGTTTTATTTAAATCGGGTTAGAAATGTCTAAAATCCTCCACTTAGATGAAATAAAATGATCAGTAATTAATCCTAATTAAAAGTTTCTCGTCAGTGGTGCTGATGATGCTTGGGTCGGATCAAAGGACCGCAGGCTTCATCTAATGTTTAAATGACCCGTAAAGACCAGCCTGGACCATAGACTACAGTAGTCGCTTAGACCAAACGCTTTAATATCTTGTGATTAATACTTGAATAAAAACTACTTAAAATATGAAGAATTAGGAGAAAACAGCAGGAATTTGTCCACTGGTGGGTTGAAGTTATGATTATTCTCAAAAGGTTTGTTTTATTATGCAGACGTAGAGTTCAAAAAGGTGAGCAGGAACATTTTTGTTTTCTTTTAAATGGATTTTATTTACTTTTTCATATGAGTTCTAAAATAAGACGAAATACCATCGAGAAGCTTCGGGAGTAAATGAGCGAAGCTTTTAGCATCGCATCTGGGTTACCCAGCTGTCACTCATCATGTTTAAATGCTCATTTCCTGACCTTTAGTCATTTAAAAGCTCTAATTGAATTTCCATCACACTAATAATTACTTCTCTGATTTGATAAAACAACTTCCCTCTCTTTTCATTCCTCCTGCGTTAAGTTCTATATTTCAGCCTTTCTCTAAAACTGCTGACGAGTTTGGGCGTGACTCGGGTTCAGCCATCGCAGCAGAAAAACAGCAGAACATCCCTTTAAGTCACCCGCAGGCCTGCAGCATGGCGTGCGCACGCCCGCTGCTTGCTGGTGTGTAAGCAACATGGTTGGGGTCACGTTTCCCCTCTGGTAGGCTCGGTGCAACATCCACCATTTTGTTTACACTCTGGATTCCTCAGACCAGTTTTGGGACGACCCCCCATTAAAGTCCTGCAGTGGAGTCCTTTTGGTGTGTGTGTGTGTGTGTGGTGTGGCTCTGTCGTCTGGTGTGTGTGTGTGGTGTCTTGGTGAAACTGCGATAGAGCTCAAACAGCCAAGGCATGTGTGTGTGTGTGTGTGTGCGCCAGTGATGAAGACAGACTTGATCATCCGGGGAAGCCAGCGTGGAGACGCGGGATCCTCCTGAAGGATCTCTTGAGTCCGAAGCACCTGAAGAACCTCAGTAGACGTCAGAACCGTGTAAAGAAGTGTTAGCAACGTGTTACTCTACGATGTTGCTGCTAACTGTCTGTGACACTAGCTCATCTCTAACCACGTCAGCACTCACGGATGTCCCTACGTTTTGGTTTGTGTCCCTGATGTGAATGTGTTGGGTCCATAGAGTGAATAGCTGTTTGAGTTGTTTGGATGTCTGCTACATATAGTGTAAGCATTGTGACTGCAAATAAACAACATTGATTTTTACACTCCTGCCTCTAGTCTCAGGGTCTTTGTTGTTTTACTTTATCAGGTTGTTTTTTCCCTTAGAAGAAACAGCAGCAGCTCAGGAGTAAGAGCAGGTTGTCCAGTGATCAGAAGGTTGCAGGTTCGATCCCAGCTCTGACCAGAGAATGCTGCTGTTGTGTCCTTGGGCAAGACACTCAACCCACCTTGCCTGCTGGTGGTGGTCAGAGGGTCCGGTGGTGCCAGTGCTGAGCAGCCTCGCCTCCGTCAGTGTGCCCCAGGGCAGCTGTGGCTACACCGTAGCTCATCACCACCAGTGTGTGTGAATGGGTGAATGACTGTGTTGTCAAGCGCCTTAGGGGCTTGTAGAACCCTAAGGCGCTATACAAATTCAGGCCATTTACCAAGGAAGGATGCCAACAAAAACCAAAGTCTTGTAGCTTTTGATGGTTGGGAAATTGAAAGAGCCCAAAGCTATCCTTGATACAGTTATGTTTCTGGTCTGCAGAGGTCTGTCCGATGGGAGGTTGGTCAAGTTTGTAGCTGAAGAACCACTGAAAGCACTAGCTAGGGGGTGAAAACTTGTGTAGCTTTAACACAAGGCAATCAGTGAGAGCTTCTCTGGAGCATACACGTGTGTGTTGGCAAGGACAGGAGAACTGAATGTTGCTTCACAAACAGGAAGATTAAAGGTAATTTCCATACAATGCAGTCCTTTGATGAGAAATGAATCACAAGTTGTAATAAGTTCATAGAGGTTTCATCAAAGTTCGAGGCCTCAAAGAAATGACCAAAAACACGTTTTCTGTATATTGGGCAGTACTACTGCTACTACACACTGGTAAACGTTCTTTCAGTTTTTATTATGTTTAACAAATCTGTTAACGGTGGACATCTTTGTTCTGATGACAGAAGGCAGACTTTCACACAGGGGAGGGGTGGGAACTGGACCACGCATGAAAATAGATTATTTTCTAACAACTTTCAACAAAAAATAATCTCCCAGCAGCTGCAGACTCAGCCTTCTGACCCCGACGAGGATGTTTCCTCCTGCTGAAGCCTTCTGGAAGATGAATTAAAATGTTCCTGGTTCTCTGAAGGTTCTGATGACCAGAAGTCTGCTGGTCTTCTTTTATTTGGTTACAAGTTCAACTTAAGCAGCTATTGAAAACAGACAGCTTAAAACAAACGTTACAACAGCAGGAAGAATGTTGATCCTTTTACTGATGAACATCAGGAGATGCTTCGGGACTCGAAGGTTCCTGGCCCCTCTGGAGGCGAATAGAGGATGGACTGGTTCTTATCAGGAGCTAGCTCTTTGGGTTTTTGGATCTGTGGACGGTATCGTTGTATCCTTCTCTGTTCCGAGCTATTTCAATGGCAAAAAACTGGACTCTGGTGGCTGAAAATGGCAAAGAACAACATTTCAGATGACCTGTTTTACTGATTTATCCTTTAGTGTGTGTGTGAGAGAGAGAGGACAGGGAGAGGGGCACACACCAAATATTGTGTTCTCCTCAGAGTAGTCTTTTTCACAGTCCAGGCGCAGCAGCGTGCCGTAGTTGAAGTCCTCCACAAGTCCTTCAAACTGGTTACAGAACAGACGCCACCTCTGCACACACACACACGAGTCATTCAGCCGGTTCAGTCAAACCCAACAGAGACGAGGCATCGCAACGGGGAATTCTGAAGGTCTAAAATATTTTACTATCATAGGAAATCAAGAGGGTTCAGAAACAAATGTCTCCCAATTTTTCAAAGAATTCAAACTTATTAACCACAACGGCTAAAAAATCAGCCTGACCGTAGGAGTCAGATGTAGACACAACTTACAGTGTTACTGTCCCCAGATGTATTTTTAGTTGTTTCAGGCCTGAAGGGCAGGAAATAAACTTGTCTTTAAAACACGAATAAAGACTAAATGTTTCTTGAGGTGTGTTTCCACACTTCAGGGGAACTGGGATCTGTGTTTAAGCTACTGGTTCTACTATGAGTTGCATGCTGGAGCAGTGGGCAGTACTGCTGCCTTGCAGCGAGAAGGCTGCAGGTTCAAATGCCAGCCTTGGCCTCTGTGCAGTCATCATGTCCTCCCTATGCATGTGTGGGAACTATGGGTTCCTCCTACACACTAAAAACTTGCATGTCAGATTAACTGGAGATTGAATTGTCCCCCAGGTGTGAGTGTTTAACTCCCTGTGACGGACCGGTCCACCTCTCGCCTGATGAATGGTGGAGATGGGGTCGATGTGGCCCTTTAAGCTCTAGGCGATGTAAAAGAAGAGTGAAATAGACCATCTTCAGCAGATGGACAAAGGGTTCTGATCTCCAGACATTTTCACACCTTCAGGACCGATCAGACATCTCTGATGTGGACCGGCACTCTAACCTCCAGAGGGAGGTTGGACTGAGAAAGCTCCCTGGTGGAGTAGAAGCTTAACCCTCTGGAGGCAGGCGTTGCAGATTTGCAACGTTAAAACCTACCTACCTGGTTACTCCACATACGCAGTACCCCCGAAGGTCTTAGTTGTTCGTCCTTTTATCAAAACTTATTTTGAGCCCGAGAGGGTTAAGAACCTTGCTGAACCCACAAGGATAACAGCCACCAAGGTTGGGATGTTCACCAGAAACCTCTCCTGGTTGTTTCCTACTGATGCTGCTGTTAGACAGAACCACACAAACTGACCTTTATAAACCTGAAGGGACACTCCTACAGGACTACAGATGGTTCTAAACCTGGTGAGGTCCTGACTCTTACAGCTGCTCATGAGCAAACATAAAACCAGGCTGACCTCTTTGGCCTGCTCAGACTTCAAGTCGTCTTCTTTCAGCTGCTTTACATCCAGCTCTTTGAAGGTTTCTCTGAAGCTCGAGTAGATGTTGTCGTCCAGCTTTGTCAGCTTCAGGAACTTTGGATCGACTGACGAGATGAGCTAAAAGGGAAAGACTACCTGAGCATCAACAGGTTTGTACTGAGAGGCTGAAATCACAGATCAGTGATGTGAGAATAAACACGACCGTTACGGTTTATCTGTAAAAATCAAAGTTCTAATCCAAGGGAAAACAGTTCTGACACTTGTAGGTGTGGTTAGGTTTCTACGTGGTGCTTTCATCTGACGGCTGGACCTGAAAGGGTTGTAGTGAGGCAGCAACACGTCTAAACCATCAGGAAGTCTTCAACACCTTTAGATCTGCTCTGACCAGATCAGGAAGGCTTGTTCATCCTAACTCAGAGCTGTCCGACCCAGATGTCTAGAGGTGCATCTGATGATGATCGCCTTTTCAATACAATAGATCATCAGCCGATGCTGAACCTCTTTAATCCAGAACCGTACAGTAATATGTCACACGTTGCTGCACGTACTGGTACCTGAAAAACACCTGACCAGAAGATGTTTATTACGATCTGATGGGGTTGGATACTGTCTTCAGAACATCAATAATAGAATATTATCTCTTTATTATTCAAGACGTTATTTAAAATAATGTGCTGATAATAAATGCTACTTTACTGCTTTATGACCGTGTGTGTGTGTGTGTGTGTGTGTGCGTGTGTGTGTGCGCGCGTGTGTCAGGAACAAGCAGGTACGTTACATTGAAGTAAACTTCTGCGTGGTTGTAGGCCTTCATCGCCCACATGACTTCAAGCCGTGGCTGAAAAAAACAGATTTTAGATTTTACCACAAAACTGTTTAACACACACACACACACACACACAATCAGAATGTCTGGAACAACTCACACTACCTGTTGAAATAAACTGACCTCTGCACGATGCTTCAAATGTTTTTGGGAATGTGACAGTTAAAAGAAAATCCCAGTAGTTTTAAGTATCTGGGAAAGGGTTATATGGCTGGTTCACTTTGGGTTTTAGATTTTTCTTTATTTATATTACTAATGTGCAAGTTGCCCAACAATGCAACCACACTTGCTTCCATTTTATAAAAGTCCTAAAAATATACACAAAAATATTTCAACTTAAACGCAGTTTAAGATTTAGAAAAAACAGAGTAAAGTCATGTTAACAGGTAAAACATCTGCAGGGTTGTTTCTTTTCTTTCTAGAAGCAACAAGGTGAGCAGGCTCAGAGTGTGTCGCATCTAAAACCGTCCTGATGGAAACAAGTCTTGCTCAGTTTCTCTGACCATCATCACCCCATTCGTCAGCAGATTATCACCAGCCCCTAGCTTAAAATAAACACCACACAAAAGATGATAAAGTCGAGCACTCACGTCGTTTCCATATGCCTCTGCAGGCAGAGACAGAGCATGTGCAGCTGCTGAGGCTCCGTCCGCACTCTGTGAACACACACACACACACACACACACACACACACACACACACACACACACACACACACACACACACACACACACACACACACACACACACACACACACACACACACACACACACACACACACACACACACACACACACACACACACACACACGCACACACACACACGCCTCTCTTATCCCCACACACACACACACACGCACACACACACACGCGCACACACACACCTACACACACACACATGCACACACACCTGCACACACACGCGCGCGCACACACACACACACACACACACACACANGCATATAAATGTAAGTATAAACTTGAAAACTGTCAGTTTAAGGACTTTTTGTGATACATGAACGTTATTTTAGTTAGAAATGTTACAGTAACAGTGCTTGTATTGCGGTCTCGGCTCGTATGTTCGGCCGCGCTCGGTGTCGTACATCTCCCGCTACGTTTCCCCCTGATTTTAATAGAAGTTTGTATTTTAGGACCAAAAGAGAAAACCAGGGAATTTATTAAGCTTAGGGCGGAGATGGACCACATGATCACCGGAGCAAAGTATTCGGCGGCTGTGGCATGGAGGTACAATAACATTTTAAAAACTCGTTTGAGTTTATTTATTTCTGCGAAAACATGAAAGGAATAACCCGTTGTCCTCTTTTCTCTTCCTGTTTCTTTTCTTACATGTTTGTTAAGACTATTCTGGGGAAAATGGGCATCCAGGGGAAGGTGCCAGCAATGAGCTTCTGGAGCTGATCAGGGAGGAATTGAGGCTGCAGATGGAGGCAGAGCAGCAGAGAGCACAGGAGAGAAGGAAGAACTTTGACAGCTTTTTACTTTGCTAGAAAAAAATGGTTAAGGAAGATTAAACATGTACATGTAAAAGAAATATCTAAATAAAATCAGTTCTGCATTAAACTCTTGAATTTTATTTTTGTTTACAAATGAGAATTGTTTACTAGAGGGTATCCGCTGGGTCTTGAAAAGTCTTAAAAGGTGATAAATCGGTTTTGGTCAAATTAAGACCCTTAGAAAGTATTAAAAACTATTATCACATCTTTGCTCAGGCTCAGCTAGTTTAAAGTATTTTTTCTGAATTAGCTCTCCAACAGTCAAGGAAATGATTAACCCCCAGAGACCCACGGTTGTAATATTACAACATCAGATTTAAGTCCACAAAAATAAACCTTCCCCTTTTTTTTCTTTTTAAAACCACATTTACATTGCTAATAGGTCCTATTGTTCAGGTTCTGCAACACTATTGGCTGTTAAAATGTGTAAATAGGCCCGTTTATCTGGCCTCCTAGAACAACATGTGAAAGGTTGAAAAAATATTTTGCAGTTGTTTTCTAAATTTGGGTTTCTGGGGGTTAAAAAGCTAAATAAAACGTCGAGCTCCATCGTTTAAGGTTCCTTCTGCCCAGCGGTTCCACGGTTGCTAGGCGACGGAACGTTCGCCGAGGGAGTTCATGAAGGCTAGGCCTGTCCAAATTCACAGCCGTTAACATCCGGTCTACCCGGCCGACGGAGGACGCAGCCCACGTCGGCCGAGTGGGCTGGGTCCTTCGAAGGATGCAGACCCTGAATTGAGACACAGCGAAGGTGAGCAGGCTCAGAGTGTGTCGCATCTAAAACCGTCCTGATGGAAACAAGTCTTGCTCAGTTTCTCTGACCATCATCACCCCATTCGTCAGCAGATTATCACCAGCCCCTAGCTTAAAATAAACACCACACAAAAGATGATAAAGTCGAGCACTCACGTCGTTTCCATATGCCTCTGCAGGCAGAGACAGAGCATGTGCAGCTGCTGAGGCTCCGTCCGCACTCTGTGAACACACACACACACACACACACACACACACACACACACACACACACACACACACACACACACACACACACACACACACACACACACACACACACACACACACACACACACACACACACACACTTGAGCAGTGACACGAACAGAGTGTGTGTGTGCTGAATAATTATTTTAATAACGGATAATATATTAATTGAAAAGGAAAAATGTCTAAACAGGAAGATCTTAAATGGTTCAGATCCACACACACACACACACACGGTTCAGATCCACATAAACAGTAAACACCATTTTGTATGAGGTCTTGATGGGAAAATGTTATTACCATTTTACTGCACATTTGATACATTCACTCACTGTCTACTAATCAGAAATGAAGCCAGAAAGGAAGAAGGATTTTACAGTAAGGTGTCAGTTAAAATAACGATGGAGCTGCTGTCGGTCACAAGCCCAGAAACACAGCACCCAAATAAACACGCGTCCAGTTTAAAGCACAGATCAGCGGTTCTGACAGATCTCGGATCTGATGCTCCTTTGATTAAACACATGTCTTCCTCTGCTAGCCGTCATTAGCTCAGGCTGCTAACTCCGCTACTTTCTCGGTGAAACCGCATTTTGAGAGTTCTACTACCGGAAACACCTTTGGGACTGGAAATCGAGGCAGGTCACAGATAGAGATCTAAACCACAAAGGATCTAAACACAATAAAAAGAGTTTAAACTCCTACCAGAGCGGCTAGTCCGTCATCCGACGCCATTTTCCTTCCCAAAGATCGTATGTAAGATTAAGAGGTGCCACAGCACAGAAATATGAGGATTTCCCAACTCTAGTTATCGGCGACTTAGAATAGAACCGACATTTCAAAACTATTTGTATTTTGAAACGTCTCAAATATATTTATTTTACGGTGAGTACTAGATTTAAAGAGAAGGCAAAAATAATTTTAGCAAAACAGTAAGTGCTCCTCTTCTTTTTTGTAAATCTCTGTAATAACATTTGACCCCCTGACGTCAGATTTTAAAGATGCAACAACACATTTAAGAGCTAATTTAGTGGGAGAAAACTTTATTTTGTTCTCTTTGAGACGCACATTTAAGAGTTTCTAAATAACTAAAACCAGTAGAAATAAAACAGAGCTTACCCAGAAGGAGACATTCAAGCTTTAAATGTATAAAAATAAAAAATGCTCTGCATGCTGTCAATTTTAATAAAACTGATAGCTATTTGCAGTGAACAACTAGTAACACGTTTAATAAAAGAAAAACAAACACAAAACTCATATGAACGAAAACATGTTTAGTTTGCATTAGCAGGCTATTTATTTTATCACCAGTAGTGGAAAATGGCAGAGGAAAAAAAAAAATCACTGAGTGCTTTTATATCTTTAAGTAGGCCTACATCTGCTCCATGCAGCTGATTCATTTATACTGCTGTAAACCTGTTCTGTAATCTTTTATTGACTGTGTAATCTTTGTAACTGTCTTTAGAAACTTGCTGCTGCCATTCTGGTGACGTCTCCCCTGAAAATGAGGGTTTTAATCTAAATGGGATCTTCCTGGTCACATAAAAGTTAAATGAAAATAACAAGTACCTTACAAGTTGCTCAAAAGCATTGAGGGTTAGGGTACACACCTTTCTTGTGTAACTGATCAATTAATCAAGTGGATGGATGAATAAACACGTTTGCGACTCATTTCGTCCTCTAGTGGCTGCAACATGTCATTGCGCGTCATTTGACGTGCATTATCTTTCTTTACTTGCTGTTTTGTTATCGAGACCAAACGAGAGCAAATCAAACCCCAAACGTAACCAGACCAGAGCCCAGTGCACACATCCGCCATGACATAAATAAAAACAAAAATGCCTTCATATGTGGTGTTTATTTACTTTTTACTGAGGAGTGAGGATCTGATCTGGATTCATGTGTTTTGAATGAACTGGCAGGTGTTTAGAATAAATCTAGACCGAGTTCTGTTCGGTTCTGTGACACATAACATATTGTTTGTCTCTTTAGAATAGAAAATAGCCTCCTCGGCTTTAAACCAGCTGATTACTCTCACCACGGAGAACATGTCAGCGCACAGGACCAGCAGGGTCCAACCAGAGTCTGAACCGAGCCGGGACAACAAATATCAGCGCGCTTAGCGAGCGCGTGACGCGGGAGAATGCGCGCAAGGGGTGGGGGTACGTAACGTTACGTAGCGCTGCCTCCCCAAAGCAACAGGAAAGCCGCTCCCTCCTCCTCCTGGGGGGTAAAAGGCAGCCCGCACCTCCTCCCTGTCTTCCTCCTCCCCACCGGAGCGTCTCGGTTCCTCTGGATGTTTTCACTCTGATCTCTGGCCGTCGTTTGGAGGTAGGACCTTCTTCATCTTCCTCTTTCCTTTCTGCCGTGTTTTCATCGCGTCGCCTGCAGGCGCACTTGTCTCCTCAGCCTCCTCTTCATCCTCACATGACCCTCAGCATCGTCTGTTTTCGGTCTCCTTCCGTCCTCCAGAGGGGGGCAGGTCTGCGGGTTTCAGGTGAATTCAGGCCCGCAGGCTCGGCTCAGACCCGCATGGTCCTCAGGTCCTGCTGATGCAGCTCCTGGCGGGCGTTAGAGTGCTACAACGGGACGAGAAATGTTGTTTAGGTTTGGAAAAGATGAAGAGGAGGCAGACAGAACGGATTTAAGGCAGAAACGAAACCGTTTTATGCCCCAAATGAACCCAGAGAAGCTGCAGCTAACAGGGATGTTCAGGGATGGGTGATTTTAAACAGGAAAACACGACACATGGAAGCAGCTAAGACATTAGAATGTGTTTTATAGGCTGCAGATGGATGTTAATGTTTGTTTTTGCTCCAACTTACCTGATTTAGATGGACCACCACATCTGTACAGATTCATCACTCATTTAGACCAGGTGTGTGATCAGACAGGTTCTACACGGTCCAGCTCATCCCACCTGGAACAGATTTAGTGAAAATTAAACGTTAGAATAGTTTTTTTTTTTAGCGTCTGAGCTCAAAAACACATTTATTACATGAATAAATCTGGATAAAGTATCAGAAAATAAAATAATCTTTGCATTTTTTAATCGGTTGTTCAAAACTTTAACAATAAAATCTGATTATGTTTAAAATGTGGTTATAAATAAAAACGAGTTTTGTAAGAGAAATCTAAAATGTAGGTTAAAGTTGCATTTTTCATCATTAAAGACTGTTGGGTTATTTTGTTTTGACTGAGGAAATTAAAATCTAATCTAAGGAAATATTTGTTCTCTAAAGGCTCTAAAGGACATTGAATACCTTCAGACTTTGTAAAGACTTCAGTCTGAAACCTCATGCTTTGATTTGATCTCAGTTTACTGTTAAATCAAACTTAAGGCTCCGCTCTTTGATTCTTCTGTATGATTTGTATCAGATCCGGGAGTCTAAAACTTTAGTTTACAGACAAAAAAAAATTAAAATAATTAATTAAAATAATTAAAATAAATGCTGAGTGCAAAGCTGCTATCAGTAAAATCTGACCACTTTAGTCTAAATAAATAACCTGAATAATTAATGAGATATTAAAAATGACTCAGCTCATTCTAAGATTTAAATAATATTTCCTACTAAAACATAATGACTGGTGTGTTACTATTTATGATCACATTTATAAATATACACTCTTATTAGTTGAGTCTTCCTCACTCCGAAACTGTCACGGTGATGTGGGAAACAATCTTCTTTTCTGATTCTGTGTGTGTGTGTGTGTGCGTGCACACTTGTCTTTATATGCTTAAGTGGACACATTTTAACTTTTAACCTACAGTGTGGGACATCTGGCTGGTCTACACAATGACAAAATGCCCTTTAACTTGGTTTTAGAGGCATGGTGTGAGTTAAGTTTTGGTTTAGATTAGGGTTAGGCATAGAGGAGGCCCAAAATGAATGGAGGTCAATGGAGGGTCCACACAAGTATACAGAGACAAGTGTGTGTGTGTGTGTGTGTGTGTGTGTGTGTGTGTGTGTGTGTGTGTGTGTGTGTGTGTGTGTGTGTGTGTACGTTTTCCTCTGACAGCGATCTGAGAGCAGCAGCAGTCTGAGTGTCTGATAGTCTTATCACTGAGAGCTTTTAGCTGCCAGAAACCCATTGATGGAGCTCAGCTCAGTGTGTATGTGGGGGTGTGTGTGTGTGTGTGTGTGTGTGTGTGTGTGTGTGTGTGTGTGTGTGTGTGTGTGTGTGTGTGTGTGTGTGTGTGTGTGTGTGTGTGTGTGTGTGTAGCTGGCCCATTAGTTGCCCATACACACATACACACTGAGCTGAGCTCCATCAATGGGTTTCTGGCAGCTAAAAGCTCTCAGTGATAAGACTATCAGACACTCAGACTGCTGCTGCTCTCAGATCGCTGTCAGAGGAAAACGTACACACACACACACACACACACACACACACACACACACACACACACACACACACACACACACACACACACACACACACACACACACACAGTGTTTTTACTACACGGCTGGTTTAGCTGGCCTTCTCTAATTTGTAGATATTTAAAGTGAATTCTGGGATAACGGTTTCAAATTGTGTTAAAGTTGGCTGGTTAACAGTCCATACTAATCCTTTAAACAAGCGAGCGTGTCAGGGATCTTCACCAGCAACAACCTGAAAAGCACTAATGATGAGACACAAGAACAACAACACAAAAACAGCAAACAGGCCACAGGGTGAAACAACTCAGAGATGCTAAATAAATTCAGAACATAGTTTATACACTAACAGGATCAACAGACATGCAACTAGTACAAAATTAAAAAAATAAACCATGAACTCCTAAGTAAAAGTACAACAGACAAGAACCATACTCACATTTAAACAATTATCATAACAGCTAAAAGAAATAATAAAAAGACAGTTATATTGTCTCGATTGCAGCCTTTGTCAGACTTATATTATCCCATGTTGAGAAATGATGACACATGTTGTATCTCAGACAAGAACACAGGATCTTACCTGATCCGTCAGCAGTCAGGACGAGTCATGTGAATGACTCCCAGCTACTCTCACACCTAGTTTTAGGTTCATATCCATAGAATTTGCCTTATTTTGTCCAGCTTATGTTAATTAGGTGTTTTGAACTAGATTGACTCCAAATGTTAATCAGTTACACACACACACACACACACACACACATGCAGAAAGAAAGCGAAGCAGGCCACAACACTATGACCACCTAAGTACTAAGACAACCACACAATGACTCAGGACAACCAGGAAGCATAAACATGTTCATAGAACCAGAATATGTTTATAACGGGAGCAAAATTTAACACAAAGATAAAGCTGATAATCTGTGAAAGAGATTAAATAATGTATTGACACAAAGAAACATCCCAGTGATACACTGAGACCTAGAAAAGGAGATGGAGAGTAATAATTAAACACAGCTTAGCATTTATGCTAAGCTAACTGTGAGAACATATGTGTCATAGTGTGATTAAAGGATAGATGACACCTTTCAGAAACAGACTGAACACATGAGGGATGTGTGACTGGCTGCGTTTGTACATTATGGTAGTAAATTGTACTGTGGTATCTGTGGGCAGGAGGCTTTCCACTGAGCTCAGATCAGTTTCAGCTGCAAGGACAAGCTGCAGAGTTCCAGTCTGTCTGACATGAAGTCAGTTCTTTGTCTGAGCTGGTAACAAATGATGTCTGGAAGTAAATGATGCTTACGTCTGAGTTGGGTCGGGTCCACAGAGGGAGTTTAACCACAGCAGTTACAGTTGAGGATCGCCTGGGCGTTGGCCCAGCTGGGGGAGCTGATAGGGGGGGGTGTCCAGATGAAAATGTCCAGTTCACGGGAAGAGGGTCTGTAAGTGACGGACAACCCCATCTGAAGCTGCACACACACTCTTATGTTGCTCAAATGCAAGGTGAGTGTAAGCCCCACCCTTACTCTCCGCCATCCCCCGAGTAGGCTCTTAAGACAGCCAAGTCTCAGTATGACTCTGTAGTGTCTCCTTCTCCATGTGTCATCATGTCCAGCCTCCACCCAAGGGACAGACTGTGTGTCTGAAGGGTTGAGACTTATCAGCTGTTCTGAAAAGTAACCCAACCTAAGGGGGCAGAGACAGCAGTTATAGAGCATCATAACTGATTCATAACTGGGTCATTAATGAGTCACAACCAGGTAATTACTCACTTATAACTGGATTTTACCTGGATCATAACTACATCATAACCGAGTAATAACTGAGTCCCAACTGGGCTAAAACTGTGTCATAACTGGGTAATTACTGAGTTATAGCTGGATTTTAACTGATCATAATTTATTCATTACTGGATGATAGCTGAGTCAAAGCTGGGTCATAACTGAGACCTAAATTAGTAATTACTGAGTTATAACTTGAAGTAACTAGATCATAACTAGGTAGTTACTGGAAATTACCTGGATTAGACCTGGACCATAACTGGGCAGTAAATGATTCATGACTGGGTCACAACTGGACTTAAACTGCGTGTTACTGGATCATAACTGGATGAATACATTAGTATATTTAAGGCTGTGTGCATCGTTTTAAAATCCACTCTACATTAAAACTTTCTCACCAAAATCTTGTATTTACAATCTAAATGTGATGGGAAACAGGAGGAAAAGCTTCACTGTAAAGGCTAAAGAAAAGGATCAAATGAACCAGATATTGCTGACTAGAGTAATGACTACAAACTAAACCCGGGTGTGGCGCTAAACAAACAGAAATCAAAATGGCAGAAAATTACCAAGTAGCCTAAAAGATCCTTCTGAAAGTAAAATTCGGATTAACTAAAACTAGATCATAAATCTTGATTTTAAACTCCAGATCAAATAAGCAGCAGGCGTGTTTGCCTGGAACCGAAGGAAGAAGACATGACATCATTGATTGTAGGCTGTAGTCAGCACTCTTAACATCATCATAGGTGAACAGTCCTGAAGATGTGAACACATGAATCCACTGAGAATACTTGATTACAGAAATGACCAACATGCAGGTGTGAGTTTTAGTCATTCTAGAATCCAGTCCATGACTGACAACAGTCACGATGTTCAGATGGTTTCCTAAACCCGCTCTTTGTGACGCTAAGCTGCAGCACTGACGTGTGATGAGCCTTCCTGTTACTGAGATATAGACTAATCATTCTCTGAACTCCTTCATGTAAAGATGTGGGCCTGATGACAGATTGTGTGGACCCCGTTACCAACTAACTAACTCGTTTCTGCTGATGTGTCTCTCCAGCAGTTTAAAGTGAACAGGAGGTTTCTCTCCAGCCATGCAGAAGGTAATCAGTCATCTGAGACACAAATCAGCATTTTATTTACTGAAAATCTCACGTTTTTTATAATGCTACTGTACAGCTAAATAATCAAACACAAGATTTAAGAAACATTGTGCTTTTAGTGCTCATCTTTGTTTTTTTTCTGACTCAAACTACAAAATTAGTTCTGGGATGATGTGGATATTTCTGATTGTTCTGGCAGGTGGAAGGACGTGTGACCCCCGTTAACCTGCCGTCCTCCAGGGGCCCGAGCGCCCCGGGGTCTCCGGCTACTGGCATCATGGTAAGGGCTATGAGAAAAGGAAAGAACCAAGTTAGGGAAATTTAACGTGAGCACAACTCATCGCATCATGTTATTATTTAGTTTTAAAAGCTAGGCAAACACTCCCTGAGTTTACTGCTGATGTCTTTCTTCCTTTGCATTGTGTTAACACACACCTGTATGCTCCAGACCCGCTAAATAATTATCTTATGTGTTCCCTCTGACGATGACCAGTAAATCATCATCATTATCTCAGACTTTGCTGGATTGTCCCAAAGATGGATGGAGATGGTCTTTGTTTGATTTGAACAAAATCAAATTGTTCAGACATTCTAATCTCTTCAGCAGGGACCAGTTAAAGAATATTTTGAACTCTTCTCACTTCCTGAGTTAGTTTCTGTGACACAGAAGAGGGAGATAACTTTGGGAGGAGTTGGACACCAAATTGAGACAACATTAAGAAACTTTGTTGCCGAATTGGGAAAGAAAATGATAGCTGCCCTGTGCAAAGTTTGGACGTCCTGCAGACGTGGTCTGGATTGACGGACTCAACATAGACACGATCGACACGTCCATGCGACGTTGACTGTTTGCAGGATGGTTTACCGGAAATCAACCAAGGCAGTGGTAGAGTCGCATTGCTGTTATCCAGTCAGATACTAGATGTCCAAATATCAGGAAGTAAGACTCCAAATCCTGCCGTCTGAAGCTACTTCCTCCTCCAGCTGAATTCTCCTTCTGGAAGCAGTCACACCAGAACTTATTTTTGGCTTACAAGGCATTCAGTCCTACTGGAGACCACTGCAAATGTATCAAAATATGAGCAAATTACCTTTTTATATAAAATGGGCCTTCCAGAGGAACCTTAATAAATTGTTTACAATCTTGTATCCAGGGGCGGTTTTAGGACTGAAGAAGATCCGGGGCTTAACACACACGCGCGCACACACACACGTAACACGCACTAGTCTTTTCATAGAACATTCGGGGCTTGAGCCCAAGTAGCCGGGCCTAACGCCGCCCCTGCTTGCATCCATCTAGTCCTCCACAGTGGCAGCCCAGTGATAAACTGTTATTGGATATTCCAGCAGTCATGTGACTATCAGATAGCTTTTTAATCTCATATGGTCTTACTGATGTCTCATTTTATTCTCAGTTTGTTCTGCAACCCCTCCCAAAGAGGTTTTCACCCTGTCTCAGAGTCACAAACCTAATCTGAAATTTTGAGAGGGGTTCCAGATGGGTTCGAGACTGTGATTATTTGGTTTGGGTAACTTGTCAAAGATCCTGTCACTTGAGACTCACCGGAGGACAAACCCTTTGAGACAGTTTTGCTGTTGAGATTTTTAGTCTTAAACAGGCAACAGGACAGAGAGATTGTTTTACCTGCCTCTTATTTGGTCTGTAGCTAAAGTCTGCTCCATCTTCTCCCACAATAAAATCCTGATCAGACATGAATAAAACATGAGAGTAAAACAGTGAGAGGAGACGCTTCACTCTGGGTTTAAGAGTGGTGTAAACACTAACGTGTGTGTGTGTGCACCTTCGTTTGTGTGTGTGTGTGTTCAGACTCGTCTCAATGACCAGGTTGTGGGTTACAAAGACCTGGCAGCGCTGCCTAGGGATAAAGCCATCCTGCAGGTGGAGAGGCCCGACCTGATGACCTACCAACCCCACCTCAGCTTCTCTCCTCTTGACCCACCGCGCAGAGAGGTGCACACACACACACACACACAGGACATGTAGTCTCCCATTCACAGTGTGGGGCCGTGTCCTCTCCTCACACACATGCAGCAGGAAGTTCTCATCGGGTGTCCAGAATGAAACGGTTCACTAACAGAAAGCGTCCTGCTGCCTGTTTATGATGATTTCTGCAGTGACAGAGTGAAGTGCACAAGTGACAGCTACTGAATCATTTCCTGATGTTTCCTCTTGATGTTTCTGCAGCGCTCTCTGTCTCCTACGTCCTTTTCTCCAAACATGTCCCCAGAGGTAAGAGCTGCTCACTCCTCAAGACAAAACATGCACCTTGTGACCGGGTTAGACTCACATGATTTGATTTGTTCCTGAAATCATCCTGTCACAGCACATTACTCAGTTTGCTTGTTTGAGCTTCGTGTTTTTTCTGTTATGAATTAGCGAGGATGTTATGACCTGATATCATCTAAAAATCCACCAAAGGCTCACAACCTGTTGACGTGTGTGTGTGTGTGTGTGTGTTTAATTCAGATTTTTTATCATCAAGCACCGTCTTAGAAGTATGAGAGGATGAAATGTGTAGACTACAGACACACTCAAAATCATTCTGTAGTTTAAGGGTCAGAGGTCACGAGCCCCACAGTGCTTTGAGGCTGCTCAGCTTTCTGCCTGAAGAGACGAGGGTGTGTGGTTAATGAGCTGGGTGGGGGTCCACCCTGATCCTGGCTCTGGGTTTTGGATATCCCATTAACTTGGCTTGAGCACATGAAAGGAACACTTTATCACTGAGACCAGCATTTCTCTGCTTCCTCATAAAACTTTAATGAAACTTCCAGAAAGTTCTCATTATTACAACTGATTCATCTTTGGAGGCAACCCCAGTTCAACATGGCCGCCCATTAGCAAACACTAAAAAGGCTCTAACCCTGTCAGTGTTACAGGCACTTACTTACATTTAAATGTGTTAGTAGCTCCAGTTCATTTGACACCGACTCAGAGGGATAATGGATGATAAAACTCTGGCATGGCGGGTAGCTGGTAATACACCTGCCTCTGAGGAACGATAGCACCTTTGTTTTGTAGCGTGGAGCTTTCTAAGTGCTAAAACAGAAAAGCTTCTTAATTAAAGACCACCTCACTGTTCCGTCCCTCCGTCTCACCTCCGTGGGCCTCAGATCCTTCAGTTGCTCTGCTCCCCGCCTCTGGAGTTCTCAACCACAAGTCATCCAGAACTCCGACTCCCTTCCCACCTTCGAAT
The DNA here is from genome assembly GCA_006942095.1 of Nothobranchius kuhntae. Lineage (NCBI taxonomy): Eukaryota > Metazoa > Chordata > Actinopteri > Cyprinodontiformes > Nothobranchiidae > Nothobranchius > Nothobranchius kuhntae. Next base: position 1,271,587 of record SSNQ01034717.1, read on the forward strand.
CCAAAGTTAAAACTCACCTTTTCTGGACTGCATACTATTTATGGGATAGTTCTGTTGCTTGTTATTTGACTTTTGTTTTGTTTTCCTGGGGCTTTTGTGAGTGATTTGTTGCTGCTTTTAACTTTTAGCTTGACTTTTATCATTCTTGTACGGTGGCTTTGAGTTCCCTGAAAGGCGCTTTAAATAACATATATTATTGTTATTATTATTATTGAAGTTATTTTTAATCCTGTGCTATTTGAAAATGTTCTCTCAGCATTGAACATTTTGCACAAACTCCTACAAGATGGTAACACTATCATCTTATTATGTTATTAGCAACACTAATTATTATCAACTAACGTGTCTTAAAGGCAGAGTCAGAAATTAGGTTTTTCTAGACTGAATTGATATTTACCACAGAAAAAATAGGCCTCTGTGTAAATGATTGCATCTTAATTTGTTTCAGACTCTGGGTAATTTTGTTCTTTTCTTGTTGCTTGACCTTAATTTTGGATTTAAAACAAACACCGGCGTTGTTTTACGGTGTTTCACTCAGCTGCTGATTCACTGCCTTGTCCCACGCTTCTCTGGAGACAAGTTGACCTCCACAGTTTGCAAAAACTGCGGTTTCACTTGTCTTCTTTGTATGGATGAATTTCCCAGCTTGAATTGCTGCCTTGTTCTCCTCTGAGTGTTGAAAATATGACATTTAAAGCTGCTGCTTCCTCTGAGGACAGGGAGGATCTCTGTTCACCTTTCATGTTTTCATTCAAGCAGCTGAGAAGAAGATGTGATGATCAAAAATAAAACATGAATAAATGCAGCTGTGTTATATCAATACAGTTCACACACATTGTTCATGTTTAAAAACGAATTATTGTCACCTCAGTTTGCTCAAAATACAGCTTAGACTTCCACAGATTAAAATTTTTTTGCTGTAAAAGTTTTTTTATCAGATTTTTTTCATACAGGCTAGCAGGACTAAATTAGCATTGGCCAAATTCTGTTTCCTTTCCAGGTGAAAGGTCGCAGGGCAGAGAGTGACAGTGGTTCACCTGGAGGATCTACACTTCAGCTGCAGGCTGAACGGAAAATCAGCACGAGCTTGCAGCACTTCCACCGGCCAGGTAGCGCGCACGCGCGCACACACACACACACACACATACAGACTGCTAAACCCATCCTCTTGCTCTGATGTTCTCCGTTGTAGAACCAAACCACTAGCAAGCGCGCGCACACACACACACACACACACACACACACACACACACACACACACACACACACACACACACACACACACACACCCTACTTGGATGGAGAAAAGGCAGCACTTCCTAGTTCCTGATATCAGGCTTTAGAGCAGTCATTTGAGGTGGAGCTATCTCCACGTCCTTCACCAGGGGACAGAGAGGAAGGGTAGGAGGGTTCTTTGGAGGTGGCGAGCAACCCTGAGCTGTATCATTTTGAACCAATGGTTTGTGAGCCCGAGACTTGGCTCTGCAGCTGACATCATACGGTACCAGCAACGTCTCAGGGTATACCTCTTAGCCAGTAGCAATGGCTGATTCAAACTCAATGTAGTGTAGAGTTTTCATCTGCAGAGGGTGCCACACTGGTGGTTTTAGGCAGAATATTCATATTTTTAAAAAAGATACACAAATTCCAAAATAATGCCTACATGTGTCTACAGCACTCATTAAAACAGTTAATCAGTGAAAGAAGTTGATTTGGGGTGACTTGCTCTTTAAGAAACCCTGAGTTTCTGCCTAACACCCGTTGTATTACTTCTACCAGTTAGACTCCTAGAAAACATCATCAGCTCTTGTATTTTTCAGATAATGGCACCAACATCTACAGGAAACCCCCGATCTACAAACAGGGTGAGCTGTGGTTCCTGTTGTCTGTCAGCTGCTTGTTTGTTTGTTGCCGCTTATGTTGCTCAGCTTATTTTTGCTCTCACTGCTCAGATGTTCAGAAACAAGCAGAGGGAAGTGGAGTCATTCAGTCCGCCAAGTTCCCCGCCGCTCAGCCTCCAGACCCCAACCAGCCCTCCAAGATAGAGACGGAGTACTGGCCCTGCCCCCCCTCACTGGCTGCCATGGGTAACACAGTAAACACATTAACCACACTGAGCTCTAAGCTGGTCAACAGCTAAACATCAAAGGAACCTTTTTCAGAAATTGAATGGAGGAAGAAGAAGGTGCAGGAGGAAGATGAGTTTGAAGATCTGACTGAAGAAGCCAAAACGCTGCAGGAGCAGGAGCTGGAGAAGGTTTGTGTTTCAACACCCCCATCACCCCTCTCCTGACTGATTCAGACCTCATCCTGGTCCTCCACACAAGAAACCAAAGTTGTTAAAGTGAATTTAGAATTTATTCAGGTTTTTCTTTAAACTATCATGTTTCACAGCAAGACCTCATACATGTAAAAACTGCTTCTTACCACAGTCAAATGAGCATTTGTGTTATTCTGCAAACAAACTCCAGATCAAGTCCAACCTGGGTCGTCTGATCCTGAAGGAAGAGAAAGAGAAAGGCGTTCAGTTCAGGCGGAAGACACAGTCACTACCCGACAGAACCCACATGCACAGCAGTAAGTCCTCAGTTAAACACCTCAGCATTAGCATTAGCATTAGCTCCTCTCCATACATTTCTGTTTCTGTGGTTTTCAGCAGGTTCATCAGCAAATGCATCAAAGTCTCCTTCACGCTCCGGCCTGGCCAGAGTAAGTGTGTGTGTGTGTGTGTGTGTGTGTGTGTGTGTGTGTGTGTGTGTGTGTGTGTGTGTGTGTGTGTGTGTGTGTGTGTGTGTGTGTGTGTGTGTGTGTGTGTGTTGTTTTTGTGT